>CM045768.1:75714704-76197204 GCA_025200525.1 Camellia lanceoleosa
ATCTACCAATCTGCTTCAAAAACACAACTCCACGCTCCCTTCTCTTCTCTCTCTCTCTCTCTCTCTAAAATACATCACATCACAACAATGGAGCCATGGCTCGACGACCTGGCCGACGACTTACAGAGCATGAGTTTCAACTCCACCACCACCACCGCCGCCACCGACATTCACCGCAGCACCAGCTCCGGCTCGGAGACAACCTGGACTGCCGCTTCCTCCTCCGTCAGCCACCTCGGCCCCGCCATCGCCGCCGCAGCCGCAAAGCCCCACACTCCCTCCGGCAATCCCTGCTGGGACGCAATCCGCCGCGCCAGATCCGAATCCTCCTCGGGCCAAATCTCCCTCCCGGACCTCCGATTCATCCACCGCCTCGGCTCCGGCGACATCGGCTCGGTCTACTTGGCTGAGCTCAAGTGCGGAGCCATCAACGGAGAAGCAGTGTTCGCAGCGAAGGTGATGGACAAGAAGGAACTAGCGAGCCGTAATAAAGAAGGAAGAGCGAGGACAGAAAAGGAAATTTTGGAAATGTTGGACCATCCGTTCTTGCCAACGCTCTACGCGACGTTGGAATCGCCAAAGTGGTCCTGCCTACTCACTGAGTTCTGCCCCGGCGGCGACCTCCATGTCCTCCGCCAGCGTCAGCCCTGTAAACGCTACCCCGAATCCGCCGTCAGGTGCGCACGTTAGCTCTTCTCACTCACACTCTTCCACTTCCACACATACATACATACATACATACAAATTTACTCCTTCCGTCTGGGCACTTTGTTATTTTTTATTTTATATTATTCACTTTTGTGTTAAATTTTTATAATAGATTTAAAATAAAAATATACATTTATTCGATAATGTGATGAATTTTTTCATCAAAATATTTATGAATTAAAAATTGTTATAACTACAAAATTTTTTAATAATAGTATTTTTTTATTTTTTATTTTTGTAATTTTATTATAAATTATGTAATATTAATAAAAAATATGTAATATATACTAAAAAAAAATTAGGTACATAACAAAATGATTAACAAGTAACTATATGAGATGCCAAGTAAAATAATAATTATAACATATCATAACAAACATAAATCATAATGTAGTTTAGTTACAATTAACATCATTATAAGGTTCTATTTGGAGTGTTGATTTTTTTGGCTAAAATAGTAGAGAAGTCAAAACACTCAATTATATCATTTTTTTCTATCTTTTTATATGTTTTTTTTTTCTGTAAAAAATCGAAAAAATCAATTAAAAAATTACTTTCCAAACACTCTCTTAGTCAAAATATCTCAAAAATTATAATTAAACATATAATACACATTTTAAAATAAGGCATGTATTATGTATTTGTTTGGGATATAAATTGATTTTTTAACTATTTCAAATTTGAGTTAAAAGTCTCATTTGAGAATGATTTTTTGTCTTTTTTGAATTTCATAAGAAAAAAATAAAATAATTATAATTTAAATATGATATTTTATTTTATTAATTTTTTTATAAATATTTTAACCTTATAATATTTTGACAAACGAGTGGTATATTATATTTCTCCTATATTATTCCATCCAAAAAAGTGGGTATATTATAGTGAAACGGATACGGAATTGATTGGGTGTGTCGAGGTGTACGGTCTTCATCACCATTGAGACACAGCTGATGACAGTGATGTAGCGTGGTGGTGAAAGGAAAAATTATTGGTTGCTCAGATATATAAGTTAAAATGTCATTATAAATTATTATATTATTTTTTTTATTTTTTAAATATTTTTTTATAAAAAATTTAAAAAATATTAAAATAATTTATTCTTAAACAAGACTTTAATTACAAATCACTACATATATATATTTTTTTATTATTTAATATAAAATTACAAAATTTAACCTTCTTTCATCGATTATAATTTATGTGGCGCTGCGGTGGGCGTAACCACCTTGGCAGGAGTGGGACTCACAAGTTTATCATCGCCTCATGTTGTCTCTGAAAATTGTGTCAAGTGATCAATTTACTGTGTGTGTCGTACACCGTCTCATTTTCTTCAGAGACTGTTTTTTGGGTCACAGTAAAAAAAAATGTTAAAATTTTATATTTTAAAATTTATTTATAATAATGTAGTTAAACAAAATTAAAACATATGATATTATGTTATTATTATGTTATTGTGATTATAATTATGAGAGGTTTTCTTTTTTTTCTTTATTCTTTGTTTCGGTGAGTCTTAAACATTTTCAAAAAAGAAAAAGAAAAGTGAAAAGTTTTGTTGGGTGGAGTCGCAATTGCACGTGTTCGTGTCCACGTAAGGTCGAGGTCTACGCCTTTATTTTCTATTGGCAGCCAATAATATTAAGACACGTATTGACTGTCACATGGTAATGAGTCCAAAATCTTTCAAGCACGACCAAGCACGTACTGGGGGTCACACTCACGGTTATAGTAAAGGGCGTCTTCTTCTTTTAAATTACAATAATGCCAAATAGTCAACTATCCACGAGCATTTTTTTCTGGAAAGCTGGCCCAAAACGTGCGTGGTCCGTGTCTGCATGACACTGTTCGGCTGTGTGGAGTAATTTTTATACACAGATAAATATATGTGGTGCAATATATTTTATTATTGTGATTGATTTTTACGATAAAATTCTCTATATTTATATTAGGTATTTAAGAAATAATAGAAATATATATATATATATATATTTATAATTTGTAGAATGTAGTATCACTTAATATCCTATTAACATACAATTTTTATTTTTTTGACTATATGCCATAATCACCATTGGTCAAGCCATTGATTGCTTTGATGAAACGGTTGGTTGATTGCTGATTTACCGTGTTTATCATGTGTGTCATGAAAAATTATGTATAGATCTTGGAGCAAGTTCTGATGTCCTAATTTAATATTATTAATTAAAATTGTAGGATTTAATATTTTTTTATTAAAATTTTAAGAGATAACTTGATAAGGGTCAAGTAATAATTGCAGCACAATACTTCTAGACTACCAAATAAGATTTCGTGTGTCATTATGGATCATTTTAATATGGTATTATGTGAAACCATAATGTTATAAACATTACACAACAATCATATAAAATATAATAAAAGATTAAGATTAATCACAATTAAAAAGAATTTATTTTGAAAATAAGGCCTTGTTTGGCAAGTGACTATTTCAGCCAAAAAGTTAAAAAGTCACTAAAAAAATCAAAAAGTCAACAACTCATACCAAAAAGTCAAAAATTCTATTTTCTCTCTACTTTTTGCACATATTTTCGTAAAAAGTCAAAAAGTCATCCCAAACATACTAGTTTTTTTTACATCACATTTTAATTAAAAAGTCAAAAAGTTACTAAAAAAGCCTGTTCCCAAACGATGCCTTATCTCATTTTATGTAATTAATTCTTGAGTGGAATATTTGGTAAGGGCCGTGATTCGTCCACCGAATCCAGCGCCTCCGAATCTCCCGATTTTCTACTTTAAGTAAAAAAAAAAAAAAAAAAAAGAAAAAAAAGAAAAAAAAAACAGTTTCCAAAAAAGGAAATTAGGGGGATTAGGGGGATTATTTTTAGGGGGATTTTTCATTTCTCATTTGGTAATTGATAAAGTTGTGCCTTTTTTTGCTTTTTTTTTTTTGGCGCGCTAAAGATGTTGTTTGGGGCTTTTGAAACCTTGATTGGTGAAAAATTATGATATTATCGGCGAGTACTTGTGGAGGCATGGTAGAATTTTTTAATCTTTTCAAAAATTTAATAAAAAGCTTTTCTTTTTTACAAAAAATAAAGAAGCAAATCCCAAACCGACAGATTTATTAGCCTTTATTTATTTATTTATTTTTATAAAAAGCAAAAGTATTGATTATTTAGTTATTTCTAAACACGGAATACTAGGCCATAAATTGGTGAGGGCATTTTTGTCTTTTAGCTGATTTGTCTTTTCGACATTTCGGGAAATTTGTAGTCTGACCCGCAATATCCGAAGAAGATGTCCGAAATCCAACAGACGTGGTTTTCCGTTAGGGGCGTTAACTTTTGCGGGAATTCTGGGATTTTTTTTTCTATATTTAAGGATACCTTATTTTGATTGCCCCTTGATTTATTCTTATTACCTTTTGGCCGCTCTTTTTTGATTTCTCTATTACTCGTATTATTTCCAAATGTGAAAATATCAAATAAGTGAGAAAATTGTTAAACTAATTACAAATCAATAAATTTTTTACAGATAATTGCATCTCCCACTTTGCTGATTCGCTATTAGTTTTCTATTTACAATTCATCTTATATTCTTTATTTCCAAATTTAATGATTTGCAGTTAATTTTCCATTTGTAATTTATTTTATATTCCTTATTTGCAAATCTATTTCTTTTGCTGCAAAATATTCTTACTTCTCTTTTTGTGTAGTATTGTACAAAAAGATAAATTTACCCTTCGAACATTTTAAATTCCTCAAAGAAATGATTTAAAAGGAAAAAATTAGAAATTTAGATAATACAAACAAAAGTGTAGTGAGAGCGGATAAAAGAGGTGTTTTATAACAAACCCCAAGAAAAATAATTATATATGAGTAATATTACAAACTTACCCTTATCAATTCATAAATTATCCATAAATTAATATTCATCACACCTTACATGGATTTCACACTATACAAATTAATTTTGACCATACAATCACTCACCCAGAAAATTCTGGGTGGGTAAGTCTGGATTACCAGACTTTTCCATTATATATTTAACTTGTGTATGGACATTGGGTTTTTCTTTTAATTTGTTGGTTCTTTTTCTTCTACATTTTTTTTTTTTTTGAAGTGAATTTGACATATCTAGTTTATGTTTGCATGTTGGATATGTTATAGAATATTAATTATAGTATAAAAAGTTATTTCTGTTGTTAAACTACCTATATATAAATTAATTATGTTCAATAATTGACTCAAATGGTCTATAATGGTAGTTTTGGTTTTTGAAAAAATTTTGGTAATAAAAGAGAAATGCTACATATCATTAGCTTTTTTATTTTGAGTAAGATTACAATCACACACTTTTTTACAACATTTCTTACCATCTACTCAGGGACCCTACATCATCATATGATATGGGGCCACTTTCATTGTGAGTAGGTAGTAAGAAATGTTGTAAAAAAAATATATGGATATAATAGTATCTCCAATGCTTCATTAATTTAAGTAAAATTTTGATAAAAAATTTGATTTGATATGATACACTCTAATAGTTTCATCAAATTTGGGCGGCCATTCGGCCGGTGATCCAATCTAGAGTAAATTTTTATCAAATTCATCTTAAAACTAGTTGTCTGAGAGGATATCCTGGAGGATGTCACAGTGACCTACAAATTTGATGAAAAGATAAAACTCTCTTGATTTAATGGAAAAAGTAACTCTCCTTATATTTGATATTAATTTGATGAAAGGATGGGAGTTCAAATTTTAGGTATTATTTATCAAATTTGAATTTGATGACATATTTAATGAAGGACCAGAGATAGCATAACAGGAGTATTTTACTTTTAAAACTTTATGCACAATTAATGTGACATGATATGATCTTTCTCTACTTTATTTGTCTTCAATACAAAAGGACAATCGCAAGTATTTTGTTCAACAGTGATATAAACTGTTGGCAAAAAAATCAGTGACAGACACAAAAAAATCCTTTGTAGTGGAATTAAGACTTTAAAAAAATAAAAATAAATAAAGGTGGAAGGACAAAGAAAAAGCAAAAGATAAGTGAGAATATGCCAAAATATGGGGGGCAGATGGGCTATAACCCTGATTCTCTTCTCCTTTCACTTTGCATGGGATGGGTAGTTGCTATAAGGAGGGGCTCTAGGCATCCCCATGGAATAAACTATTTAAAGTTCCCTCTCCACTCATCACATATATGGCTTTTCTAACCAAGATACTCTCTCTCCTATCAATTTCTACACAATAATGTTATTTACACATACAAAAATAAATAAATAAAAATCACATGATTTATATATAGGGCAAATCACTCACACTCCCCTCGAGGTTTAATTAAAATATAGATTTCCTCTTGAAGTTTGAGAAATTATATCTCGTCTCTTGAGATTTATATTTGCATAATTTGTTATACAAATATAAATCTCAGAAGGCAATTTGTAATTTTTCAAATCTCAAGAGAGAATCTGTATTTTAGTTAAACTTGGTGGGAGTGTTGGTAATTTGGACTTATATCGACTTGTACGACAAATGATGTGCCCTCCTATTGCGAGAGGTACATGATCGTCTTTCGTCAAATTATTCACAAAAGTTAGTTGTGTGCCCTTTTATTAGACAAGCACATGGCTACATGGCCAGTTGAACATACCTAATAATTTCTCACTAATTAAGTTTTATTTTGTTGATTTTTTTATAAAGATATATGAATAGCATTACTAATTATCAAATAATACTTCTATGTTCTTTAACTAGTAAAGGTCATGTGTATTGCCCAAGTTGGTTGTGCCTTTTAATAATGCAGGTATTGCATTGATGAGTGTATAGCTGCTTCTATAATAATATTATATTATTAATAAATAAAAGAAAGAAGCCAATACATTATAATCTGGTTTTTAGAGTACATTATCAATGGGGCAATAACCTTAAGCGGAGGACCCCATGCCTCATCATGTGACAATGGTTCTCAATTATTTTCATGCACTAGTGAAGGAGGCATTTGAGCTTTTTATTATATTTTTTAAAATCTTATTGGAGCATCTGTATCCTGCTAAACCATACATAGTGGTGGAATGATGGGTCTTTTGCTCAATCTTATTGGGTCTTTTGATCAAGACAACTCCATCATTCTGTATTGATTTTTGGATCGTTGTGGCTTTACTTGATTAATAATACAAGTCTATTAGTCAGTATTGATCTTTAATCATGTGTCTTTTTTTCCAGGTTTTATGCATCAGAGGTAGTGGTAGCACTAGAATATGTTCACATGATGGGCATTGTCTACCGTGATCTCAAGCCTGAAAATGTGCTAGTCCGATCGGATGGCCACATCATGCTCACCGATTTTGACCTCTCGTTGAAATGCGATTCCTCTACATCGACGCCTCAAATTTTCTCCCGTCAAAACCCGCTTGCTCCACCCCCGCCGAGTGAGTACATGTTGGACCCACCGGCTTTCACGTCTACGTCATGCATTCTTCCCAATTGCATTGTCCCTGCCGTGTCATGCTTCCATCCTAAGCGCAAGCGCAAGAAGAAGCCGGGCCACCACGGTGGGCCTCAGTTCGTGGCTGAGCCGATGGACATCCGGTCGATGTCATTTGTCGGGACCCACGAGTACCTGGCACCGGAGATCGTGTCTGGGGAGGGCCATGGTAGTGCAGTGGATTGGTGGACACTAGGGATATTTATGTTTGAATTATTGTATGGTGTGACACCTTTTAAAGGGTTGGACAATGAGCTAACCCTAGCTAATATTGTTGCTCGAGCGCTAGAATTCCCTAAAGAGCCCACCATCCCAGCCAACGCCAAGGACCTCATATCACAGCTGTTGGTCAAGGATCCGGACAGGCGAATGGGGTCCACAATGGGTGCGTCGGCAATCAAGCGCCATCCATTCTTCCAAGGGGTCAATTGGGCTCTCTTGAGATGTACATCCCCACCCTTCGTTCCTCCACCATTTAAACGTGATGTTGTCTCGGATGAAAGTTGCCCGGACACCCCGGTGGAATATTACTAGTGTTAAATAGGGCATTTACAAAAACCTAATTATATACAATTGGTGGGGTTGATAGTTGCATTTTGATTTTTCTTATCCTTTTCGTACTTAATTTTGATTCCTGAGTCATTTTGGGTTGGTGAAAATGCCTTTTTACTGTGTAAATTCTCAATTCAATAATATTCAAGTCACAGAAATAGATTACATGAAACAACCAACCATATTTACAAAAAATGATTTTGCATTTATAGATGTGAATCATAAGGATGTAGGTGTTGTTGATTCAATGATTTATTTTAAATATCATGAATTTGCATATCTCAATTTGAATCATGGATGACAAAAGTTAGGTGTTCAATACTAGGCTCTCTATAAAATATTTGATCGATCCATTCCAAATAAGAGGTGGCTCCCCAATTTTTATTTTTATTTTTATTTTTTAATAAAAATTTCTCTTACCCTTTTAATTTATGAATATTTTTACAATCAGTATATAATGACTTTTCTACATTTATTTTTTTTGAACAAAATTGACTCTCGTTATTCCTACAATATATATAACATCATCTCAATTATTTTACATATTACATAGTAGCATCAATTCCATTAACTTATTGATTCAATATGTAAATGTCATTAATTGTTTCTACAATTATGAAAATCATAAACTTAAATTTTTATAAATTATAGAGACTACTAGGATATAGATTTATAAATTTTTCTCACTAATTTTTTCTTCACCCTTATCTAAGTAATTATCAATTTTCAAATTTTTATTTTTTTTAACACTGATTTGGTTTTAAATCATTTATGTTCACAATAGAGCAATGATATACAAACAAGAAATTCATACATAATTTTTATAAATAATGATATAACTTAGTGTATACATTTTACTTTAGAAGAAAATACCCATAAAAATAAATTTAATTATAAAAATGAAATTACCACATCATTTTCATAAAATATCTTGTATAAATTTTATATATAATAGAGTTTTTCTTCGTAATAAACTTGGCCTCGTTTGGCAACCTTTACTTTAGCTAAAAAGTCAAAAAATTACTATAAATTGTCACATCACTCTCTCTACTTTTTTACATATCTTTTCATAAAAAGTCAAAAGATTACTGTTCTCAAACGAGGTCTAGTGACGCAAAATGTAAATTCCAACCAATGTGAATGAACCCCAAACACATTAAGGCATATATATATATATATATATGTATTAAATTGTTTGGTAGGCAATGGTCCAATGCAATAATACCAAAGAAAGAGTGGGTATTTTATATCCATCTACGTATATATCTTACATATTTGTTTAATGGGAAACATTTGTTCTCAAATTATTTGAGTTGTTAATAAAGAAAAGGTACATCTCTTATGTCATGTAGTATATATAGTCAATGGGTTTGGGGCTAGGAGGTTATAGACAAAGTGGGGATGTAAACAAATGCACAAACCAAACCTACTAACGACGCGGAAGCCGGTGAGCATGCTGTGTGATGGGTTGTTCTTAAATCACGGTGGTTGGGTTGGGGGGCCGGAGTTATGCTGTGGGCCATTGTCCTGATGGTGATTGTGATGGTGATGCTGGTGGGGTTGGGTTGAGTATGGAGAGAGCATGCCCCCCTCCCCCCCTCCACCGACCCACATGAATTTGGTTTACTGTGTGGAGGGATATGTGAATGTTTGGGACTTGTTTATCAGGCCCACTCTTAAAGTTGTTGTGTTTGTTTTGGATTTGGATTACTTTTTGACTCTTATAAATATTTTTTAACTCTTGTACTTTTTTTGGGGGGGGGGGTGTTTGTAAATAACCCTTGTAACACTTACTGTAATGATAGGGAAAGGTTGCAATATGTATTTGCACATTGTAAAAAAATTATATATTTTGTGAGATCAAAGTTACGATTTTTATAATGAAAGTTATAAATTTTAAAATTATAATGTGTACTCTAAAAGTTATGTATAATTAAAGTTATATTTTTTGTGAGATAAGTTATAAGGAAAAAAAAAAAGTTACATTTTTTGTGAAAAAAAAAAAAAAAAATTTTATGAGAAAAATTATACCTTTTGCATGAAGTACACTCTATCTGTGCACCCAATAAAGGGTGTACATTGTAGATTTTCCCTTACACTGTGTTTGGTTGAGGGATTTGAAGATAGATTTGGAAAGGGAAAAGAAAAAGTTAGGTGAAATGTAAAAAAAAAAATCTTACATTTCACCTAGTTTCACACACCCTTTTCCTTTCTTTTTCCAAATCCCTCATTAAATCCCCCAACCAAACACACCATTAGCGCAAAATGGATCACAATGTCAGAACAATATGTAAAACTTAGAAAATCCTATGGTATGTACTCTTAAAGATACATATTATATGCATCTTACTATAAAAATATATAATCTTATCATAAATTGACATAATAAAATGTATAAAATTTTTTGGTTGATGTTACACGAGTTTGTAATTTGGTTACGACATTTTTTGTTGCACAAATTTGTGATAAAATTACGTATTTTGTAGTTGAAGTTACAAAATTTTTATAGTAATAAAATTACATGATACATATGATAAAAAAGTCCACACCATATCATTTGTTGTAAAACTCGCATAATTAAATGTGATTTCTAGGAAAAAATGCTACACATTTTAAATATTTTGTCAAACACACTCACAGGAGGGTGGAGATTTGATTGACTGTTTGGTAAAATATTTTCTATCCACTGGCAATGCTAGTGATTTATATGTGGGATCATCTTCGGTCTCAGATCTACATATCTTACGCAAAGCTTTCTAAAACTTCAGCCCAACCCAATCTTTATGGACCAAAATTACAAAGTTCAGAGTTTGTTGGATTGGTCTGAGTGTACTGGGCCACAGGCCCATGTCAACCCAGAGAAGAAAGTAGTAATAGTGGGAGTGAAAAATGGAGTGCCCTCTTCTTCATCTCTCTCCTCCTCGAGAAAAACCCTAGAGAGAGAAAAAATGGCGGAGACAGGGAACGAGAACGGAAGCTCCGCCGCCGCGGCGGAGGAGGAAGAGGTGGCTATTGGACCAGGTCCGGCCCCTCGCTCTCGGCCGAAGCGCCCTCTCCAATTCGAGCAGGCATACCTCGACTCCCTTCCCTCTGCCAACATGTATGTATTTTCTACGCATACGTACATACATACATACGCACTATGATTTTGGGTTTTAGGGTTGAATTGTTGCTGATACGACTATTGGACTCATCTCATTGTTTATCTAAAGAGTAATGATTTGAAAGTTTTGCTGGATTCGTGTTTTTGTTCAATTATGCTTTTTTTTCTATGAGGTTTAGTTGGTTACATTATTGGCTGAAAAAGCCAATTTTGTTAAAAGAAAAAATTTATTATCTAGCTCTTTAGCAAACCTATTTGGTGCCAAAAAGCTCATCACTTTAAGCCTCTCTGAAAGACTATTAGAATAGCAAAAAAGTTTGGATTGTAGTTTTTTAGCATTAGTACAAGAAAAAGATGAGAATCGTACAACACGAGACCCTATTCACTGAATTTAATACACTTTTTAATTATTATTATTTTTTTTGTATCTATTTTGAAGATATTTTTTTTACCTTGATCCCAATAT
This sequence comes from Camellia lanceoleosa, assembly GCA_025200525.1. NCBI lineage: Eukaryota > Viridiplantae > Streptophyta > Magnoliopsida > Ericales > Theaceae > Camellia > Camellia lanceoleosa. The sequence continues at coordinate 75,726,008 of CM045768.1, forward strand.
TGTCTTTAGCATTTGCCTTAAAAATTATACCAAACAGCCTATAGATGGATAGACTACATACCACTTGTGACCCAAACCGTTAATGCTACAGTTTTTGTAGGCATATTTTTAGCCAATAAACTAATTTTTAGCTAACTCCAAAGTGAGTTGGGTGATAAAAGTAAAAATCCAATATGTAACTAAAATATCCATGGGTTTGTTAGTTTAGTTATTGGGTTTTGGCCTGAATGTGCAATTTCTTTTATCTTTTTTGTGGCTTCTAGAGTATAAGCTTTTTTGATTTTATACTGATCCAAAAGTGGGGAGAAATTGAAATTTATTTGTTTGTTTTGTTGGTTTTTAAGCATCTTTAGGGGTCTGTAATAAGATACCCTTGTTACTTTCATTACTATAAGGTTAATTTCTAAGTTCCCCATTAGAGTTCAGTGTTCTGTTCTCTCACAGGTGTTCATTAGTGATGTGTGGTGAATCATGAATATGGTTGGTGACTTTTAAAACCATTATCTTTGTCATACAGGTATGAGAAAAGTTATATGCATCGTGATGTGGTAACACATGTTGCTGTTTCAGTAGCAGAATTTTTCATAACTGGAAGTGCTGATGGTAAGACAAAATATGCTACATTCCTAGTCCATCACGTTTTCTTTGTCGCTGACAGTTAATTTATTTTGCATGATTCTTGTATTTTCTATTGTTATGTACTAAATATATCTCACATGTTTGAATCATATGAACCTTCCATCTCCCCCCCCCCCCCCCCTCTCCCGGGGCGGTTTTCTGAACTTTAGTTAATTTCTATGTGACTTTTGGGGTGGGAAATGTTTTATAACTCTGCTTTTGTGACCTGAAAGGAATCACACCATACAGGCAGGCTCTTGAGGTGTAAGGAATGATATTGGTAGAGGATAAGGAGATAAGGCAACTATTATTGAGCTGTGATTTTGTGTGCATGGTCAAGGTCAACGTTTCATGGAGGTCTCCAATTATTTAGATTGGTTGGAAAGATTGTTTGAAGAGGGAGTTAGTGGTACCAAGATGGTTTAGGAAATATCAGGGATAACGCTTGCTCACTTTTTATCATAGTGATTCATGGTTAATCTAACCAGTATTTTTGAAAAGTGTTGAAATTAGTGCATGAGATGTGCATCTTGAAAAAGTTTTAGTGTGATATTAGTCTCCTTTATTCAAAAGAAGAGGCCTTCAACAACTTCACAAGTCTTGTGGTGTCAATAAATTCTAGATGGAGTCTTATAGAGGCACCTGTTGTTTTGGGAAAGGGAAAATGGTCATGGTGGATTCTAGATTCATAAGTATGGATTGGGGGTTACGCATAGGATTGATTTGGAGAGAGCCTAGGATTGTGTAGTTGTAATTTTTTTTTTTGATCATTGCCCGGTCAGGTTTGGAAGAAATAATGCTCATATATTGGATCATTCACCTCATTGATATCATTCTCATGCTTATTTATTATAAAGGTTAATTACACCAAGACCCCACTCAACTATTAGCAGATATCACTTTGCCCCTCCCATCCATGAACCTGGACATATTGACCCCCTCAACTATGAAAATAGTACAAATACACCCCTTCTGAGGGTGGTTTAGAGGGGGGTGAAAGTGATACATTTTCATAGTTGAAGGGGTCAAAATGTATGGATTTCTTGATGATGGGGGTAAGTTGTTATTCACAAATAATTGAAGTGGTCTTCATGTAATTGACCCTCATTATAAATAGAGGAAGCAACCGCAGAAAGCATGATGACGTAAAATTGGCTAACAGGGTCAGTCACATGTAAGGAGGGTGAATGGCTTTAATTATTAGTGTTACAGTTCAATTTGAATGGATTGCTGGGATATCGGACATCATAATAGGATGCTGATTTTAATTGTAAGAAAGACATGATCTCCTTTGCTATGCTAGGCTAATAGGAATGCAAGAAGATCAACAGTCCTGCCTTTAATCATGTTGAGGACAGGGCTTTGTTAAATGAGTTGTTTCCATCATGTTGAGTTGTGGTTGGCCTAGTTCTTTATTGGTGCTACCATACCAATTGACTTGACCTCCGTGATCTCTGAGGCTTCTATTTGTCTTAACTGAATGCGGCATTGATCATTTTGTTTGTAATGTATGCATGTCATCTAGCAGACATATGTGTATTTTGACACAATACAAATTGCTTTGTTTGCTTGTCTTGCTTGAAGGGACTTATTGGAGAAACAGAGTCGGTTTGTTCTGACTAGAAGAGTGATAGAAATCTTGTCAATATATCAATGAGCTTCTGACAAATATGATCTCATTGTCTGTTTCCTTAGAATTGTTTTTTTTACGTACCTAAATACTAATTTTAATTGAGATGGTTCTTTAGTGGAATATTGATGCACTAAAATTATGTAATTACCTCATCAGATCTAATCATCGTGTCTGGTTATGAGTTTATTCTTTGTATTGTCTTTAATTGATTTAAATAGAATGAAATTTCATGCAATTGTCATTTTGTTGACTTCTTGCTCTTTGATTCTTCTCTTTTAGGGCACTTGAAGTTTTGGAAGAAAAAGGCTCTTGGCATTGAGTTTGCCAAGCATTTCAGGTCCCATCTTGGACCTATTGAAGGGCTTGCTGTGAGTTCTTTGTGTCTTCATTCATGTGCTTGTTATTGTGCATGTGCTTGCATTTGAGTTCCAACTTGCTTGCCTTGGTCACACCTTCTTCTGCCCTATGTTCATGCTGAATAGCACATGAATAGTATGTGCATTTGTAATGAAGTGGTGATTTATGCTGATTAGGAACATTCCACAGAGTGTTGTCTATGCCCTTTTGATGTTTGTATTTTTTTCATTGAGGGTAGTTGTTTTCTGCTTGTCATCCCTATAATGTCCTTCATCTTGTTTGGAAGAATTTCATAAGTTTTCAGCCAGTTCACAATTCGTACTTCCATGTGTAATGTGGGCATATGCAAAACTTCAAACCCCTTTCCTTTTTGTTTGTCTTACTTCAAATTTATTTGGATTTTTTATTCGGATCCAGTTATTGAGACAATTGAAAGGGAGTTTCCTTGAATGGGATCTTTTCTTTGTTTTAACTCATTGGGTTTAGACATAACTTCGGTGATTCTTCTTAATCTGTTAAAAATGGCACAACCTTTTTTGTGATTTCTTTCTATCAAAGAATCATATTGCCTGATCTATAGACTAATGTTGAGTTATTTTATTTCAGCTGTTCATTTGGCCTTCTATCTGCCCTCTTGCAGCTGAAACTTAACATTCCTTTGGTAGTAGGGCATTTCTAGTTGCTTTTCAAGTGAACTGTAATGCCTCATAATGCATAGGAAATGGGTGCCCATGTTTGCCATGTGGAATTTTTTAATGAACTCCATCTTTAACAGTTAATGGGCAATTTAAATGGTCATATTGATCCTTATTAGCTATCTTTTCACCAGCAAGGTGGGAGGTTGATTCCATGATTATGTGTCAAATATAAGGAAATAGCATTAGTTGATATGTGTTCAGTTCTTCAGTCTTCAACTTTGTGTATATCAATTTCTCACAAATTTATGATTTCCTGCTAAGTCAGCATATATTCTGCTTTCTTCTTTGCATAAAATTGTATTAATCCTTTTGTCAGTTTATTATAATATTCAAAAAGCATAATCATCAGCCATAACTTTGTTTAGCTATGCAGGTCAGTGTTGATGGTTTGCTATGCTGCACAATATCAAGTGATCGTTCTGTGAAAATATATGATGTGGTCAACTATGACATGATGGTCATGATACGTCTTCCATATGTAGCTGGTTCTGTTGAATGGGTTTACAAACAAGGGGATGTCAAAGCCAAGCTTGCTATTAGTGATCGTAGCTCGTCATTTGTGCACATATATGATGCACGAAGTGGTTCAAATGAACCCATCATCTCTAGAGAGGTATTGGCTTCCTTAAGTTTTGCTTTGAGCCTTCAATATTGAGCCCCCTGCTCTAATTTTCCTTTAATATTTTTGCCTAGCCTTAAGTATTATGTTTTAAACCTTTTCCCTTTCTCTTTCCCTCCAGATACAATTGGGTCCCATAAAAGTTATGAAGTTCAACCTTATTTTTGATACAGTGGTATCTGCAGATGCCAAGGGAATCATTGAGTACTGGAACCCTTCTACACTTCAGTTCCCAGAGGACGGGTGTGTGTTTGTGTAGTGTTTCCATGCACGTGTGCACATTTTTATATATCCATAGAATGCGACCGTCTTGTAAAAAACTCAATTGACAATTTATGTTGGAACATATTCTAAAATTATGTTTTGTTTGATCCATGAAATAGATCCTATGGAAGTCAAGTATTAATTTTAGGAAAAATCTACACATAAATATTTGATAATTGAATGAAGCTATGAAGTTGTCTGTACTTTTTCTGTTGTTTTCAAATTCATATTTAGAATATGTTCGGTTTTGAGTGGGTCTGTGGCAGCTGTATTATTTACTGGTCAGCTCAATCTCTCTTTTGCTAGCTAGCCTGTATATCATCTGCTCTGTGTGCATGTCCACGGCTGAGACTGCAGTAGTTCATAACTTTTTGTTTTACTATGTCTGTGCACTTGTTGTACTTTCTCCTTTTGTATTTTGTCCTATGACGCAACGTTATGGATATGATATAATAAAGATACAACAAAACCTTAAACAATAAGATAGGGATGCCAATAAATTATTCTAATAGAAGTAATATATTGTTTTATATATGATAATTAAAATCCTCCAAGAAATTCAATAAGAATTACAAGTGTTTTGATCAACATAAGAAGTTAGCAAGTAAGCTAGTACCAATAAAACCGACACATATTATAGAACCATATAATAATGCAATTTGAATTTTTTTTTCCTAGATCAAATAAAACACTAGCTTATGAAATATTGTAGTAGACCAAACATGAATCCTGTTTGTTCACCAGCAACAATAAAAGTTTTGTTCTGTAATCACCTTGGTCAACATAAGAAAGCTTTTTGTCAATATCATCCCATTCTTCTTGGTCTATTGTGAAAGGGATCAATTAAAAATCACTAAAAAATCAAATGACAAAATTTAATTTCCCTTCTGTCCCTTCAAAATTACAGTTTTATGCCATTCTAGTAATCCTGACCCTAGCCTTTTATTTCTATCACTTGTCTCTTTTTTATTTTTATTTTCTTCTTTCTTCTCCTTCATCTCTATCTTCTTTGTTGCTCCCATCACCACTCCAATTCCAATGCAGCCACCGCCCCCACCCCCACCCCCACCTCCACCTAGAGCAAATGAGAAGAATAGGAAGACCAAAGACATGAAAAGGAGGGAGCTATAGCTAATCAATCAGCCTTTATAACCCCACTATTTTGTGTTTTGTAACAATTGTTAATTTTATTATTTATGTGATTGGCCTTGTTTATGGTAAGCGTGTGTTCATATAAAAGAAAAAATATACAAATATACAAGGGGCATACCTTAGGCAATACGAGCAACTGGATAACCCACACAAGTCTCCTAATAGAGGATTCCTAAATCAATATGTCCTTACCTAGTTGATAGAGGAACCCACCAACAATTCTAAACAAAACATGGCCATTTGGCTAGACAATGTACCAGTTGACCAGATAAGGCAAGCCAGTTGGCTAGGCGAATGATGATCACAAGCAACACAATGCAACCACTGAGATCCTGCTAAACTCTTCAGCAAATAAAAGCAATTAAAAAACACAATACAACCTCTCGCATTCACCAGCAGCTCAACTAGCTATTGACCCAAAACTGATTAGGGCCAGTTCTACTCTCTTTGTAACAGATGATTAGATGTATCCAGCTTTTAAAAATTAATTTAAAATTTTTCTGATATGGATGGCAAATGTCCAATCCGTATATATTGGTATCTGATATGTAGGAGGTTTTGTGCTTCATAGATTTTGTTTGAAGGTATGCATTGTCAACCAAACCAAATTATGTCTTGTGTCCCAATGAAGTTGGCCATGCACTGTCTATCTTAGTTTGAAATTAATAATATCATGTTGAATAGTTTATTGTTTAATCTGAAAGTTAAAGCCTCGTTTGGCAACTTTTTGTTTTAGTCAAAAAGTCACTATAAGTTGTCACATCACTCTCTCTACTTTTTTACACATCTTTTCATAAAAAGCCAAAAAGTTACTAAAATAGTATGTTCCCAACGAGGCCTTAGTTTGGTTTCCTAATTTTAAATGGTAGCCATTTCGTTTTAAGTATTTTACTTCGTGTTACTTGCAGGGTGAATTTCAGATTGAAAAGCGATACCGATCTCTTTGAAATTGTAAAATGCAAAACAACTGTCTCTACTATTGAGGTAATATATGTATCTTATATAATTTCTTTGTTTCAGGCTGGATACTAGAACCAGCATATGAACTTGCTAAAAGAAATTATGTGCATCGCATGGTTGACATATTTGGGAATCCTGGATTAATCATAAGTTCATAACTGATATCAGTTCATGAATCATGATATTGGATATAAATATTTGTTTGTCTTATTCTTTCACTTTCACTACTTGTATTTGACGAAATTGCCTAATAATTGTTTCTGTCATCTTATTAATGACTGGGATATTCTTATTTGTTCCTCAGGTGAGCCCAGATGGTAAGCAATTTTCAATCACTTCACCTGATCGTAGGATACGTATTTTTTGGTTTAGAACAGGTAAATTAAGACGAGTTTATGATGAATCTCTTGAGGTAATGGTAGCTTCCTGTAGACTCTACAACATATATTTGCATTTAGATATCCTTGCTTTAATCAAATCTTCTGCATTGTTTAGGTGGCACAAGATCTCCAGAGAAGTGATGTCCCCCTGTACCGGCTGGAAGCTATTGATTTTGGGCGAAGAATGGCTGTAGAGAAGGAAATTGAAAAAACAGAAACTGCACCTCAACCAAATGCAGTTTTTGATGAAAGCTCTAACTTTCTCATATATGCAACCCTCCTTGGGATTAAAGTAAGACTTAATATGTCCTTCAACTTCAAGTAGATGCATTTCAGGTCCTTCGTTGTTTTCCTGCAATAGAGTTTTTCCTATTTGGTTTTTTGCCTTTTAAAAAGCATTACATGTTTGTTTGCATTTTAGATCTTTTAAACATCTTTTTGTCTACTTATTATTGGGATTTTTTTTTTAATTCTGTCTTTTTTTTATTTGTATTGATAGATTGTAAATTTGCACACCAATAAAGTGGCCCGAATTCTTGGAAAGGTGGAGAACAATGATAGATTCTTAAGTATTGCCTTGTATCAAGGTGACCGAAGCAGTAAAAAAGTACGAAAAATCCCTGCTGCTGCAGCAAATGTCAATGAGAGCAAAGAGCCTTTGACGGATCCCACTCTTTTATGCTGTGCTTTCAAAAAGCACAGGATCTATTTGTTCAGGTACCAGATTTTGCGACACCTAATGCCTGTCTGAACTCAAGGTTTCTGTTAGAAGCATGGGTAATTCCATTAGAGGTGGCATTAAGAAATTACATGTCACGTGGTCGATCGTCATTTAATTTGTGTTGTCAACCAATTAACATGTCAATAAGCAAGCATGTGAAGACACTTCAGAACTACTGTGGTTCTTGAATTTTGCTTGTCATTTTTCTGGGTGATCCAACCTATTGTGGTTGCATTGCATCATCCATTGGTTACATGTTAATAATTTTGCTTAAAATTCCCAGAACTTGATAATGTGATGCTTGTTTGAATATGACATTTTCATAATTTTTGCACGATGAGTTGCTTACTCCTTACTTTATTATGGTCTTAATAGTCGGAGAGAACCAGAGGAACCTGAAGATCCGACTAAGGGAAGGGATGTGTTTAATGAGAAGCCTCCTCCTGATGAACTTTTGGCTGTATCAGAAATAGGAAAATCTACTACGACATCTCTTCCAGATAATGTGGTAGGTTTTCTATTTTTTGTAGTCACTAATATTTGGTTGCCTTGTTCTTTGCCTGCTACCTTTTGGATGATGTCATGTCAGAGATCATGTGGAAAAATCATATGCTGGACTGTCCATTTCTTTGATACTTGTATGAGAAGATAACCAATAAGTCCCATCAAATTTCATTGTGGACAATTAAGTCTGGTTTTTCATAACTTATTCCCCAAAAGTTCTATTTCTCCTAATGGCACATTTTATTCCAATTTCACCCTTATTAAAATATGAATAACAATTGTATAAACAAATTTAATTTACTTAAAAATTATGGGTATGTTTGGTTTGGTTTTGAGAGTAGTTTTTTTAAAAAAAAATTGGGGAAAGAGTTCAAAAAAATTTTTGGTTTGTTTGGTTGTGTATTTTGAAAGTAGTTTTGGAGTTTGGAATGATTTGATATTTTGTTGTAATTGAGTAGATGTGTGTGAGAGAAAAAATGATTGAGAAGGAGAGAGGAGAGAGGAGAGAGAAAAAGTGATTGATTGATGTATGTGAGAGAGAGTGATTTTCGAAATTGTTTTGGAAAAATTACAAACCAAACAAGTTTTTAGAAAATTTTTCCCAAAATCACTCTACAAAGCCAAACCAAACATAGCCTATATATTTTAATTGTAAACAAAATCATAAACAACAATTTGATCAAAAGAACTACGGCATAAGATTCATCATTTTATGTTGCCTCGCACTATGAAAAATATATTTAGTAAACAATCCAAAATGCTAATTTTATCATGTGGAAAATAACATCGTGGCAAATCCATATATTTTTCAGTGTGTGAGACATCATAATATGATGAATCTTATTCCTAATGCTTTTGTTTAATAGAATTTGCTTATTTTGAAATTTAAATTTATTTGAATAAATTAGAAGTTTTATAAAATTAAAATTTCTATCTCCACTCAATCATTGTTTGAAGAACTCCTAGAAGTGCTAATTAGTATCTGCCTTGTAGTTTGTTGAACAAATAATGTAATTACTTTCAGCATTTCAAAGAAATGTAATTACTCTCAGATGATACAGTTTTGCGTTTACTCCTGGTTTTTACTATGATTTGCTGACCATGTGCTCGTTTACTGGTTTTCCTTTGTTCTTTCCTTGTGTCATGTTAAGTTGTGTTTTAATCTTATTTCCTTTTCTGAATTTCCTTTTTGTCAGCTCATGCACACTACACTGGGTGACATTCACATGAAGCTCTACCCTGAAGAATGTCCAAAAACAGTGGAGAACTTTACTACTCACTGCAGAAATGGCTACTATGATAATCTGATTTTCCACCGGGTCATCAAAGGCTTTATGATACAGACGGGAGATCCTTTGGGAGATGGCACTGGTGGGCAGTCTATTTGGGGAAGGGAATTTGAGGACGAATTTCACAAAAGGTGAGGACTTGCTTTTGAGCCATTATTGAGCCATTGTCCTATGAATACATGCACCATATAATTTTTATTCTTTGATTAGAGGTTTGGTGCGGTGTACTCTCTTGAAAATTTTCCTTTCAATGGGGTTTTCTTCCATGTTTTGTGTGTATGTGTGTTTGTGTGAGTGTGTGTATGCATCTTGCGAAATAATTTTATAGTCTGTGAGTGATGGTTAAATCATAGATGAGATTTTAATTACCTCGTCCATACTGGAATTTGGTTAATGAAGAATATGGATATGGAATGTGTTCTCAAGTGTTTTATCGATATGTCGTCAATTCTAGCATTAAAAAGAATTGAATGCTGATACTTTCGATTAAACAAAATGAGGTTGAGCATTAAAGACTTGAGTGTTTGTACTTGTGTGTGTACCGTTTACAGATTAGCTTTATCCCTGTCAAATGGCTTACCAGTGCAAATGCAATTTACCTTTATTGAACTGAATTTTGCTGGTGTTTGCAGTTTACGACATGACCGGCCGTTCACTGTTTCTATGGCAAATGCTGGGCCCAACACCAATGGCTCTCAGTTTTTTATCACTACAGTGGCAACTCCATGGCTGGACAATAAGCACACTGTTTTTGGTAGAGTTATAAAGGGGATGGATGTTGTACAGGTACAAACTCGCCCATCTGCACTCACCATTTACCTACTTTTTACAAGTAATTTCATAAAATTTACTTTGATGAGACCCTTGAAAATTATTTATGCTATGTGGCACAACACAGCACCACCAGGCTCCTTGGTGTCTAACACCTCAATGATAATGTAGTAAACCAAAAGAGAATTTAATAGAGATTCCTGCGTGTTGGATTTGTGAGTTTTATTATTTATTTGTTGGGTCTGTGAGGCATATTGCCATGCAGTTTAGAACCATTTTGTGAATTTTGACATTGTTAATGTGCATGACTGGCTTATAACTAGATTTACCTCATTTGGGATTCAATCATCGGTGATGACAGGCTATAGAGAAAGTGAAGACAGACAGGTCCGACAAGCCATACCAAGATGTGAAAATCCTAAATGTGACTGTTCCGAAGTCATAAAGGCTATTTATGTAATTGTGGATCTGTACACATTATATTGGCAATCCTTTTTGGCAGTCATGGGTGATAAAGTTCTACATGAGGTAAATACACGGTATGTTTATTTTTGGTGACAGTGATGTGTGTTTATTCTGTGATTGAATGTTCTCTATTAAATTAATGCCACCTTGCCCCCATGCACCCCGTGGGTTGGGTGTCAAAAAAAATACTATATTGATGAGACAAGATCCTTGAGGAACCTAAATTATCTTTTATGTTTCTTTCTTTCTTTTTCTTTATAATTTTCACTTACTTGCCAATATGGTTTTCTATCCGTATAGAAAAAAGGAGGATAAATTGACATCGGCCTAATGCTTTTAACCCTCCTTGCCTTGGAAGGATGCAAAAGCTTCCCCTTTGGTTTTTGCCCTTGTATTTCTTTCCCTAAAATTGAACATTGGAGCATGTGGAAAGCTACCAAGTTCAGATAAGAAATGATTTTTCTATGAATTGCATACATAGAATTATTTTTGCTGTAAGCAGAAGCTGCACCAAATAGTCTGACGTAGATTTCCTAAATAATAATAAAAACTATAAGCAACCCTATAAGCTGCACCAAACAGAGCCTTAGCTCTTTTTTTGTTAGATTTTGGTAGGATACATTCCCATTGGTCATGGTTTTGTGATTTTCTGTTTCTTTGTAATTTCTGCAGAATCGTTGAAGATTTGGTTGCTTTGCTGCGGCTATGTTCTCCCAACTGCAAGTGGAGTGCCTGCCAAATGAATCCAGAGAATGATTAACTTGTCTCAAACTGTTTTTCTATCACCTTATTGGAATTTTGATCGTCGTCTTAGTAGGACTGCTGACAAAATGTTGTATCATATATTTTATTTGTGTTGGATAGTGAAAATATGAATTGGTAGGATGTTACATGCCCATGACAAGGAATTAGCTCTAAGGAAGTCGGACATGGTTGTGAAATGCAATGTTTTGGGTATGCTTTAGGGAGAAGCTATGTTACAACAATTTTGGCTGTAATTTGGTAGGTTACACACGTGTGGGGAAAGGCTCCAACATTTTGTGGTTTGTTTATCTACTTGAATTCATATGCTTTGCTAATATATATATTGAAGGGAAACTTATGTTTACAATATCTAGTCATGTCACACTTGATCATTGATAGTACAAGTGGAGGGTGAATCTTATGTTGCACACCCAAACACCCCTGCAGTGTTTGGGAACCTTTTAGATATGCAATTTTACTCTCAAATTGCAAAAAAGCCTTTTAACCTCAAATTATCCCGCCTAACCCATTGATTTAAAAAAAAAAGAAAGAAAAAGAAAAGCAGTGACTGTCAGCAGCAGACAGCCTACACTGTCACTAATACAGTGTAGGCTTCAGACAGTTAAATGACCATTTTATCCTTATAGATCAATTTTGGAAAAAATAAGATTAGGGGCAAATTTGTCATTTCAACTTTAAACTTCATTTCACACACATTTTTTAATACAACAATCAACTTAAAAATTTAACTCAACTTTTTAAGTACAAAAATTAAAATAACGTACTAAAATAGTTAAAAAATTAAAAAGTCGAAAAAACAAAAAAAGTCACTTTTGAAACACCCACTGTGTAGCTTCACTATTGTGTTCAATTTTTTTCGTTTCTTTCTTTTCATCTTGGGTTAATATGCTGCTTCTCTTTTACTGGTTATAGCCAAAATTGCACATATTTGAGTTTTCAGAATTTATTTTTAAAAAATTAGAAACTAATTTGGCAAAAATAATTGCCAACAAAATATATTTTTATTTTTTTTAAAAAAATGATGCCTAGAAAAAGAGTTTTGTGAAAATAATTAATGTATTTACTTTTTCATCAAATTATTTTTAAATTAAAAAAAGATTTAAGAAAGGCAACTTGATTTGATTTGGCAATTTTATTTTATTTTTCCTTCTTATTTTGGTCAAACTTTTTAAAACCAATATACGAAAAAAGGTTTAATAAAGACAATACAATTCAAAAAAGAAAAAGAAAAAATATATATATATATATATAGCCCATATACATTTGATATTTAGTGTTTTTTTCCCAGATTTATTCATATATTTAAATTAGAGGCATTTCCCAAAATAAGCCAAATTACTAACGTAATTCCCAAAGTAGGCCTAGTTTAGACAGAATTCCCAAATTAGGCTAAAACGTGGTTCATAACAACGCTTTCAACATTTTTGTGCCTGTTGCGCTGAAAATTTTTGAAATCGTAGAAGCTTGTTTTAGAATCACGCTTTTAATTAAGAAAGCGTGGTTACAAACCACGATTAAATTTTTTTTTTATAAAGCGTTGTTGTGAACCACACTTTTAACCAGGCTTCTTTTTTTTTTTTTTTTTATAATAAAAACATGGTTGTAAACCACGCTTTTAACCAAAAAAAATTTTCTTCTGGAAACGTGGTTGTGAACCATGCTTTTAACCAAAAAAAATTTTCTTCTAAAAACGTGTTTGTGAACCACGCTTTCACTGTTCACAAAATAAAGCGTGGATTAGTACCACGCTTTTACTATTCATGCATTTTTTATTTTATTTTATTTATTTATTTTGTCATTGTTTTGATGATAATGTAATTCAGAATATTTTTTTGGTTTAGAATTGTTTTACTAAAGCTGTTCTCATGTTATTTTTTTTTTCTTTTGTCTTTGTTTTGGGTTAGAAGGTGTAATTCAGAAATTTTTAAATTTTTTTGTTTTTTCTTTTATCTTTGTTTTGGGTTAGAAGGTGATAATGTAATTCATAATTTTTTTTTTCGCTTTACTAAAGTCGTTTTCATGTAAATTTTTTTTTTCTTTTGTCTTTGTTTTGGGGTAGAAGGTGTTATTCAGAAATTTTTTTTGGCTTTACTAAAGCCGTTTTCATTTAAATATATATATATATATATTTTTTTTGTTTTTGTTTTGGGTTAGAAGGTGATAATGTAATTCACAAATTTCTTTTGGCTTTACTAAAGCCGTTTTCATGTAAATTTTTTTTTTCTTTTGTCTTTGTTTTGGGTTAGAAGTTGTTATTCAGAAATTTGTTTTGACTTTACTAAAGCCGTTTTCATTTAAATATATATATTTTTTCTTTTATCTTTATTTTGGGTTAGAAGGTGATAATGTAATTCAGAAAACCTTGAACTAAACACGTAAGTCTCCCACAAAAATACATTTTGAACACCATGAATTGAACACACAATACATACATCTCGGGCACCTTGAACTGAACACACAATACATCAACATAACAGTTAGACAGACAAATATTAGGTAGACAATTTGACAAACTCATTACGGAAATACTTAGTCTAACACAAACATTACATATTAATGCATGACCAAATATTGCCGAAGTATAGACATAAACACCTAATTCGCGTTTAAATCGGCAATCTCAGAGTCTGAATAATCCGAAAGCTCAGCGTCAGAGACAAGTTCAGGATCCTCTATAATACCCTTAATAACCACAACATTTGGTTCTGTTCTGTTCTTCTGGGCATCCTTCTTAACTATGTATAGTTGCATATCGCGCGCTATCCTACGGCGCATTTGAAAAATCTCAGGTTGTAGTCTTTCACATAGTCGATCAACATTATCAGGATCTTCCTTTTGGATCTCAACAGAACGTGCTTTTGGCACCTTAAGTTGATTTTCCCGACTTAAGGTTTCCAGCTGTACCCGCTCTATAAATAGTGCGGGCCACTTGAGACGATATAGTGATCCTGGTTTTTCCCTTTCGTGTTTAACTGTAATCCGGACTCGGCTCTGTAAGGGTGCTGTTGTCTTATCCTCTTTCTATCCCTTACTCTTTGTGTTCGAGTTTTGGGTTGTGTTGGGCAAGTTGGGAATAAGTTGGTTGTGTTTTAAAACATAAAATCTTTGCCCAGTTTTTGGTCTCTCCGCTCGAGCGGGCCTTTGTTGTTGCTTATTCGCTCGAGTGGGGGTGTTGGCGCTCGAGCGAGGAAATCACCCATTCAGTATTTCGTTTGCAGTGGTAGACGCTCGAGCGGGGGATTGGCCGCTCAAGCGGGAGTTTGTGTCTGACGCTCAAGCGGGGAGTTTGACGCTCGAGCGGGGACCATGTCTGTAAAAGTTCTGGGAGTGTGCATCCGCCGCCGGCGGAGTTTGACGCCGAGTGGCCTTCGGCGGGGGTTTCACGCCGGCGAGGCGACCTTTATATAAAGCCGAAATCTGACTTTTTTGTTCACTTTTCAACATCCCTTCTCTCTCTTACTTTTCCAAAAAGCTATTTTGAGAGTTCCTCTCACTAAAACCCTAACTTCTCTCTTAGGATTGATCTAGTAGGAGTTGTTTTCTCACCTTGAATCTTTACAAAAGTTGTGTTGATCGTCGAGGGCCATCTTTTAATATGAAAATTTCGGGATTTAGAGCATTTTCGTTTCCTTCATCTCCTTCGTTGGGTTCCATCATTCGAGGTAGGGATATCTTACTCCTCTTTATGAGCTTTGTCATTAAATTTTAGTATTTTGATATGTTGGGGGTTGTTGGGTAATTTTGAGAAAGTTTGGGCCTTTGTGAAATTTTACAAAAGTTGGGGTTTTAATTATATAAACCTATATGCAAATTAGGCAT
This sequence comes from Camellia lanceoleosa, assembly GCA_025200525.1. Classification (NCBI taxonomy): domain Eukaryota; kingdom Viridiplantae; phylum Streptophyta; class Magnoliopsida; order Ericales; family Theaceae; genus Camellia; species Camellia lanceoleosa. Next base: position 75,741,023 of record CM045768.1, read on the forward strand.
AGAGAAATGAAATTAATGTTGGAACATTGATGGAAATGGAACCTTAGGGTTGTTTTGTGAATTATGGTAAGTTGCCCTAATTGGTTTAATTAATTAATGTATATAATTAATTAAAGAAAATGAGGAATTGAATTGAGAATGTTAAAATTGGGAATGTATGGGACTAAAGAGTGTAGTTGAATCATTTATTGTTCACCTAGTTGAAATGTTGATATATTACCCATTTGTGCATTTATTTCCTGTTTAGAAATAATTGCTTTGGACTACCGGTGGAGGGTAGTATTGATTGTTGTAGACAATACATGATGATTAGGCAAACTAAAACTAATTAATTGGATGTGTCATAGAGTATGACGGTTGATAGAATACATTAACTTCATGTATTGATAGATTGTGCATATGACCAATGTGTTTATGTGCATTATGCGTAGACGGTTGATAGAATACATTAACTTTATGTATTGATTGATTGCGTATGTAATTCTGTGTTTATATGCATTGCTTGTGTATGGGAGGAGATAGGGGATGTACTCCACGGTTTAGGGGAAGATGGGGAATGTACCTCTAAACCGGTTAATGGTTAAGGGAAGATGGGGGATGGACCTAGGGATGCAGCTCATATGCTCTCCTATTGGAGTGATGATACAGCTCATATGCTTATCTGTGGTAGTAGTGATATAGCTCATATGCTTTATCTATTGAGATGTTTGTTTGATTTGATATAGCACTAAAATGTATATCATTTATGAAGTATGGAAGTGGTTTATATGTTATTGATACAACGCCAAAATGTGTATCCACCTTGGATTTCGAAAGTGTTCTAGTGATGAACTATAATCTCATCAAAGGTTTTGGCCAAAGTACTGAGCCTTGTTTTCAAACTCAATGTTGAATAAGAAATGGAAAGTGAATTGTAACATAGACTTGATTGTCATGGAATTGTAATAAGATGTAAATGAATGTATAAGTGTTGACCATCTATTGACTGCTAATCTTTTAGTCATTGTTCATAGTTGGTTTAGTGTATTTCTTCTGGGCTGTGGCTCACCCTATATGGGACACCATTTTCAAGTACATGAAGCATGCCACCTCCAAGGACATCACTTGGGAGGCTAAAGGAAGGCAGACATCTGTGGTTTTGGTTATCTTTTGTTGTATAACATGAAATTTCAAGCCAAGGGCTTAATGTGTATTTGAGTTAGTACTCTCCTCTTTGTAACCAAGTGTTAGCTTGGAAAGCTGTAAGCCCATAGGGTATTTGATTTTGTTGTTAACATGTAATGCTTCTTGTAAAGAATTACTCTGTGGAATAAAATGATGTTTGTCTCTTATATCAATGTATGTCTAAATTGATGGGTTTAATGTTATTATTTTGAGGGCGTTACAGACGAGTAGCGTCAGATAAACCATATCCTGTTTGATTGTCAGATGGCTCCATACATAAACCTCCTTGAACTGGATATCATGATAACTACAAGCATAATCTAAAACAGGTATTGTTGTTTCATCTTCAGCATCACCACGTCCCCTTCCCCTTCCTCGTCGTGACCTGTCACCCCTTTGCAAGTTTCTACCACCTCTGCGATTCCCACTCCCTCCCATGAATTGTGTGCCCATGCTAATTTTTTTAAACAATTGAATGATAATTTCGTAGGGTGAAATGAGTTTATAAGGTTGTATCTTCACCTATAGTCGCTTATATAGTTGGTTATGAATGGCTTTAGAAAGACATTGAAGGAAAAACCATAGAAAATAAATGCCTCTGCATAACAATCCCATATATACGAACAAGGTATGAGTTGTCACTAGAATGACAAAACAAAGAAAAGCGAATACTGTGTACTAAGTCACGTGACTTGACAATCCATCTGCATATACCGACAAAATAAGAGTATGCTCAATGTAAGGTAAATCAGTGAATTCATTCTTGCCATGTGACTTTCTGAATTGACAATCCGACATATATCAATAAGAGATGAGTTGTCACTGTAATTATAAAATAGAGAAAAGCAATGCCTGTGCACCAAGTCACATGCCTTGACAATCCATCTGCATATACCGACAAAATAAGAGTATGCTCACTGTAAGGTAAATCAGTGAATTCACTGTTGTTATGTGATTTTTTGAATTGAGAATCCCACATATATGAATAAGAGATGAGTTGTCACTGTAATAAAAAAATCGAGAAAATCAAAGCCTGTGCACCAAGTCACATGACTTGACAATCCATCTGCATATACTGACAAGTCTCTCCACGATTTGACTACTCATTGTGTGAAAAAAGGAAGCTTATGTAGGCAATGTTGTGTTTCACTTAGCTATGCATCATTCATTGTTACGACCAACTATTTGTATTTCCTTGAAAAGTATGACTATTTGAATTTTTGTTTGTCATTTGGAATTATTTTAAAATCAATTTCAGAATATTTAAAATTAGATATATTTTTGGAAACATTTACAACATCAACTAAACATTGGTCGTAACGTACCCATCCGCAGATCAATCGTAACAAATTTGTAAATCCCACGCACGTCCACTTAACCCCATACGTATGGAAGATTAATTGTTATTTTGATTTTTTCTTGAAATCACTCGTAATAAATTTGCAAATCTCACGGACAACCACTTAACCCAATAGTATTGGAAGACTAGTGTATGAAAATATTTTTGGAATGAAAATGTATATATTAAAATAATTGTTATAAATTTTAAATCCAAAACTTGCTTGGTTTTCCAATTTCCAGGAATAGTTTTTTGGAAATTTATTAATCCCCCAACTGGACTAACCACTTGGCTTTGAGCTTGTTTGTCCTGCCCCCAAGTTTAGTTTTCCGTCAACCCCCCATTCCTTACCAGAGTCATCATTTTGACTGGACTTCCAAGAATTGGAAGACGACTCTTTCTTCTTTCTTGATGGAGATTGAAATTCTTTATGTAGATGATCACTATTTGATGAGTCCCAGTTAAGGGAAGCTTTTCACTGAGCTATTTGTTCTGTTTTATGTGTTGTTGAAAGCGGTAGTTCGTTTGTCTGAACTTTATTAGTCCCCCAACTGGACCAATTACTTGGCTTTGAGCTTGTTTGTCCTGCCCCCAAGTTTAGTTTTCTGTCAACCCCCCATTCCTTACTAGAGTCATCATTTTCACTGGACTTCCAGGAATTAGAAGGTGACTCTTTCTTCTTTCCTGATGGAGATTGAAATTCTTTACGTTGAAGATCACTATTTAAGGAGCCTCAGTTAAGGGAAGCTTTTAACTGAGCTACCTATTCTGTTTTCTGTGCTGTTGAAGGCGGCAGTTCGTCTATTGTAACTTTATTAGTCCCCTAATTGGACCAACCACTTGGCTTTGAGATTGTTTATCCAGCTAACAAATTCTGTTTTATCTGTCAAGAAGAGGATTAGTTGATAATTAAATATTATCTGATTATCAACCAATCATCTTCTTCACACATCACTGAGTCTATAAAGTGGGTACAAAAAATGGAGTTGTATATCATGTTCGAAAAAAAAAGAAAAAAACATTAAGTATTCACATAATTTAGAATACATTAATCCAGAACATTCATTAAATCATTGCAATTTAATAAAGAAAATCATGAACTAAAAAATGTGTACTTATAAATGTAGTTATTTTATAAACTTCAGGTTCATATAACTACCTACATGAAATACATTCGTAAGTTAGATGAACAACAACATTGTCATACACTTCAGTAACGAAGATACGACACAACATACAAACATATATAAAAGATAAAGGTGTTTGATTTCTCATTCCTCATCTGACATGTAGTAGTCAGAGAGATATTTTTCATTGTTTAAGACATTATTTCGCTCAATCACTGTCAAATCTCTGTTGTTTGCTTCTGCCATTTCGGTGGCTAGCTAAAGCATGAAATGTCGACATCTCCGCATCAACATTCTGTTGTTCTCCTTCTTAATTCTGCTAACTGCTTTTTCATAGTCACTCACATTTCGTCTAGCCATGGTCAATGAACAACGATGAGGTACCAGTGCCCCAAAGTTACATAGATCATTAAACAATCCTTCTTGCTCCGTTACCTTGAATGCCCATTCTGCTCGGATACCAGCATAATAATCCTTCGGACTCGAGTACTTTTCGCTCTTGTAGTCATAAGTAAATGGAGGTAACAGCCACACTTTCGGATTTCTTTCCCGGCGTGAACTTCCTGCACCTCTTGAAGACATTGTTTATAAAATAAAAAAAATCAATAATAATAGTAATTGTAGATATATTACTATTGTTATGACTTGAACAAACATCTTACTAGGGGTAGCGCTATTTATAGATATCATACTGGGGGTTAACTACAGATGATCTGGTCATGATAATTGAGTTGGGGCACTATGGAAGAAGTGATATCTGTGATATTATTTTATCTTATTCATTTCATGCAATCTTAAGTACCCATGAATTTGTGTACCTGTGATGTAGTCACGGATGTAGTTGTCAAATAAAATCATAATTTCATGCCGTCCTTTTCACAATGCAATCCCTTCATATTCGAGCAGTGAGTTGTCAAATTAATTAGCAATGCAGTGAGTTGTCACATCGCTACATTAATACATTAAGTAGTCACTCCGAATTGATGATTTCAGTACAAATTGATGTTTTAAAAAATTTATAAATTAAATCATAAAATGAAACAGCAGCTTTAATTTTCTTTGTTTCAAAGTAATATTGTTCATAAACAACTATGAAATAGAGTGCAAGTAAATACACAGCCATCCAACTCACTTCGACCTACAAAACTGTCGTTCATTTTTTCACCGGAACAATGTTCATAACAAAAGAAAACAAAATAATAAAATGGTCACCTGATATGTAAACAAGATTAGCACTGTAGCTTATATTTTATCTTATTTTCACTTAATGAACTTCACAGTCATCCCCTTTTCTCCTCTTTGCATTTTTTGCTTCTTTTAATGTTCAGTAAATTACACTTCACTCCTTCAGTCCATTATATAATTGTTTATCAACACTATTGCCATGTGGTTGTATTAATATGACTTAGATGAATTCTGAAATGTGAGGAAAAAACAAAGCATTTAAGTTGCGTTGCACAAAGTCACATACATCACGTTATGTGAGGAAAAAAGTCACAAAGTATATAATTTACAAAGTCAGAAAGTCACATGCATCACTACATCACTGTACAAAGTCACATGCATCACTGCAGAAAGTGACATGCAGCACATGCATCATTGCATCGCTGCACAAAGTCACATAGCATCTGAGGAAAAAACAAAGCATACAAATTATTACGTCTGCTGAAGTCACTGCACTGCATAATTGAGAAATGTTGGACGTATCACTGTGCCGAGCTACAATTTATTATCGTACCATACCTACTGTGCCCATGTGAATTATGCAATTCATAATGGGATGAGGGGGTATCAGAACAAAATAATAAAACAATTAAACCCTTTGTGTTTAAAAAGTCACCTTATGCAGCTCCAAATAGATTCATAAGCGTTGAAGATAAAATATTATACAGGTAGAATGTATTGAAGATTAATTTGCAGTAAAGTTAAAATGAATGAATTTTTCGATGTACAAAACTTGAAAGTGTTACAGATACAACCTAGCCTAGTATGCAGACAAGAACAACACCAACTTTAATCAACACATAATTAACTTCAACTTAAATTGGTCAAATTTCTTCAATTAAATTAAATGAAATATGTAAGGTAAAAAATGAAATTAAATATATTGTCAAGGCAAAATAAATTGAATTATATTTGTAAGCAAAAAAATTAAATTACATTTCTAAGTGGATTTGAACTTTACTTAAAACCTTCAGATATGCACTGAGTAGTAAATAAAAGTCGAAGTGACAACTCTTATAAAGTTGATGCATAGTTGTTCAGGTCATAAAAGTTGACGTGACAACTCTGATGCATAGTTGTTTATAATAATTTCATACATACAGCTACCATGTGTATATGTGGTATAAATATCGCATCATACCACAACAAAATTTTTATACCTATTTCGAGCCACAAATAAAAAATCAATGGCGACGGAAACTTGATCTTTTCATATTAAAATGTAACCCTCAACTTGCTCTACCTTAAAGCCCTAAGCACTAGGGGTAGGAAATAGGTGTAACTAAATGAAAATCAAGTGTTTAGAGTTCAAAAGTTGAAAATGGCTATTTTGAGAGAGAAAATGAGAAGATGAGCTCAAAGAAATAAATATTTTCAACCTTTTGGTGATATATATAACTAGACGCTTTGCGGGCGCGAGAGACACAATCACAGGTGAGGACAACCACACCGCGGGTGCAATTCCAAATCGTGGCCTACCCTCGCAGCCCCTCGCGGGCCACACAACTTCTCCATATTAAGGACCTAAAGGTATGTATGTATTTTTCATGGGCGCGAAGGTATGTATGTATGTATTTGTCATGGTCGTGGTCGTGACCTTGCAAACAGTGGGAAAAAAATCCTGCTAATGTGCTAAGTACAACCCAAGGTTCCCTGTGACAATTAAACTTAAGGAAGAGACAATACATTCCAAAGCAACCACGACTCATTATCAAGAGTATGAAAGGATGGGGTCTTAACTCAAGCTGCTATAGGATGAACCAATCAATCATCACTCTAAATTTAAAGGGGAAAAATTACTCATTCAGTTCTTCATAAATTGCATTATAATGAAAGATTTTTCATGGTTGTAGTTGTCATTGGTAAAATAAGAATAAGAATATCTTCAATCTTTAAAAAAATTTCATCAAATTTAAATTTGATGATAAAATACTCAAAATTATATTTAATTATTTCATCAAATGTTTATTAAAGAAATTAAATAAATAAATTATTTTATTAATTTTTATCAAATTAAGGAGAGAAATATTTTTTTTCATTAAATTGAGAATTTATCAAATCTTTAATCAAATTCAAATTTGAGAATTTATTTTTCACTGGTTTTAACTTGTAAAATCCCAAACATTTTTTATAAAGGAAAAAGATTGGTAGCTCGAAATTTGCGGCTCGAATGGCTCGAATTTGATAAAAATGGTTGGCAAACACTCTCTCTTCAAAATCCACTCCAAAAACAAACACACGCACGTTTTCCCTCTCCTCTCTATCTCTCTCTCAAACCAGACCCAAGAAAGCTGTGATAATTGTTCTCTCTCTCATTCCTCTTCTTCGCTCACACTTGACACTGGGCAAACCGACGCCGAAGATTGGGTTAGTTACTCCTCATTATTGACCAGAACAAGAAGAATGTTAGGTAAACTCGATATTGCAAAACTAGGGTTTTTGTTTTGATTTCAATTTCTGTAGGGTTTTATACAAAATCATAAATTGTGACTGTTTGAGTTTGGATTTTGCCTTTAATTTTTGAAACAAGGGTTTTTACTTTCTATCTCTAGCTTGCTAGCTCTGTAAATTGGTTTGTGATCTATAAAATAGGAATTTGATTCTTCCAATGCCATTTCTACAAGTACCTATTAGGTGAATTTGGTTTTTCTTTGGAGAATTTAAGCAAACATTTGATGCTCTCCAAGGTTCTATCGAAAACCCAATTTAGGAGCACTGTTTAGAGACTCTGCGCATTTCAGTTCTTGTATAAATCAAGTAGAATTTGATGCTTTTTGGTCTTGTTTTGGGTAACCCTTAAAGGGTCTATGCAACCACCTTTTGTTTGGGTTTTTGTGCTTTTGATTCATATCTTCAACTTCTAACAACTGGTATATTTCCATATCAAGAGTTATTTAGACTCCATTATTTCTTGGTTTAAATCTTAATTTGTTCTCATCGTTTGTGTCTCAAATTAAGAGATTCAAATAATTATTTTCTAGTTTGAATCTTATAGCATATTATTATAGTCAAATGTGCTTTAGACTCCATTAGAACAAGTTTTTGAATTTTTCACTCATATTGAGCATATTTCAATTGAAAAGCATCATAGTTTTCCTTTTCTGGGTCTTAAATCTTTATATATATATATTTTCTTTTGTGAGTTGAAATAAAACAGAAATGTTCAAAGTAAACATTGATGATAAAGAATGCTTTCCTTTCTTACCTTCAGTGCTTGACCAATAGATAAGTTGCTGGGTTCAGAGTTCTGTATAAATTTGTGTTTGACACTGTAATTCCATGAATTATGTATAATTTTGTGCATGCTATTTAGTAATTCAAAGGTTTGGTAATTAGTAAATTCAGTTCTAGTTTGTTAAAAGATCTGAAATCCTAAGGAATTTTGAAATCTAAATTCAGTTCTAGTATTTCACAATAGAAGTTTACAATGGAATAATGAATACTCTGGGTTTGAACATGCAGGTTAGAAGGCCAAGTGCACTTAGTCAAGCACATCTAGTAGCCAATGCCAAGGCAAAGGCCTACTCCATCAAGCAAGGCCGTGCCAATTCACCCAAATTCTAGTCAGTCACGCAGGGGTAGTAGGCTAGTGCCCACTCACCCACATTCCAATCAACCAAGGGTAGCAGCCCAAGAATTTTTCTTTTGTTTTGTTTGTGTATCAAGGGTAACAAAGAAAGACAATTGCTTTTGTGGAATTTTGTTTTGTGGACCGTTGCTGCTGCTATTTTATATGATCAATTGAATGTTAGTTTATATTCTTACTATTTTTTTTGTCATTGCCAATGGTTTATCTATGATGAATTTGTTTAATTCAGTTAGTGTTTAGTTGTCAATACATGTTCATTTTCATGTCACATAACTTTACATTACAAATTACCTGTTTGTTTTCATTACATCAGAAAATATTTTGTGTTTAATTGATTATGTTAGTTTTTCATTCCACATCTCAACCAAAACATCACCACACAAAAAAAAAAAAAAAAAAAAGAGTTAATATTCAATTTGCATAACATAATAAACATCACAAAATACATATTCATTTTCAATTAACATAACAACATAAATACACAATACACAGGTTCATTCTCATTTCACAAAACAACATAACATTACGAAACTAAGTTTCACCCCCATTACAATAGCTACTTCACCTCCATTACAAAACATAGCTTCAGTCCCTTTCATATCCCCAAAACCCCCCCACATATGCTCAATTCACATCAATTTCTAATTCCATTTCTCATTTTCAGTTAGTGGTCAGCACCACTAATGATCTACCACCAAAACAGCACCCATGAAATCACCAGACATGCTAGCAACCTTCTTTCTCTTGCTCTCTGAATCTAGAGTTGTTCTTGAAGCACAATTGTTCTCCTTAGCAATCCTAGTATCACATCTGAAAAAAAATTATATTCAATTTGGATATTAAATAAGTAATAATTGCAACCTAAAGCAAAGATTAGAGCTTAGAGAAAGAAGGGTTCATACATAGGGCTTCAATTTTGGATATTCAATTTGGTTTTTTTTCCTCAAAAAGTTCAACTCTTAACACCTCGTGTTGTCAATAGGGCTCCAAATGATTTGAAAAATAATTTTTATTACTACATAATGTATATATTGTCATATAATTTCAATTAATTCAGGATTTCAGGTTTTGTATAATGGAAAAAAAAAAAAAAAATTTACATAGACATTCAAACTAAAAAAACTTTGTTCAAAGTTGTTTATCTTTACATCACTGTTTCTAAGCATAGACATGATCAAATAGGCACAATTGATGACCTGGGAGCCCCTCCTACAGTGGATTTTATAAGATAAACAACTTGTTCATTTTTTTAGGGTAAATGATCAAAATAGCCACAATTCTTCATTAAAAAAAAAAAAAAAAACCTTCGTACTTCTAAGCACGGACATGATCAAATAGCCACAATTCTTCATCCCTTCAATTAAAAGGTAAACAACTTTAAACAATACTCAATACTTGTTCATTTTTTTTTCCTGAACAAACAAAAAGAGTGTTATCTTGTTCTTCAACTTCCTCACTCCCATTCAATAAATTATTGTTCGAATCAATATCCATTCTAGCTTCAAAATGAAATAGAATACAAAATTTTATAGTGGACAAAACATTGATGGCCTCCAACATTCTTATCACACAACAATCAACATTACAAGGAACCAAACAAGAACAATAATTTGGAGGTCAAGACATGCAGTAAATGTACAATTTTAGAGTTATGTCCTCAAATTGTTGTAAACATGAGAGTATATATGATGAAGGGGTAGCTTTTATACCACCAATGTTAGGCAAAAATTCGACTCTAAATATATTTGGATATATATATATGTATGTATTTGGAGTTGTTTGATAAATTTTTACATTTACTTGAAAAGAAATTCAAGATTGAGTGACACGACTATTGATATTGTTGTTCCGTCCATGCTTGCGAATAGCATTCAATTCAACTTCAAACCAGATTCGAAAGCCTTGTGCAACTTTTCCATGATTAAAAAGGGCTTGGGATCACCTATCCCCTTTTTCTGTGCTAATCACCAGTTCCATAACTCTTATAACTCTGATTTCACCACGTGTCTATTATGTAAAAAAGAAAAAAAAAACTTTATTAAAAACAAATCCTCCTGCTCCATTAACCTACCGTCAACTCTCTTCTCACATAAGACTCTCTCATCTACTCATCCCCTTCTATGCATCACCTTTCTGCCATCATCAGCAACTCCCATCACATCTCCTTTTCCAACATCAATTTTACTATTAATCATACTCAACATACTCTCTCTCCCTCTCTATAGGTAAAAATCAGCTGAATCAAATAAATTTCTAGCAATAAACTGCGAAAAAAGCTGAAGGTGTTTCAATATGGACTATGAGAGTTTTTCTTTTAGACCAAAATCAAAAAAAAAATAAAAATAATAAATAAATAAATAAATAAATAAATAAATAAAGAAATAAAAAAATAAATTCAAAATTGTGCCTTCAATAAAAGAATTTTGGGTTTGGGGATTTTACCTTGCTGCTTTTACTTTATCTCCTTGATTGTATAATTTATATGTATGTATATATTTGTATATATATAAATATATTTATATATGTCTGTAGATATTGATTTGTTGCAATAGCAGAAAAAGTGAAGCTGAATACCCACTTAATTGGAATCTAATCCAAACTTATGTACCCTTTTCAATTATACTTATTTAAAATTCATATTAACCCATCCAAATCAATAAATAAGTTTAAAGGGATTGCTCATTGTCAATCCAATTAAAATTGATAGGTTGGATCGACAATTGAAATTGGATTTACATAGATTGGACATTGGTACCTATTTAAGTTCATTTAAATAGACATCACTTCTATCATCAATTTAAAAAAATTTAAATATTTTTTAAAAAATAAACAGTTTTTTTTAAAAAAATAAAAAATATATATTTTTTAGAAAAAATAAAGAACAAAGATATTTTTAAAAAAAATAATAAAATCATTTTTTTAAATAAATAATAATAAAAATAATGAAAAAGAGATGACTTAAATGAGATAGTTGGGTTCATTTGTCCAGCTTGTATCCAATTCACCCAACCCGTATAAACCTATTTATTAAATAGGTAGTGTTGGATTGAATTGCTTTAAATGTATAATCTATTTTGACCCGCTCAAACTTGTCCAATTGTTATTTATACTCATGTGAGTGCTTAATAATTTTGTGTCTTCAATATTGCTCGTAATATTTTGATGCCTGATCTGAAGTTGCAATATCGAATATAGGCTATTGTTTTTGTGGGGACATATTTTGTGAATGACAACACGTGGCCAAGGTGACGCCGAAGTGTCAACCGAGGTTATCTTTGGAGATACCAGAATCCGAGATAAGCGGATAAGGGACAGAAGTCCTAGAATTGGGGAGGACCTTAGTATGGATAAAGATAAAGCTCTTAGGGAGTTTATCTCTATCCAGCAAGGAGTCCTAGATGAGCATTGAGCCAAAGTCCATAGAAGCTAGACTTCAACAAGGATCAGGTCAGTGCTGGATATAAAAGTAAGGCACCCTCATGGGTCTAAGGTACGCTTTTTGTATTTTGGCTAGTGAGTTAAGCACTATTTGTTATCTTTGAATGATAACTAAATACTGACTTGATCGTCAGAGTGCCCTCGGGTGGATGAACCACCGCTGGAGTCTTATCTTTCTATGACAGGTTGTTCGGGCGTGATCTATTCTGCTTGTGCTCTCTTACTGAGTTCCTGTTTGGCAGTGTGGTCGGAAATCAGCACCCACAATTTGGCGCCGTCTGTGGGAAACGTAAGGAGAATAGATGGCCAACAATGGACAGAAAGAAAAGATTGGGGGTGACATCCCTAGTGGAAGTGGTAAAAATGCCGATCCTAACATCAAGGAGGACAACTGTAATGAAGAACCTCGGCATAAGAATCCAGGAGAAAAGGACACTAGCCAAAAGGGAGACACACCGAAGAAAACATGTCAAGGCGGATACTGCAACGAAAGCGACCTCCAGGTATGGAAAGATAAATGCCTAAGGAGGGATGACGAGATAAAGAGAATTGCAAACAAGTTGGTAGACCTACAATTGATCGTCAACTTCTTGATGCAGAACAACGTCATGCAGCCACCATTTCCATTAGAGGACATGCCGATTCTAGTAGCCAAGAATGATGCCCAGAAAGGGGGATAGAAAGGAATCCCTGTAGTCCCTTATCATGATAGGGCAAAAGAGCATTCGCATCGACCTTCACGGGAGGTCGGGCGAGGAGAATCGATAAGAGGAGAGTCTTAGAAGACACATCATGCCAAGGAAACCTACGTCAAGGAACATCGGCATGTTCAAGGGAAGAAGCTTTGTTTTGACACGATGAATGAAAGGAGGTCTAAGAGGACTCATAATGACACCGGGAGCAGCACACCAAAAAGGCTGAAATCCGTTGACAGCCGTGCTCTTGGATGGACTGGATTTGAGGGATTACCTCCAGAGGGAGCGACAAGATGCCAATGTAACATCTCCGGTCAAGCCGAGAACGCCATTTTTAGTGGAATTGGATAAGTTTGAAGCCCCGAAAAGGTTCCACATGCTGAGATTCCAGATATACGATGGTAAGTCCGATCCTAACTTTCACATCGGCTTATATTTGAACTCAATGGCACTGTATACTAGGAATGAACCGTTGCTCCGCAAGGTGTTCCCCTTATCCTTTGGGGAAATCGAATCAGATTGGTTTCACAAGTTGCCGAAAGAAACTGTGAAAAGCTAGAAAAGCCTGGTCGAGATGTTTGTGGCCAAGTTTGTTACAAACAAACAGCAACTGTTTAGGGTAGACTCCCTAATGGCTCTGAGAATTAGCGAGGATGAAAGCTTCAGGGCTTATGCCAAAAGGTATTATGAGGTGTTTAATCGAATACCAGGGTGCAACCAAGAGTTGGCGATCGTATCTTTTAAGAATGGCCTGAACGATGACTGTCTGCTTCGAAAGTCACTGGCAAAGACGCTGCCAAAAAGTATAGAGGAACTTATGGCTAGAATCGAGAAATATGCGAGAGTAGAGGAAGACACGCCAGGGATAAAGGCGTCAAAACAAGAGAAGAGGAACGGCTCACCGAAGCGAGGTCGAGGTAATACAAATTTTAATAGACAACAAATAGGATTGAGGGTTACACAGCCAGTCACCACAGTGTTCCAGATCCCGGTTTACAAAGTCCTGGAAAGGATCAAGAATCAGCCTTACTATAGAGCACCAGAGAAGATCCCTAGCAAATTTATGGGAAGAAGCCTGGGGAAGCACTGTGCCTACCACAATGAGGATGGGCATCTGACTCAGGGGTGCAGAGCCCTAAAGACACATCTGGAAGATTTGGTAAGACAAGGTCACTTAAAAGACCTAGTAGATGAGGCCAGAATAAGGAAATTGCAAGCAAGGCTGCCTCAAGCACCAGCAGCACCACCTCCACCCGTACCGCAACCACAGGCAGACAGACCTCGAGTGACCAATGTGATTCACTCAAAGGTCAACGAAAATGAGGTACGTAGGTAGACCCAGAGGGTAAAGCACTTACAACATGTGTATCAAGTCCAGCAAAAGAGGCCTAGGGCAGACGAGTACTAGGGACCAGTGGTGTCCTTTACTGAAGTCGACCTAGACATGGTGCAGCATCCGCACAACGATACTCTGATGGCATCCCTCAAGATTGGAGAATGCCAGGTAAAGCACATTTTGATTGATCAAGGCAGCTCTTGTGACATCATGTATGTCAGATGTTACAAGGAGCTCGACCTTTACCAAGATGACCTAGAACAGTCGAACAGTCCAATGGTCGAGTTCAATGGAACACCGACATAACCCCTGGAAGCAATAAGTTTGGAGGTGCAGGAAGGCACCAAGAAGTTAAGTATAGAGTTCACAATAATTGACACCCCCTCCTCTTACAATGTTATCTTGAGGAGGCCATGGTTGCACGCAATAAGGGCTATTCCCTCAACACTGAACCAGCTATTGTGGTTCCTAACAAAGCATGGAATTAAGGAGATCAGAAGGGATTAGGTGCAGGCAAAGAATTGCTCCATGGCAGCAAGGAAATCCACCTACAACGTATGAAAAACAGAATAGTAGAGATTAAGGACGAGGACGTGGAGATCCTAGATGACATCGGCAAAGAGCCAGCCGACACAAGCGAGGAAGCCTTGAAGAAAATTCTGGTCCACCAATGAGATGAAGAGCGCTTCTTTCTTCTCAGCTCAGGCTTAGCCGAGAAGGAGGAAAAGGAGTTAGAAGCATTCTTGCGAGCAAACATAAAGGTGTTCTCCTGGACACCCTACAAGATGCCTGGCATTGACCTCGAGGTTACATGCCACAGACTGAACATAGACAGGTCGGCTAAACCCTTCATTTAGCGAGCAAGGAGGCCGATGCTAGTTCATGTGGAGGCAGTAAAGGAGGAAGTGGACAAATTGTTAGAGGCCAGAGCCATCCAAGAGGTAAACTACCCTACTTGGTTGTCCAACACTATGGTTGTGAAAAAGAAGAATGAGAAGTGGAGGGTCTGCGTGGACTTTAATAGCCTGAATAAGGCTTGTCCCAAAGACAGTTTCCCACTCACCAAGATCGATCAATTAGTGGATGCCACTTCAGGGCATGGAAGGATGAGCTTCCTAGATGCTTACTGGGGGTACCATCAGATAGCAATGTACCCCCCTGATGAAGAGAAGACTGCATTTATCACCCCAAAAAGGCTATATTGCTATAGAGTAATGCCTTTCGGGTTGAAAATGCAGGAGCAACGTACCAGAGGTTAGTGACCAAGATGTTCAGACATCTGATTGGCAAGACAGTGGAAGTATACATTAATGATATGGTCGTGAAGACCAGAGAACCTAAGAACCACCTGGCTGACTTGAAGGTAGTTTTCAATATCCTTAGAACATATCGGCTCCGACTCAATGCATTGAAATGTGCATTTGGAATTGGATCTGCTAAGTTCCTGGGATACTTGGTTACCAGAAGGGGCATTGAAGCAAGTCCAGATCAAATCAAGGCCATCCTGGATTTGAAAAGCCCAGAGTCAGCAAAACAAGTGTAGATGTTGATTGGAAGCACCGCAGCCCTAAACAGATTCATAAGCAGAAGTTCAGATAAGTGTAAACCATTTTTCAATCTGTTGAAAAAGGCCACAGACTTTTTGCAGACCAAGAAAAGTGAAGTCACCTTGACCGACTTAAAAAGATACCTGACCATAGCTCCAATTCTCTCAAATCTAGTACCTAGAGAGAAACTGTTCTTATACTTGGCGGTTTCAGAACGTGCGGTGAGCACAGTGGTAATTAGAGAAGAGAAGGGAGAATAAATGACAGTATACTATGTAAGTAAAACCCTTACAGGTGTAGAGACTAGGTATTTACCCCTAGAGAAATTGACATTGGCCTTAATGATGGCCTCAAAGAAGTTGAACCATTATTTCCAAGCCCACAAGATTGTGGTATTAATTGAGCATCCCTTCAAGTCCCTGTTACAACAAGGAGATTTGATAGACAGGGTAGCCAGATGGGCAGTAATACTAGGCTAATACGACCTGGAATTTAAGCCCAGAACAATAATTAAGGGCCAAGTTTTGGCCGACTTTGTGGTCGAGTTCACACCTGGAACCATCCCATGTCGGGCCCCGGTGAGCTGCGGCTTAGGGTGTCCAGGAGAACAAGAAGAGACCCAGCTGGGAATGAAAAACCCCACGGCAAAGCAAAAGAAAGAAGAGAAACTCAAGCCCTGCGATATTTATATCGGCGACTCTTTCTGCTTGTTTGTGGATGAGAGTTCAAACTGCCAAAGAGGGGGGGCAGGGGTAATGCTAGTATCCCTAGATGGGCGGATGTTAGAACAATCTATTCCATTAGGGTTTAAGGCCTCAAACAATGAAGCAAAATATGAGGCACTGATCGTAGGATTAAAGTCGGCAGTAGTAATGAAAGCCGACGAGGTGGTAGTTTTTTGTGACTCCCAGCTTATTGTGAACCAGGCAATAGGTGAGTATACAACCCGAGATGAAAGAATGATAGCCTATGTCAAAGAGGTTGTCAGACTGTTAGCTTTATTTTAAGACTGTCGACTACAGCAAGTTAGCCGAGATGACAACAGCCATGCCGATGCCTTGGCTAAACTGGCTAATGCAATGAAATCAGGGGAGGCAAGGACAATAATGGTTGATTATTTGTCAGGCCCAAGTGTGGAACCACTGATCACAAAGTACGAAGCAATGTGTGTGGAGATAGACCCAAGTTGGATGGATGCAATAGTAATGTTCCTTAGAGATGGGAAGTTGCCAGATGATCGCAAAGAAGCAGACAAGACTAGACTGAAGTTGTCTTTTACTGGTCCCGTTTTGAGATGTGTATATCCCTTCCAAGTTGAAGACTTCTTGTATGAAATACATGAAGGAGTATGTGGAAGCCATGTTGGGGGCAGATCACTTGCTCATACGGCCATTACTCAGGAGTACTGGTAGCCCTACATGCAGAAGGATGCTGAAGCCTATGTCAGAAAGTGTGAGAAATGTCAAAGGTTTGCACCTTTGATACATCAACCAGCAGCAGATTTGAACCAGTGTCCAGCCCCTGGCCATTTGCCCAGTGGGGCATGGATCTTGTTGGACAACTACCCCAAGCAACTGGACAAAGGAAGTTCCTACTGATAGCAACTAACTATTTCACGAAGTGGGTAGAAGCTGAACCCCTTGTGAAGATTCAGGATACTGATATGAAGAACTTCATATGAAAGAACATCATCACCAGGTTTGGGATCCCAAGGGCAATAATAGCAGACAATGGTACACAATTTGACAGTAAGCTAAGCAAAGGCTTCTATGCAAAGTACAAAATCGAGAACTATTACTCTACTCCAAATTTCCCTCAGAGCAATGGTTAGGCAGAAGCATCTAATAAGACTCTCTTAGATGGGATAAAAAAGAGGCTAGCAGCAACAAAAGGAAAATGGGTGGAAGAGTTGCCCAATGTACTTTGGGCATATCGGACTACGCCAAGAAGATCAACAGGGGAATCCCCATTTGCCATAGCTTGTGGCATAGAAGTAGTCATCCCACTGAAAGTCGGCATCCTAGGGATCAGAACCCAAGGAGTTGAGAATGGGACTAATGAGTCATTCCTGGCCCGAGATCTGGACCTACTTAAGGAGAAAAGTGAGAGAGCAGCAATTCGGCTGGGGGCATACCAACAACAACTTGCTAGGGCTTATAATAAGAAGGTCAACCCAAGAGAGTTCAAAGTTGGGGACCTGGTGCTAAGGAAAGTGGTTGGCAACAGGAAGGACCCTAGGAAGGGCAAGCTAGGCCTAAACTGGGAGGGGCCTTATGGAGTTATCTCGGTCGCCAGCAATGGGGCATATCAGCTTGAAGACAGTAATAGCAAAGAGTTACTAAGACCCTGGAACACTTGCAACTTGAAGTTTTTCTATCATTAAATTTTTGTTTTTCAAAATTTATGTCGTTAGCCAAAGTAATAATAAAATTTTAGCTTGATTTTGAAATTTGTGTAATAGGACTGACCAGTCCTTTGGCGATATTTCTGATTGAAACTTGTTGAATAACTTAAACTTATTATATGGCAGAGTTGAATTATACTTGCATATAATAGAGTTGAACTAAGTTGAATTAAAACTAGACTTGCTATGTCGGCAGGATTAAACTTGGAATGGAACTAAGTGCATTTCAGTTAGATTAATAGAGAAACCAAGGTTGAGAATCTCGGCTAGTCTTTGTTTGAATCCGACTTCGGCGAAAGACTATATGTGCTTAATGTGAACATAAGTGAAACTTAGGTTCACATTAGGGGACAAAGAGCTAGAGAATAATGAATACACTTAAAATTTTGAAGTTCTTGGGACTTCTTGAAATTTTATAGACAAAATTTACAAGTCAGAATGAGCTCAATACTTGTTGAAATTTCAGAAAAATTTACAAGTTAGCCGAGGTTATGTTGGAAAAAGTATCCGGGGTACATAATTGCTGAGATGGTCAACCAGGTTACTAGGCTTGAAAAGGGTAGAAGGAAGAAGTCTTGATAGAAGATAGCATGTGAAAGTAAGAAGCAATACTGAATAACACTTGTAAAAATATTTTGATATTTTAAGTGTTAGCCGAGATATTCTGATGGTTGGCCAAGGCAAACAATCAAGGTTTGTATCCGAGGTATTATACCCCAAAGTTATTATACAGTTAAAGGTATACTTTGAAGAAATGCAAAAATATTCTAAGTATGAAAGCATGAAAGACATGAAAGAAAGCAGTAAAACATACATGAAACAAACATTCAACACTTAGAAGAAATGAAGAGGCTTGCATTCAAAAGACAACTTGTTCAAGTACATAAGGCACATCGGCCAGACTGGAATTAAAACATTGTCTAACAAAGTTACAGAGACTACAAAGGAAAAAGTACAAGATATCAAAACAGAGAAAAGATTCTAAACAGGCTATTCTACGTCGGCGGGTGGTTGAGTGTCGACCTTGGCAGACAGCTGGGAAAGCTTCTCGGCAGTCCCCTCAGCTTCGATCTCAGCATCAATCTCTTGAAGAGATTTGTCAAGGCTCTTCTCAGCTGTCTATACCTCTGCCTTTGACATGGCTTTTTTGGGAGAGGCACTCTTGGAGACCTCGTCCTCATCGTCCTGAGTCAAGTCCAAGACTTGCTCATTTAGAGTTGGGGACTTGGCCCCAGTAGAGCCCTCAGTACCATCTCCAACCTTGGCTTCTTCTTCTTCTTCTCCTTTTTCTCCCCCAGCCTCACCCTCAGATTGGCTTGGAACAGGGGGGAATGGCACGACAAGTCGGCCCTCATCTTGGAGGGGTGAGTCCTCAATGATAGCCAGCTCTTTTAAAGCATGTGGCATTTTGTTTTCAGGGTCACTTGAGCGAGGGAACCGTCGCTCGAGCGTAGAATTGTTGCTCCTAGAATCTTGTTGTATTACAGGCGTGCTCGCTCGAGTGTGGAAAAAAACTTCTGAAGCTTTTCTTTTTTTGCTCAAGCGAAGAAGTCATCGCTCGAGCGAGGTTTCTTGATTGTGTCTGGTTGCTCGAGTGTAGGAAGTCTCGCTCAAGCGAGGACCGCGATATCAGCTTTTTAAACATAATGATTCTAGATAATTCACACACACCACTTTTTCTATTCTTCTTCTCCTCTCCCTCTCTCTTTGGAGCCCAAACTTTCTTCCATCATATACCTCTCATACACTTGAAATCCACCCAAAATCATTTGCTGGGAGTGAAGAACACTTGAAGAGGGTCATTATCAACCGATTGGATTGTGGGTTCACGATAGATCCACAAAGGAGCTTGGATATTTGGCTTGATAGTTGAGGTAAGGATACTTTTACCCTTGTATGTCTTCATTATTGAAGAGATTTATGGCATTTGGTGTGATTTGGGAACTAATTGAAGGTTTTGTATGATTAAACCCTTATTTTTCATATTATTTAATTTATTTATTAAATTGTTTGAAATCCCTCATCTCTTTCCTTTTAAGATGAATAGAAATGTGGTTAAGAAACTAGATTGGTGACAAGGAATGAGAACCCCAAAATTGATAAAAACCCTAAGTCCCTTATTGGATAGAAATTACTTAATATAATGAAATTTTCCTTGATTCATGGAAATGGATGGATGATGAAGAAATGAAATGTGGATAATGATGTGGTTAAAGAAAGAGTGGCTTGAATGTTATTGTTCCTTGAATATTATGTGATGCTATTCTATGATGATGTTTAATGTTTAAATGTGGGATTGAAATGTGATTTAATTTGTTGAGTTTGCATGAGTCCATGTGTGCGTGTCGGTGATGAGTAAAGGTGGTGTTTTGTTGGTACCCACATGGGGAGTTTAATAAGGTGCCCAATTGCCCTGTCTAGGCTTATTGCTGGACGAATGTGGGAAAACGTTTTTGGGTGTCCACATAGTCCTACCGTATAGTTGCTGACGAAAGTGGAAAAACGGATGATTTTCTTAGGGTGCCCACTTCCTACCGTATAGTAGCCGGCGAATGTGCGGTTGTCTTTAAAAAGTGAAGGTTGTTCTCAATTGGACTCATGTAGAGAAAAGTGTGGTTGATTTCCATGGTTGTAGATACTTAATTGTTGTACATAATGATATGAGTTGCACCTGTTACATTATATTGTAGTGTTTCATTATGAATTATTGACGGTTTCTTGTGAAAAACAAATTTTATTATATTGTTGTATCACATAAATGCCGTTATCTTGTTCAAAGGATTAGATACTTGGATAAATGTATTCCTACTGGGCATATGGCTCAACCCTAATTTATTTTTCAGGAATCGATGAAGGTCAACCCCGTTGAAGGGTGGATTCAAGCACTAGCTCCCTCTATGTTTTTTTGGAAAATTAATTGAAGTCTAGGGAAAATTAGATGTTTGTATTTATTTTGAGATTTTGTGACTAAACCTTCATATGTATTTTGTAATGTTGTATGCCTACTGGACTTATGTTTTGTTAAGTCATCTAGTTTATTGAACAGAGTCCTGCACTTTGGACCTTGTGGCAATGTATTAATTGAATTGTAATCACTCAACCCTTAGCTCAATGAGAAAGATGACACTTTTTGGGATTTCTTGACCATGTCATTATTGTATATTATGGTGTGAATTATCAGGGCGTTATAGAGCAGCCATCCAACCAAGGGTGTAACCTATGTTGCATGCTTGTCTAACTTGCTTTTTGTACTCCTCGCGGACGTCGGTTGCCCCCTTGGCATAGGCCTTCTCGTCCACCTCCTTGATTTCGGCTGCCTTTGTAGACAGTGTCGTTTGGAGCTCGGTCTAGGCCTAGGCCTCTTTCTCTTTGGCCTCTTTTGCCTTGGCCGGAGCAACCTCGGCAACATTTTCTATAGCCTCGGCATGATCCTCGGCTATTTTCAAGGCTAACTCAGTAGCCTTGGCTTGATCAAGAAGACCTCGGATACGAGCCTCAGCTTTGTTAAGCGAAGTGAGAAGTTTGGCTACCTCCTTGGTCTTTTGGGTTAGTTTTTTCTTAAAACCCTCAGCCTTAACTGCAAAAGAGTGACCTTGCTGGATGGCCTGCAAAAAAAGAAAACAAAGTAGTAAAAATTTGGCTAAGTGTTGAAAGACTTCAGAAGATAAGGTAAAAGACTTACCAAGACGCAGTGCTGCATCATTAGGGCATAGTTTTCATAGTCAGTTAGCTCAGCCATTCGGTTGATGTCGGCTAGCAAGAGAATGGCAATGGAGATGGCGGCGCCGACTTCAACACTGTCCAGCGTGTTGTCGCCAGCTAGCAGAGGTCGGTCACCCACCATGAATATCAGGGCCCAAGGAGAGCTGGATTTAAAGACGCTGAGCTGATATGTACCCTCAGACCTTGGCCTTTTTGAGAAGGGTGCCTCGGATGAACCAGCCTCGGCAGGCCTCTTCTCAGTGGCAGAGGCACTTTTCTCAACCTCGGCTAGTTTGGAGATTGGCACAGTGTCCTCAGAATCAATCTAAGTCACTGTGGCCTTAAGCCTTGGCCTTCTTCATTCTTTTTGGCTTTGGTTTTGGTTGGGATGGGAAGGACGAGGATTGCACCGTCATAACCCTAGGGATATCTATAAGGAGATCCTCAACAATGGTTGGTTTTCGGCCCATCTCTTTGGCAGTGGTGGCTACAGTGACTTTGGTGCC
The DNA here is from genome assembly GCA_025200525.1 of Camellia lanceoleosa. Lineage (NCBI taxonomy): Eukaryota > Viridiplantae > Streptophyta > Magnoliopsida > Ericales > Theaceae > Camellia > Camellia lanceoleosa. The sequence continues at coordinate 75,763,094 of CM045768.1, forward strand.
AAAGTGGATTGCTGGAAATGTAGTAGGTGGGTTTGCTGGATCATAAGTCGTCGCCTTAGTGTTTTGGCATTTATGGCTACGAGTTCTGCTTGCTGGAGCAAAGAAGGGAGCTTGGCGTCAGCGTTGGCGTTAGGTTAGAGGGATCAGTTGGGGAGTAGATGTTGATGGTTGCTCCGCTGGATCAGAAGTTGAGGCTTGACCAGGCCTTGGCGATAGGGAGAGATGTTGTAGAAGTTGGAGATTTGCTTTTTCGGGAGACGTCAGGCATGGCCGACTTGTAAGTAGGACTATTGTTCAGTAGAAGAGGTGCCTTGCGCTTCTGCACAGGGAGATCTAGCAGCCTCTTTAGATCTCGGCTGGGAACAAATGATTTTTGAAATCCTTTTGCCGGTTGGAGAAGAGCTGCAAAAAAGAGTAAGAAGGCAAAAGTATTTAGATGAAGATATATCGAGTTGACAAGTCCTAACAAAAATATGATTAGAAGAATGACTCAGTCCTTACCATCACCCTCTTTAGACACCGTTCGGCTTAGAGGATAAAGATGGAGGTCGTCATCAGGTGAGAACTCCTAATTGCCCGAGACGATGAAGTAATCATCTCCAACACCCTTGTTGGAGTCTGGGAGGTCGGCTATTAGTTTGAAGGTGGTGGATCTAGGCTTGAGGTAGTATATGTAGCCTTTTTCAGATTTAAGGCCACACATGGTGTAGCAGAACTAGATGTCAGCTAAGGTAATCCTAGCTTCTTCTCGATGTGCTAGTTCAATTATGCCATTGACAACCCTATAGGAGTTTATGGCGAGTTGCATGGGGTTAAGTTTGTAGTAGTGAAGGATTTCTCGAAAAGGAGTGTTGAGGGGAAACTAAAGTCCACATTCGATGAATGCAACAACAAGAAAGGGCATAGAGTTTCCATTAGGTATGATGGAGTCCTCCTTCCCTACCAACCTGAGGTGAACATCGACTAGGATGGAGAACTCTCGGTGGAAATACTTTATTTTTTCTGGGGTGTCTACCCTCCACCTGAACATACCCATGATGTCAACTAAAGGAAAAAGGTGCAAGATTTTAGAGGAGAGTGGTTGGTGTGGGTTTGAAGGACCTCGGCTAAACCCTAAATAGGAACTGGTGCAAGGGTTTTTCAATATCTAAGGGAGTTTGTTTCAATTTCCTTAAGGAATGTTGTTTCTATCAAATCCCAAACCTAACTCTATATGGAAACACGAATCAATGGTAAGAATCTGGAAATAAGCAAGAAAAGAAAAAGATGAACATGATTTAGAACCAAGAAGGATTTAGAGACAAAACAACAATCAAGACTCAGACCAAACAGAAGTTTAGCAAGAACAGTGCAAAAAACATTCAAGAAACACAATGACGGAGCTTCATTGAAGAACAAGAGACCGACTCATGATATCCAGAAATGTGAGAAAAACACAGAAAAACAGAGTGTAACTATTCAGTGGCAACATAAGCAATATAAAGACGACAAAAAAGTGAAGTAGCTTAAAACACAAGAACTGATTTACAGATGATTAAATATGGCAATCGAAATGAGGAATTTAAGCAGCAAGATGCAAACAAACAAATTCAACAGCAACGGAATAGGCAAGCAAAGAAAATATAGAGTAATGAATGGCTGAAACCAAAATCGAAAGAAATAGAGAACTCACTGGTTGGGGCCGAGATTGAGGACACCGGTTTGAGTTTCGCTAGAGTTAGACGGCGGCAATGAGTGGAGAAGAATGGTGAATGCTTCGTCGGAGGAGGTAATCGGAGCAAATTGCAGAGTTTGAAGACTTGAACAATGGTAGTTTTGGGAGAGAAGCTTTAGAGAGAGAAAGCTTGGGCAAAAATGAAGGAATGCAAAATGAAACAACAAAGAGAGAGAGAGGTTGTTTTTGTTAAAAATTTGAAAGGGCGGCAAACCATAATGACCTGTCTTGGACGACGTGTCTGTCAGGCGGCATGCACAGACGCGGCGCAACCTGATAACGCGTGTCAAGTACGAACCAATGAGAGAGTGATGCATGGAGAAAACGGTTGAGTAAACCGTGCGTGACAGCTCATGCACAGATAGAACTCTTGGAGTTCTTAATTTAATAAAGCAAAAACCTCGGCCATAGGAGCGATCTCGGTCTTGGTTCTTGGTTCTTGGTCATTGATAAAGTAGACTGTAGAGTCTTGGTCGAGAGGAGCTGGCGTGTGATGATATCGGCCATGAAGGATGGAGTAAAGTGTTAGCTGACGTGCCATGTGGACAAGCGATGTAGGTTCCATCACCTTAGAATGCCGAGGTAATAGAACCTAGGGGACAGTTGTGGGGACATATTTTGTGAATGACAATACGTGGCCAAGGTGACGCCAAAGTGTCAGCCGAGGTGCCACGTGTCTTGGTCATGACACCGAGGTGATCTCGGCTAGGCCGAGGTTATCTTCGGAGATACAGGAATCCGAGATGAGCGGGTAAGGGACAGGAGTCCTAGAATTGGAGAGGACCTTAGTATGGATAAAGATAAAGCTCTTAGGGAGTTTATCTCTATCCAGCAGGGAGTCCTAGATGAGCATTGAGTGAAAGTCCATTGAAGCTAGGTTTCTACAGGGATCAGGTTAATGTTGGCTATAAAAGTAAGGCACCCTCGTGGGTCTAAGGTACGCTTTTTATATTCTGGCTAGTGAGTTAAGCACTATTTGCTATCTTTGAGAGATAACTGATAACTAACTTGATCGTCGGAGTGCCCCCGGGTGGACGAACCACCGCCGGAGTCTTATCTTTCTATGATAGGTTGTTCGAGCGTGATCTATTCTGCATGTGCTCTCCTACTGAGTTCCTGTTTGGAAATGTGGTCAGAAATTAACACCCACAGTTTTTTATATATATGTATGTGTGTATGAATATTATTAATTTTTTTGAGAAAATATTAACCGTATTTATGAGGCTACAATCATCATATATATTATGGAACATCAGGGCTTCTAGCATCTGATTTTTTTATTATTTATTTATTAGGACACTTGTTAAAAATGTGTTAAATGATTCTACTTACTCCCACTATTATATAATGTAGTAAAGATTATTAATGCAATGTATTGTATTAAAGATTTTTTCTTTTCCGATGGGACCAAAATGCTATTTTATTTCTTTTTCTTTCCTCCTCCTTTTTTTTGAGGGGGGGGGGTAATTACCTCAATGTTACTTTATTTTATTATTATCTACTTTCCTTATTCTTTCATTATTTACCCGTCTGCTTTATACCATAAAAATATAGTACTATTTCACGAATTATAGTAAAAAAAATTTCAATTAAAAGATATGAAAAAAAATTGATATGAATACATAATTCAGTTATTGAATTAGACAAATAATGCAACGCCCTCAAAATTAAACCCATTAAACATAAAACAAGGCATGCATTATTAAAAGAAAAACATTATATTATTTAAATCATTAAAGTATTATGAAATAAAACATCAAAATAAATGCCCTACGGGCTTACATCTTGCCAAGCCAACACTTGGACACAATTTCATGAGTTCTAACTCAAAACAAATAAAGCCCTAGGCTTGAATGTTTACATAATTCAAATAAAACAACTAAAACAAATAAAACAAGTCTTCAAGTCCAAATCCTCACAAGCTAAGTCTTTGGAGGTAGTGAACCACCTGAACCTGAAAATGAAGTTCCCATATAGGGTGAGCCACAGCCCAGTAGAGAAATACTAAACCAAGCATAAGAATTAACTAAAGCAGTAGCACCCGATACATGGTTAACACAAGATAATCAATTTACAATTTATCGACACAAATGCCTACGTTGTCTATGACACATGGTCTATGACGCCTTTTACTTTCCATTTATATAGTCATGGCTCAGAACCTGGCCAAACAACTCAACAAGGATAACAAATCAGGTTAAACCTTTCTCATAACATAATAAACACACATGCTGGTGTTATACCAATCTCAATCAAATTCACTTCTTTACTTCCCAACTGATACACATGGTGGTGATGTATCATATCAACAACAAATAGAAATATTTCTATTATAATTAAGCACACACATAAGTGATGCTACTGGAGTCCATCCCCTATCTCCTCCCAACAAGTCCGGTTTAGAGGTCCATCCCCTATCTTCCCCTAAACCGTGGAGTTCATCCCCTATCTCCTCTAAAACCAAATGCATATGCAACATAATTAATACTTGCCATATACAACACATAATTAATACACGAATGTTCTGTATTAACTTAACAGTCAAACAATTGACTCAATTTCAGTTATACCTAGGCCGCATGCAAGGTCTACAACAATCAATGGCTATCCTCCACCGATAGCCCAAAACAATTATTTCTAAGCAAGAAATAACTATAACAATAAATGTAATTTCAATATTATCAAGGGTAGTATTTAAACTACCAAATACATCATTAAACCACTAAATTCCTCAATCTCATCAATTTACTCCAATATCACAATCTTCCCTTAAATTAATTATATAAATTAATCTATGACAAAACCTTAGGGTTTCTCCCAAAATAACTAACCTACCCCCACATACCAAAATACCACCACTTAGGATTAAAACGTATAAATGGAGTAGGAAATCCCTACCTCGAAGAAATAACTCAAAAAGAAGAAGATGAAGATGATGCCCAAATTCCAAAGTGCTCCAAATCCAAAAGCATTAGGATTAAATGAAAGCCCTCGACTCACTCTACCTTTTTAATGAAGAAACTAGGGTAGAAACACACTCTAGATAGATCAATCCTAAGAGAGAAGGTGAGTTGGGAGAGAGAGAACTCGTAATCTAGGGTTTGGAATCTGAAAGAAGATGAAAAACTGATTAAAAATCCGCTGCTGCTTATATAAACTGGACAGGCCCGCTCGAGCGTACAACACACCGCTCGAGCGTAAAGAACAAAAAACAAAGTCTGCTCGAGCTCAATTATAACCGCTCGGGCGTAGATTCCCCCATTCCAGAACCCACGCGAAGAACACACTACCCGCTCGAGCGTCAACAATGCCGCTCGAGCTCAACCCGCTCGAGCGTATAAAAACCCGCTCGAGCGTAGAACTCTCACCTGCAGAAGTTTTGCAGGGACCAAAAAAATGCTGGAAGAGTGTAAACCCCGCTCGAGCTCAGGAATGTCCGCTCGAGCGGAAAGGCTAAAAACTGGGCAACCAATATCTAGACCAAGGCTCAACCCAACTGTTCGAAACACGCCCAACACATCCTAAAACTCGATCAAATAGAATTAAAGGATGACAACAACAATCTGATAACAACGAAACCTACGGAACATAAGCCCGAACATAGTAAACAAATGGGAAAGACCGGGGTCGCTATAAATAATACATATGAATGAGTAAAATTTTACAAAATTTGTTTGTAGGATTCACTTAATTTTTTTTATTTGTTCATATATATAATATGTTAGCTTCTATGATCGAATTGTGTTTTTTTTTTTTTTTAACTTATTAATAAAAAAGGAATCACTTTACTCTAAATATATTTCATTCTTTGTCTTTGTTATACATAGAAAGTATGGTATTTGGAGCAAAGTGGCGTGGGAATACTAATTATATATAATAAGGATAAAGAAGGGAGTACATTTAAAGTAAAGTTGAATGGAAATAGCAACTCCCATAAAAACATATTAATGGCACGCCTTTAAACTGTCAATAATCTATTACTATTATAAAAGTGTAAAGAGCCTATCATGTTTTCTACCTTTTTTTTTTTTAATCTCAATTTTACCCTCTCAATTCTACTATGTTTTCTAAAAGTCATGAAGAGTCTTATATAAACTAGCTATCTCTTTATTTTTAGAGTTAAACACTCAAAAACGATATATCTACTTCCAAGAGTCCTAAATAAATATAAACAAACCACCTCCTTTTTTTTATTTTTTTTAAAAAAAAGCCGTCTCCCTCTTTTTTACATTGATGATGATTGAAGAATAAAAAATGATTACTCTCTCATTTTTTATGTCTTCTTCTATATTGATATACATAATATTTACAATTGTCCATCATGGATTAAATCATTGTGAATAATTTTGGATGAATCTTAAAATTGTTTGCATTCGTTTGAATCTAAACAGATAAAAGCACTTGTGTTTTTAAAACAGAGATGTGTTGCATCTAAAAAATTCACAGATTATCTTCATATACTTTATTTTTGTTTAAATTATATTTTATAAACTGTAATATTTTACATGGTATTTTAATAATCAAGGTATAATGTCCAATTCTAAACAAGAATCACTTTCGTTGGTTTATTTTTTATATCTGTTTTTTCAGTTTTTGATTTTTCATATTTGTTCAGTTTTGGTAATTAAAGATACTGGAATTTGTTCATATTTTATATTTAAATTATACTTTTACATGAAAATCTAATATCTAATAATCTAAATAGAATTAAAAAGTAAAATATTGGTAAAAAAATTTATAAATTCAAACTTGTACTATTTTTTATTATTATATATTTTTCATTATTATTATTATTATTAATTTTTTCCAAAAAGAATAGGCAACAAATTATTTTCTAAGTCTATTTAGATTAAGTGAATCTAAATCTAAAAATAAAATTAAAAAATAAAAAAAGTATTAAATTAAGTAAATCTAAAAAAAAAAAAAATAGGTTTTAAAAAAAACAATGTCCAAGACAAAAATACATGAAAAACAAAAAAATTCAAAACAAAAATTTGAAAAAATAAATCAAACCAAACATTATAATATATATTGAAAAAATCTTTCTTCACTAATCTCTAATTTTACACAAATTATTCATAAATTCATTTCAATTTTTTGTGAATTTAATAATCTAATTAAAAAATAGTGTATACACACAAAAATATAACACTAAATATCTAAATTATAACCAACTACTTAATTATGAATAATTAACTTCTCATCGTTACATATATTATATTGTTACAAAACATTTTACATATTATTTTTGTGCTATCTTATATATGTCAATGTCTGCATATGTAAATATATAAAAACAATATATATATATATATAAATGTAAGTTTATATATGTTATTATATTCATACATTGTCAATTTGAAATACTATATTACCATCAGATATTTTAATTTTCTAACATGTATCGCTTTAGTAATATAGTTATATTTGTTAGGAAAAAATTGTGTACGTAAGGGATTCTAGAGTTGCGTATTGGGTTGCGTGGGCTAAGGGTTGAACTTAGGCTTTGATACCAAGTTGTGACGACCCAAATTCTAAGGGTTAGGGTAACGTCATTAAAGAGTCATTTGGTCAATAGCCAAATAAGATCCCAAGAAAGTCGGAGAAGTCAATATAGCCTCCCTTCTAAGTCCAACCACCTTAGATAGCAAATTATCTTTTTTACAGATCTTAAGAGGTATTAACAGAAGGTCTCACAAGTAACGCAGAGATAGGCATAGGATAACAAATGCAAATAAATATAGTGTTCAAATCTTAAATTACAAAACGAGTTCCATCACTATTACAATCTAAAAATAAAAGCACGAATAGACTTATAAGTAAAATGGCTACTAACTTTTCCTAATGCCATGCTCATAATAAAACAGTTTATCTCTCTTTTTATAAAGCATGCAATGCTGAGATGCGACAACAGATATAAAATCATTTCCATTTTAAACCATATACGTTACATGAATACAGGCTCTGTGAATCTCTAGGTGAGTGTCTGCAAGTAGGCCCTAATGCACTACCACTGTCATTTTTACCAGTAAACTGGAAGGCTTGACACCTAACCGTGCGGTTCTACACCCTTATCCAGATTCACCAAGTATTCATCTTTTCGCAAACAGATACATTTCCAATGAAATGAATGTAATGCAATGTTCAATGCAACAAATGAGGAATGTGGTTAAATTTACCTAAGTCTCATGCATTTCTACAACAATCATGGCTATCTTCCATCGATAGCCCAAAACAGATATTTCTAAATAGATATTTAAACAATTAAATTTTAAAAATTTTGATAAATACAATCTATTCCACATCTCATCAAATATGAACAACTACACTAGTTTTCATATCACAATCACGTCTGGTAATCTCTCAAGGTCCATTTCTAACCGTGTCGGTTTTATTCCAACAGATACATTAAGCAAAATAATACCGTTAATGTCCAAGAAAACATCATTTTCTTTCCAAACTCATTCTCCAAGCATTATTCAACTATGACATCCTATTTTGATCAAAAGGCCCAAAAGTTAAACATAATTCCTTCGTTTTCTTTAAAAATGCTTTTTTAGTCGCAAACTGGTAAAAATTTCAAAACCGATCGAATCAAAGTCCATTTTTGTTCAAATTTAAAACATAGCTCTGTCATAACCTTACAAACATATTCCAAGTTTACATTTTCGCAATTTGGGCATCAACCCTCTATTTTTCTCAAAATTTTTCTTTTAAGCAAATAAATCACAAATTTTCCAAAAATTCTTATTAAATTATATACAACTCTAAGCTCCATATAATCATGTAAAAGTGCATAAAGAAGTGTAGGAAAAATTCTTACCTCAAGCCAAGAAGCTTTCAAATTTTTTTGACAACAAAAATTAAATCTACTCGGAGCCAAACGACGCCTTTTCCGCCCTCTATGCTTTGATCCAAAGCACTAGGGGTCAAAAATGACATACACTAGATCAAACCCATAAAATCCAACATTGGAACCCTTTTTCTTTTCTTTCTCATGGCAAGAACCCAAAAGTTGAAAGAAAAATCCTATTTGGTCACTTATATATATATATATATATATAGTATAAGCAAATATCAAACCAAATATCTAACTACAAATATCTAACTATATATATTCACCTATATATATATCAATTAAAAATACATTTCAACATCTTTAATGACAAAAGTAAATATAATATTTTCTCACCGCAAAATATATTTCGTTTAATGGTACACACCATAAATATTCACAACTCTTTTATGGTAATCAAATAATAATAATAAAACCACAACACTATTACATGGTTACTTACGGGTCATAATTCAATCAATGGGGTCCAAAATGAATGGAGTTTAATAATTTAAAATAAATCCCCAACTGAGATTAAAGTATAAATTCAATTTGAATCAACTCGTTACTTAACAACCCCAAAGTCAAAAAGTCAACATGGGTAGAATGGTCATTTCAGTTTTACTACAATATTTTATTACACATCTTTTCGTAAAAAATTAAAAAGTTATCCCAAACATACATCTTTTTTTTCTCTACTTTTTTAGCCAAAAAGTCAAAAAGTGCAGTTATTTAGAACATCCCAAACACCTACTTAGTCCCTTGAAGCTTTTGCCACCTGTAAATTATATATATATATATATATATAAAACTACACCTGCACGTCTCAACTGCCCTATACGTTCGGTTCCCTCACATTTTATTATTTCATACCTACATCTTCTCTCACTTTAACTGCTCAATTATATTTTTTTACTTCATCCCTCACGTTTGTTCCCTCACTTTTTACTCATCCCTTTGCACAAACTTTTCAAAGGATTTCCAATCTCTCTCAACAATTCCGTATCAGTGAATTCAATTCAGTCAATTCATCCAACAGCTTGAAGTCAAATGAATCGGATTTGAATGGGTTCAACCATGGTTGGAAGATTGGTGGTGGGTCTGATTCTAATGGGTTAGGCTGTATTGTTGTTTTTATTTTTAACCTCAACCATTTTGTTAATTTTGGAAGCGATTATTACTCAAGTAAAAATATAAAAATAAGTATTATCAAGTATGTTTTCTTTATATAATTTATTTTTATATTATTGGTATGTAAAATATAGATTGCTTATTGTAAAGTTTTTTTATTTATTTCTTCTCCTAGGTCTCTCTAAATTTTTAACTGAAACTATTTTCTTCAATTTTTCTCAATTTTTTTTTTAAAATTTTGTTACTTTATTACTTTATTATGATGTATCATAAAAATTCTGATGAAACAATTCAGATGGAAGTATTGTTCTATGGCTATTGCTTCTTTAATTTTTAGGCAGTACAGAAGGACTATAGAAAATATGAATACAAAGGTAGTGTTTGGTAACGTTTACGTTTTTGGTTTATGTTTACAAAAAATTTATAAACTGGTTTTTGTTTATTTTTAGAAAAACATAAACTACAAACGCATTTGGTTTGAACAAAATGTTTGAAAACTTTAAAAACATAAACTAAAAAATATGTTTGTTCATGCCTAAAATATTTATATTTATTTTTTATTATTTATGACAATGGGATCATACACATTATAATTGAAAAAAAATTAATTAAAAAAATTAATTGAAAAAAATATTAATTGGAAAAAAATAATTGGTAAAAAATTATTTGAAAAAAAAATAATTGAAAAAATAAATTAATTGAAAAAAAAAACTAATTGAAAAAAAATTAATCAAAAAAAAAAAATTAATTGAAAAAAAAAATTTGTTAGTCAAATTTTTAAATTTCTGTTTAAAAACAAACGTAAACTCATTTTTTGAGTTTACGTTTTTTCTTCAAATTTGTAAACTGAGACAACCATTTATAAACCAAAAAATTTATCAACCAAGTTTTTATGGTAATTTTAAAAATTTTTGTAAATATAAACTGAAAACGAAATGGTTACCAAACAGGTCCAAAATAATTGTTCCTCATGGGTCATCCTGTAGCACTCTGTGCTTCCTATTATAATGGATCTATGTTTGATCCTTTGATTACCTTGATTGAGATCCTTCTTAGTTGTTATTTGAGCCTTGGTTAAGGTGTTACCATAGTGGTTGGGTGAGATTGAATCAGAAACTCCAAATTTGAATAATTGTTATTGAGTAGTTTTCACTCTTTCATCATTTTCTCTCTCCTTACTTTGAATCTTGATGTGAGGCTAGAACCATTGGAAAGCTTACTTCCGGGACTTCAATTTGGACACAAGAATGACCCTAAACGAAGTTCGGATGAGAAAGTTATACCTGTTTGAATTTCAAGTTTCTGTGTTGGAAGCATGCTTGCTTGAGCGAGATTTTCTTCGCTTGAGCGAACTGTGCGAGTTTCAGAAATTTTGAGAGCTTCTTTTGTACGCTTGAGCCAAGCTTCCTTCGCTCGAGCAACCACATCGCTAACAGACATTATAAAGTGACTTTTTGGCCCTAAAACTCTATTTTTTTTCTCCCTCTCTTCTCTTCCCATCCTCCAAAACGAAACCCTAACCTTCCAAACTCTTGATTTCTTTTCTATTTACCCAAGATTCACCCCAAATCTTTCAACAATGTTGAAGAGCAACCATAGATCAAGACTTCTACCGATTGTTTGTGGTTTCATTGGAATTTCAAGTTGGGTCTTCATCTTTAGCTTCAAATCTTGAGTTTCAAATCTTGAGGTAGGGATTTCCTTGTTCCTTTTTAATACCTCATCTATAGATAGATATGTGGTAGATTTGTATTGCATTAAAATCATATTCATTATGGATTTCTTTGAAAGTCATGAAAGGGAACCTAGGGTTTGTTATTTGGGAATGAGATTGTTAAATTAATTGTTGATTGGGTTAATTGGGGAGTAATCTAGCATGTTTATGTTGAAAGAAGAAAAAACCCTAATTTAATGTTTTGACTTGGTGAATTAACAATGGATAAAGTTGAATAATGTTTGTAAATTGTTATTATGGGTTGTGTAAATGTGTTAATAGCTAAAAGGGAGAATTAACTATGGCATTGGAATTATTTTGGATTGAACATATTAAATTGAGTTGGGTTATGGCTTTGATATCCATGGAATTAGTTTTGTGAATGAAAAGAATGGATTGGGATAAAGGGTGGAGTATGTTAACTTGGAAAATAAGAGAATTGATTTTTGAAATAGAAGAATGAAATGATAACACTATGTGAACTTCAGAAATTAACTTGAGGTTGGATTTAAAATCTCATGAGAGTTGAATTATTATAATATGTGTGTTGAATACATACATTTGGGGGGTTTTGTCCTTAGCTATCTTACTATTGTTGTTGTTGGATTTAAAGTCTCATGAGAGTTAAATTATTATAATACGTGTGTTGAATACATACATTTAGAGGTTTTGTCCTTGGTCATCGGTGGAGGATGACATTATTGTGTTGAATTGTTGTGTATGCATTACACTTGTGTTGGTTGTAATTTGTTGAATAGTTTATGTGTATGCATTACACTTGTTGGTTGTACTTTGTCATGTTGTAATGATTGGTAACGTATACTACGCTGAGAATGAGAGGTACCATTACCTTTCAGCTAGCGCTTAGAGAATTGGCCACGCTTAGAATGAGAGGTACCAGTACCTTCCAAATAGCGCCTGGAGAACTTGGCAGAAGTACCATTACCTTTCAGCCGGTGTCTGGTAAATTGGCGTTTCATTGTGGAAAGGTATATTATTGGCTTACCGTGCTTAAGGCAGGTAAAGCAAAACTTATTTATCATTATTGTCTCAGTGTATCTAGGTATGTTATGGGTTATGATGGTTATAGTTTTGGAAGGCCGAGTTGCCTCATTTGTTGATTAGATACTTGCTTGTTGTTTCCTTTTGCACTAAAGATGTGCATGTGTAGATATGAATGTGTTGGAAACGGACGTAAATACTATATTGAGATTGTGAAAAATGTGAAGGATATTGGATACTTGTGAACATATTTTGAAAAGGCAAATTAAGTACAAGTCTGGAAAGTGAGAGAAAACGTAATGGGCTAGGTGAAATTGTTTTATAGAATTTGTTATTGTCATATGAAGTTTGGAAAAAGGTAACATGAAGAAAGAAAAGTGAAGTGCTTACATTATTGAATGAAATGAATGATTTTGAGAAAAGTTTTTATATACGTATATTTCTGTATAAACCGTCACATTATTATTATAGTATGAGACTAAACATTCATGATCATAACTATCTGTAAGTTGTTATTGTTTGGGATCATGTTGAGATCCCTACTGCACTTTATGTTTATCCCACGTTGCTAATCCTTTTTCAGGTGAACGTTGAGGAGTGCTTCAAGGTCATGGATCTTCTTTACTTGTTGGCCACGGGGCCTTTTATTTGTGGGCAGAATGCCATTGATGTAAAAGGGTTAAACCCTTCCTCTTAGTTTAAAAGATGTAAGCCTACGGGCAATTTATTTAAATACAACTCTTGTTGCATTCATATTATATTCGAATGAGAGAATCTTTATTCATGTGTTCTTGTAAATATAAAGAGTTTTTGTATGTTATCTCTGAAATTGAATCTATAATAATGGTTTGGTAATGGAATCCGAGTAATAAAAAGGCGAGCCGTTACACATCCAAACCTCCAAATTTTGGCCCAAAAAGAAAATATGAATATAAATATAAGAACTTCAGAAATTATGAATAGAAAATATGAAATATATAGTAGCAGTTTAGAACCAAGGGGTTGTTTAACAACACCACCCTTCTTTTATGGTAAGTGTTTTATCAGTGTTTGTTTATTTTCTTTAGTATAAATTCTGTAATTGTTTAGTCAAAAAAATGATATTTATTTATTATTTATTTTTTTAGTATCAAAATACATATTTTTATTTTTATTTTTTTATTTTTTTTAAAGTTTGTAATTGTTTAAGAAAAAGAAATAAGAAAAATTGGTGGCACATCTCATCTACTTTGACGGTCCATGTTTTATGAGTTTGCACAAGAAAAATTGGTGGCACATCTCATTTGCTTTGATCGTACATGTTTTATTTAAAATTAGTGTTTGTTTGTTTTAAATATAAATTCTGTAATTGTTTAGTTAAAAAAAATGGTATTTATTTATTATTTATTTTTAATGTTTATTAATTAGCAGTTTAGAACTAATAACTTCTCAATGGAAAATTCACATTTCCATTTTGTTGATCATGTTCATTGGAAAAAAAGGAAAAGAAATGTATACATTATAATGTGGATTTTAGGCTCAATTTTTTATGATTTTTTTTAAAATTTTTTCCACCATATAAAAGTTCAAACAAAATTACAAATAAAACCAAAAAAAAAAAAATGTATAAAATATGATGTGGATTTTATGCTCATATTTTTATGATTTTTTTTTCTTTCATTTTTCCACCATATAAAAGTTCAACTAAATTTCAAATTTAAAAAAAAAAAAAATTCTTGTATACATTATTGTTTCATTTTGTTGATCATGTCAATTTACGCTCATATTTATGATTTTTTTTTTCATTTTTTTCCACCGTTTTAGAGTTCAACCTAAACAAATAATAATAATAAAAAATCATATATACATTATTGTTTCATTTTGTTTATCATGTTGATTGAAAAAACAACAAATAAAAAAAAAATATATATATATACATTTAATGTAGATTTTAGGCGCATATTTTTATGAAAAACTTTTTCATTTTTCCCACCAAACAAAAATTCAATCTAAATTTCAAATAGAAAAAATATATATACTATCTATGATATATCAAATTATCAATTGTGATGAATCAATTCTCCTTCTCTAAACTCTTTATTTATTTGATTCCAATTGGTGGATTAATGTATAGTTATTTAATTGAAGCTATTTTATTTTTATTTTTAAAATTTTCTAACCTAGGGTTAATTACTACTTCTTTTCACCCATTTTAAAATTAATAGCAGAAAAGAGATAGGATACGTATAGGATTATGTATTAGTAACAGAAAATTTTAAATTTGTTTGTTATGGCTGATAAGGTTCAATTTATTTGTTTATTTTTTACATTTATTGATTAGCAATTTATTTTTAGATAATAAAAAGATTCCAAAAAATATTTAAATTAAAAAAAAAGAGAGAAAGACATAGGATATCTTGAAAAATTATGTATGAATATAATTTTAAATTTGGTTAAGCAAATAAAAAAATATATATATAGATAATAAGGAGGACACCAAAATATATTAAAATTAAAAATAAATATTTAATTCTTTTCATGATCATTATAACAAAACTATTTGAATTGTTCCTAAAAACATTAAAAAATTAAACTTAGAAAAATAATTGAAGATAAATCAAAATTTTAAATTTGTTTGTTATAACTGATAAGGTTCAATTTATTTGTTTATTTTTTTTTATATTTATTGATTAGTAGTTTATTATTTGTAGATAATAATAAGATTCTAAAAAGTATTAAATTTAAAAAAAAAAAGAAAAGAGATAGGATACCTTGAAAAATTATGTACGAATATAATTTTCAATTTAGTTAAACAAATAAATTGTTTTTTTATAGATAATAAAGAGGATATCAAAAGATATTAAAAATACAAATAATTATTTAATTTTTTTTTATAATATTGAGAAACCATTATTCTTATATTATAATTTTTTTTGAGGTACACAAGCATTGCATGTGCCCCACCGCTAGTTGAACTTATGTTATGTCATGTCTTAATTTATCGAACTTCTAGACTTTGTGTTTGGGATTGAAACTTATGTTATGTCCTAGTTTATTGGATCGGTAAACATTAAACAAATAGTCACACTACTAAAAAAACAGTTAAAGATCACACTTTGACAAATAAAAATATCTCACTTTTATTGAAAGTGTGATAAAAAAATTAGATTGGTATTTTAATCAAACTTGATTTGATTAAAGGTGATAATATTTATTTTTTATGTCACTTTTTAATTAAGTGTGATTATATATATAATTTTTAATCACACTTTCTAATTAACATGTGATTAAAAATCATATAAGAAGAATTAAAAATATCTCATTTTTATTAGAAATGTAATTAAAAAATTAAAATGATTTTTTAATTATACTTAATTTAATAAGTGAGATAATATTTTTTTAATCACAAAATTTAAATAAGTGTGATTATATATATTCTAATTGAATGTAATTGTAAATACAATATTCTAGTTCAAACTAATTGTAAATACATTCTCTCTCTCTCTCTCTCTCTCTCACACACACGCGCACACACACACACGATCAATTCCCAATCAAACCTAATTCATCTCCCCAAAACATCTCCTTCAATTCTCTGCCTGCCTCTTGCTGCTCCTCACCTTGCCGATCGCCTCCGCCGCTACTAGCGTTGCCAATCGCTGCCGTCGCCGATTGTTGTCGCCACCTCTAGCCCTACCGGTCACCGTCGATCGTCTTCTCTTAGATTGCCTCACCGCTGGCCGATTCGGTAAGTTTCTTTTTGCTCTCTCTCTCTCTGCTTTTGTCTCCCTCACTGAGTTCAATTCGTCTTGTGGAGGACGGTCTCTAATTGTTTGAGGGCACTGTAGAGACATTTTTATAGTCTTCACGTTTTTTAAATCTTTGCAATATCCATTCATATGATCAATTTAGCAATATTTACTATTGCTTAATTATGTATTGAAGTTGTGTTATTATTATTATTATTATTATTATTGGTTATGTTTTCATATTATTGTTGAATGGTGATTGTGGAAATAAAATTTAGAACAAATATTTATTTGGATAAACAGGTTTTTCATGTTGGGTCAATCGTGTCCTTTCGTGTCTTGGTAAACAAGTTTAGAAATTAACCATGTCAATCGTGTCACCCATAGGTTGACACGGTTATAAACATATCGTGTTCATGTTCATGCTCATGCTTTCAACACATGAATATGATATGACACGACCTGAACATGACATGACATGATGCCCCCCCTATTATATGATGATGAACAGAAAACCTAAGGAATAAATTGCATGAAAGAGAAGCTAGTTGCTCTCGCTTATCAATCGCGAAGGTATTGTCTTGCGTTAGCGTTAGCGATGGGTCAATAACTACTGATTATAACTTCAACTAAAGGTTGGGTTGGGAACCCCTATAATAGTCAAACAATCAAAAAATTACTAAAAAAGTCCAAAAGAGATATACAAAAAGTCAAATATTTCATTTTCTTTTTATTTTTTTGCATGTTTTATGGTAAAAAGCCAAAAAATTATCCTAAAACACACTAGTTTTTTTTCATCTCATGTTTTAGCCAAAAAACTAAAAAAGTTACTAAAATAACCTATTCTCAAATCAACCATAAAAAATCAACAGTGAGAAGTGAGAGTGTGGATTGGTTGCAATTAATTTTGCTGCTTTCTTTACCCTAATTGTTTCACTTTTTATTTTTACTCGGTATTTAGGTTGGCTGGTTTCTCTTTGAAGTCCATTGCGAATGACAAGAAGAATAAGATGGTGAGTTTCATGTATATATATTTTCTTGAGAATGTTATACAATGAATTTCTTATTCTTCTTCTTCTTCTTTCTTTTTTTATTTTTATTTTTAAGGCATCCTTCTGAGGTAGGTGTCAGATGGAAGGCCTCACTGAGTCTGAACAATCTAAAACAATTTATTTTATTGAAAATAGAGGAAATGCATTTCACCTCCGACGATTTAAATCAAAAGAAAGTGCAGCGCAATTACTCGAAGTTTGAAAAGAAATCGGCAATACACTTTTCCCCATATATCTCTAATTTTTGAGGTTCTCTCTTTCTAAACAACTTATACTTCTTGTGGGGAGTTTCTATCTGCATATCATATAGTTTTTGCTAGTACACATCATTTCGCAATTCATTTTTCCCTCTTGGTTTTGCATGCTTGTTGGGTGATTTCACTTTCTCTTTGCTTGTGATTTTAAGGTAGGATCTCTAACTCTTGATTCAATATAGAAGAAAACATGTTTTGGATGTTCATGTCTCAAGAGTATGGTTTGAATTTCCAAGAGCATATTGAAGGATTTCTATTATGAAAGCATGTTCTAAGTTTCTATTTACTAAAAAACTTATTGTAATAAATAATTGCTTGAATGATTGGAATCGTGAATATTTATTGGGATTAAATTATGATTAGATGCTAGGAATCTTGGATACGAGATATGGATATGATATGACACGGATACGGCGATACGGAAAAATTTGAAAAACTAGGATACGGGTATGGCGGGGACACGTTTGTAAAAAATATTATTTTTACAATTCTTAGTAATTTAGTATGCATAAAAATAAAACTTAAAGCAAAAGAGAACTTGATAAAAAAGAAAGATTCCTATAAAGCTAAGAGTCTTCAAGGTCAATAGCTCTAACTTGTTCTAGTTGTTGAAACTAAACTTCCCGTACTCGAACTCATTTCCTAAAATTTATAAATTTGGTAAAGAAATAAAACAAAACATTAATGTAGTTATTTTTTTGGCATGAACATCAAAAAAATTCAGCAATTCAATTAAATCTCTTTAAATCTTTAAAGAGATAATCTGTAACAAGTTATTGAAGGGAAAACATAAGTTAACATTAAGCAGAAGATGCAACACAGGTACAACAAAAAGAAAAAAAAATTTAAGAGTAAATTTTTGGCTACTGTTTAACAGGACTGGAAATATATCTCGGATTAGGATTGCCTTTCAGCTTAGTTGCAAAAAAAAAAAAAAAAAGAAAGAAAAGAAATTCAAAGGGGTCACAGAGAGAGAGAGAGAGAGTGAGTGAGTGAGATTGAGCGAGAGGCACAAAGAGATCGAGAGAGAGAGAGAGAGAGAGGGAGAGGGAGAGGGAGAGGGAGAGGACAAACCTTGATCGACTCCTCCTCATCCTCCTTGCTGCTGTTCGCGAGCCTTGAGCTAGGGCTTGGTTGATTTTTTTTTGTTTTATTTTAGATTACTTTTGTTATTTTACATTTTGACCCCATTATAAGTTTTTAAAATTATTTGTTCGCCCCATCGTATCCCGAAAGTATCCCAAGCGTATCCTCACGTATCCCAAATGTATCCAAAATTCAAATTTTTTTTAAAGAAATTGGGATACTTCTTTGCCGTATCTGATACGTATCGGACGTGTATCCGTAGCCGATACATATCTGACACGCGTATGGGGGCCATTTCGGAGTATCCGTACTTCATAGATTAGGTGCCATGTTAGGGGAATTTCTTGAATCACCATAAAAAGGGAAATTTTATTATCATGATTGTGAATTCTAAGCAAGTTTGGGGTTTATTTTATAAGTTCATTAGAATGGGACCTTTGGAGTCATATTCTAGGTAAATTTGATTAAGCTGTAATTTATACTTGATAAATTTTATATGCTTTACATGATTTGACAACATTTGAAGGTTATAAAAAATTAGTATTTGACCATCAAGTGTATGATTCGAAACTTGTCTGCATACTTGCATGCCTTGAGAATGTCTTACTTGAGGTTTAGAAGTTAGTATTTTACCTCTTGAATGATTGATTCGATTTAAATGTCATGCTTAGGTTAGAGCTCTTCTTGCTAAGAATCTGAATTTTAAAAGAAAGAGTGAAAGTTTTGAGTCTTTGAAAAGAATATGAATCTCGTGGCTTAGATTTAAGCTTTGGCTTGATTTTAATTGTTTTGTGATTTTGAAGTAGTGTAAGAAACTTGGAAATGTGAAACTCGAAGCATATGATGAGTTTAGACATCTCTTGACAAAAATGGGAATTTTATGGTTAAAGTGCATATCATGTTATAAGAGTATGAGCTTTAATCACCAATTTTAAATTTTCTGTAACCTTACCTAATGAAATCAAGATTGGGTATTAAAATTATATTAGGTAAATTACAAATACACCCCTTAAGGTTTATTAAAATACAATTTTTCCCTTCGTGTTTAAGAAATTACATCCCACCCCTTGAGGTTTTCAATCACATAACAAATAGCTCCTCCACTAATCAACTGTAAAGTTAAACTAATAGAGTGTATGATGTAAGCGTGGGCACCACACCTGTTTTCACAGGGCACAGTATCCCGTTCATCGAATTTGATTTTCTAGCTTTTTTTGTTTTATTATTTTAAATTGAGTGTGAATCATTGAGGTTTAAAAATGGCAATATTTTCTCCCAAGTTGTTGGATTCCATCTCATTTTCAGAGGGACATAAAGGGATAATTGGCAAACATAGACTGATTCACAAAGATTGGAGTAACCATCCGCTTTTTATACGGGAAACTAGGAAACCCTAATTTCATGTTAATTTAGGCAATTGATACCTCTTTACTAAAAATCTTGGTTTGATAGTTTGGGCATGAAAGGGGAAGGTCATTGATTGAGCACTCCTTTCGCCCAATGTAAAATATTGGTCTCTACTAATTTTTTTCGTATTTAATTTATAAATTTATTTTAATCACCTATGCCCTTAAACTAACCTATCAACCATGTATGTCTTTTTCTTTCCAAAAATCGTTTTAGGAAGGTTTCAAAAAATGAAAAGTTTATGAAAATGGAAGCCTACCAAAACAGAGTTTCTAATAATAATTTTTTTCTGACAATGAGATGGAAACACTTTAACCTAGGCTATACAAACTTGCTCAAACGTGCAAATAACACAAATAAGCAAGTATAACAAATGGAACAAGAGAAAAGCATGCAGTTCATGGAAAGTGATGCAGTCACACGAAAATAAACCAAACCATTATTAGTATTATGGACATATGACCCTAGATATGAAACTGATGCAAAAGCTCACAATATACGACTCTAGACTCGGTAGACACTGTAGCATGATGAATCTACATTATAACATGATTTTATCCATACAAATCAATTAAACAAAGTTAAACGCAACAACTGACATGTAAAAATGGTGAGTTACTTGGCCTATATACATGATGTGCATGTTATGAATTTTAAAACAACTATACAAAATGCAAAAGAGTGCAAAAATAGCAAAAAGAAATGATAAACAGCTACTCTATCATCATGAATCATGTATGACTTCTATCTAATTAGATATGAAATTCATGATGAAGGTACATGGAAATAGTGGGTAAACAGAATAGTGGGTAAACAGAAGTTTAGTTATGGTTTGTTGAACAAAGCGAAGGATGCAACGTAAATTAGCAAGAGATGAGTTTAGGAATGCTCCCCCCAGGTTTAAGGTTCTTAGTGCCACATGCCTTTACCTTTTGGCAGCTCAAGAACACCTTTAGGTTGCTGGAATTAGGGTTGGATGTTTGGAGTTGGTGTGTATAGATGAAGTTAGATTAGTATGGTGTTTTTGCCCCCGTTATTCATCTTGTTAAAAGAGGGGGGTATATAGGCCTAGGAGGCTTAAGGGAAAAGCTTATACATATTAGGTCAAAATCCTAATGTTGTATATACATAGCTGCACGGTGTGCCGCCTTGCCATAAACAGAATTATAAACAAAATTTTGCAAAACTTGATCTACATACATTCAAGTCAAAACTTGCTGCTACACATCATGAATGCGACCACATGTTTTTTCTAATCTACAAATGTGGCCGCACCTTTTGATCAATGGGCCCCACTTTATCCCATTTTGCTTTTGCATTGTAGTTCAATTTCTGAGTATTTTGTGTACCCTTCATTTATTTAATCAATTTCCAATTGACTCTTTAGAGAAAAACTTGATTTTGGATATTCTTATTGAAGAACGGGCAATTTGGAATTGGTTACCATGTGATCACACACCTCTTTTACCTTTTTGAAAATATTTTGAGAACATTATTTTGGCCAAGGTCGAAAATATTTTTGAAAGTTTAATGAGAGGAATGCTAATCCAGCAAACTTATTTGTAGTCCAAGAACGCCATTGCATTGGAAATGTAACGATGTCGCACCCTCTCCTACTCTTGATTAGCACTACGGTCATTATTGTCTACAAGCATTTAGTGTGTCGTGGAGGATTAAAGAATATTTTGATAGTGTAAAGAGAGGAGTTTGGTGGTGGGTGGATGAAAATGAGAGTAGTATGATAATTTTAGTTTAGTATTAGAGGGTATTTGGGTATTTGTACTTGCTAGAATGTGAGGAGAATTCATATTTTTGACAAACCTTGAGGGTGTATTTGTAATTTATCAATTATTATTTGGATCACATCTAAGAAAACTAGGAGCATTTGTAAAAGATAGAAGTTTGTACCTTGATTGGGAACAAGATTAATTTGTAAGTACAATGTTGGTTCTTGATTTAAAATTGGCTAAAAAGTTAAGTTTGAGCGAAGTGAATGATTTTTAAGTATCTGTATTGGATTTGTATTTTTCTTGATTGATTGTGAATTTGGGACATATTAGCTTCTTGGTGACATTTTGACATAGTAACTCACAGCTTATATTTCCATGTAAATTTGTGAGATTTATGTCAAGTTTGTTTGCTAATTGAATTTGAGTTACTTTACTAAAATATGATATGTTAGTGTTATCATGGAAATAGTAAGAAAAAAAATCCCGATTGAATTTGAGTTAGTTTACTAAAATATGATATGTTAGTGTTATCATAATGGAAATAGTAAGAATTGGTACTTTAGGCAAAACTTGAAATGTGAAACATTTTCAAAAAGGTTGGATTAAGGTTATGTGACTTAAGGTATCGTAATGGAAATGAGAAGGTTAACGGAAATCCAAGTGAGATATGTTTGATAGTAAAAGGTGCCTAGTGTGGATTTTGAAAAGGAAAAAAGATAGAAATGCTTGTTATCATGGAAGTTTCAAATTGTTTAAACTTATTAATTCTATGTACTATATTGAGTTGAATATATAATATAGGATGTAAACCTGTAAACCTATGATAACTCGAGTAGTCAGTCGTTGTAGGTAAACAACATTATGACATTTTGAGTACTGTGTAAAATGTATTATATATTTTACCTCTATTAATGATTTGCAAGTAGGAGGATAATAGACAAATGCTTAACCAATGTTTATTTTATTATAGGCCATACCTATGTTGTTTTATTTTTTGGGTTAAAAATCATTTTAGGTTGATGCCTAAGATGATTACCTATTGGCTTTCGAGAAGCTAGAGACGAGTTTGGACGATTTTGTCAATGAACACAAAATTATTTTGTAATAATAGACATTTGATTTCTAGTCTATATCAAAATATTCTTATGTAAGTAGTATAATTTTATGTCTTGAATAAATTAAACTGTTATTTCGTTTCTTTAATCATTTTTAGCATTTTCTTTTAAATGTAATGATTTAATCGGATTATGTCAGCATCTACAGACAGTGGAAGTAAAACCCATATTGAGCTCAAAAAATATTTTTGTCTTATGCCATAGCTATGGCAACGACAATGGTCATCTACATCTTACCGTAGTAGATTTTGATTTTAGAGGTAATATATATATATAAACCACAAATAAATTGGCAGTTATATGTAAGAATATTTTTTAACTGAAACTTGATTGTGAACCTACAACGTAGATTGTGTTGTGTTGGCAACTCTAGTTGAGAAAATTAATGAGGCTTGTGACTATGAACTATATGGAAGTCTAGAAATGCACACATTTTTTCTGAAAACGGCTTAAAGAAATAAGCAATAATTGCAGTTTTTTTTTTGTGTGGTTATTTATGTTAATACTTGCAAAAGTATTTTCTTTATAGTTTCCTTGCTGAGTTATATAAAAAGCCTCTCTTGTGGACATTGAATGAGAGAAGAGATCATTCACATGCAACCTTTGGGAATGCGTGTAGACCTTAATGCTTCTGATTTACAATGGTGTTCAGATTTTTACTGAAGATCCATTAATGTGGGAAGAGGAATATTGAATGTATAATAAGTTATTGAAATTGAAGAAAGGGATTGAAGTTGCTAAAACTGCATATAAGACGAAAAAGGGCATGCATCAAAAGGTAGTGGTAGGGAATGTCGGATGACACGAAATAGAAGGATAATGCAACAAGAGATTGCTTGTCTTATACGGAAGAGCTATGCACACATTGATGAGTTGAAGCAGCGTCTTCAAGACCCGATAAAACAAATTTGAATATTCACTTAATGACTCGATATTTTTCTATTTCTTTAAATATTTTTAATTGTGCAGGATCTTGAATGTGAGGAACAATTACAAATTCTGTTTGACTATACTTTCCCATGCTACATAGGGGAACTGAGGAGTCAAGCTATTACAATGCAAAGTACTTTCCATAAAGTATTGTTGCTGTGCCCGACTAGGTTTGATTCAACAAAATATAGTGGCTTTTGAAAGAGCATCAGATGAAATGTCTTGATGCTATAAGATCACCTCACACAACTTGATAATCTTTCAAAAGCCACTATAAGATCCCCTCACACATCATTAACGCTCTGGGATATCATTTTTGTTGAATCAGTCTAGTCAAGCGATAATTTATAGGAAGTACTTGATAGAATTATTAAGGTTAAACAATTTGAAAATTCCACAATAACAAACATTTCCATCTTTTTTCCCATTCAAAATCCACACTATGCACCTTTTACTATCAAACACACCTCACTTGGATTTCCGTTAACCCTTTCATTCCCATTACGATGCCTCAAGTCACACAACCTTAATCCAACCTTTTTGAAAATGTTTCACATTTCAAGTTTTATTCTTCTATATATATTTTCTAACATATCATTTTTAGTAAACTATTTTCTTGACATAAATCTCATAAATTTACAAGGAAATATAAGGTGTGAGTTACTATGTTAAAATGTCACCAAGATCCCGAAATTCATAATCAATCAAGAAAATGTTTCACATTTCAAGTTTTTGCCAAAGTACCTATTCTTACTATATTTCCATGATAACACTAATATATCATATTTTAATAAACTAACTCAAATTCAACCGGCAAGCAAACTTGACATAAATCTCACAAATTTACAAGGACATGTAAGGTGCGAGTTATTATGTCAAAAAGTCACCAAGAGCCCAAAATTCATAATCAATCAAGAAAAATACAAATCTAATACAGATACTACAAATCATTCATTTCGCTTAAATTTAATTTTTTTATCCAATTTTAAATCAAGAACCAACACTATACTTAGAAATTAATTATGTTCCCAATCAAGCTACAAACTTCTATCTTTTACAAATGCTCCTAATTTTCCTAGATGTGATCCAAATAGTAATTGAATAAATTACAAGTACACCCTTGAGGTTTGTCAAAAATACGAATTCTCCTCACATTTTAGTAAGTACAAATTCCCCAATACCCTGCCAAAAACCCTCTAATATTAAAATGAAATTATCATACTACTCTCATTTTCATCTACCCACCCACCACCAAATTCTTCTCTTTACACTATCAAAATGTTTTCTAATCCTCCTTCTCGACACACTAAATGCTTCTAGACAATAATGATGGTGGTGCTAATCGAGAGAGTCCTCTGATTAAGGCCAACTTTCAAAAATATTTTCAACCTTGGCAAAAAATAGTGTTTCAAAATATTTTCAAAAAGGTAAAGAGGTGTGTGATCGCATGCTAATCAATTCTAAATTGTCCCTTCTTCAATAAGAAGATTCAAAATCAAGTTTTTCTTTAAAAGGTCAATTGTGAATTGGTTAAATACATGAGTGTACACAAAACACTCAGAAATTGAACTACAATGCGAAGCAAAGTGGGACAGTTCGCAGATTAGAAAAAAACATGTGGTCGCATTCACGATGTGCAGTCTCAATCAAGTTTTGCAAGATTTTGTTTTCCATTCTGTTTATGGCAAGGCAACACACCGTGCAGCTATGTATATACAACATTAGGATTTTGACCTAATATGTATATGCTTTTCCCCCAAGTCCCCCAGGCCTATATATATACCCTCTTCTTTTAATGGGGATGAACAACTGAGGCAAAAACACCATACTAATCTAACTTCATCTATCCATAGCAACTCCAAACATCCAACCCTAATTCTATTAACCTAAGAGGTGTTCCTAAGCTACCAAAAAGTAAAGGCAAGCGGTACCAAGAACCTTAAACCATCTCTTGCTAGTTTACGCTGCATCCTTTGATTTGTTCGACAAACCATAGCTAAACTTCTGTTTATCCACTATTTGCATGTACTTTCATCATGATTTTCATATCTGATAATGGTTAGATAGAAGTCACGTATGTTTCATCATGATGGTTGTTTATCATTTCTTTTTGGAAAATTCTATTTGCACACACCTACTTACATCTATCTACACACTTAATGAAATATTATTTTAATGACAATTATATCCTAAATCAAAATGACGATTTAGCACTTATTGGTAAAGCTCTTTGGAGAGTTAAACTTGACGATTTCTTCCATGAACTGTTGAATATTACCTAGAATCTTTGTCAACACAAGTTTATTCAAAAATTTATCCTGGGACTTCTTTTTAAGAACTGGTTGGCTTTTGTATGAACTATCTTAGAAAACTTCTTACAAACATCATTTTCAATACGGATGGATGCTATTAAAGAAGGAACTATATTACGAAGTGTTCCTTTTAACTTTCCTACTAAGAGTGCTTCCTGCTTAGGATCCTCCAATGCTTCATCTCTTGGTCTTGGCACATATATGGACTTGAAGCCCTCCACTGGGCTTTCTTATGAATACAAATTGTTCAATCTACATGTCAATGTTCATACTAAACAATAAATAATCATCTCATTGTACACACTATTTTTTGGGTTTTGTTTTTCTTGAAGCACAAGTTTGAATATCAGGTGTGTGAAGGAGGGTTTGAATTGAAAATAGGTACAGGTGTATGGAAGGAGGATTTATGTGGTGTGTGTATAAGGATACAAGTTAGTGTATAATTGGAATATAAAATGTGTGGAATAAGAACAATAATCTATAATTAAATTAATAAATGTGTATACTGAGAAATAATGTGTATAGAGGTAAGTAGGTGTGTGGAAATAGAATTTCCCTTTCCTTTTGCTACTTTTGCACTCTTTTGCATTTTGTATTAAGATTCATAACATGCACATCATGTATATAGGCCGGGTAACTCACCATTTTTACATGTCAATTGTTGTGTTTACTTTGTTTAATTGATTTGTATGGATAAAATCATGTTATAATGCATATTCATCATGCTATAGTGCCTACTGAGTCTCTAGAGTTGTATATTGTGAGTTTTGGCATCAGTTCCATATCTAGGGTCATATGTACATAATACTAATTAAGTTTTCATGGCTTTGGTGCTTAGAATTTCAGTAAGTCTCCCTCTATTCTTTCCCATCTATTGTGTGTGATTGCATCACTTTCCATGAACTGCATGCTTTTCTCTTGTCCTATTTGTTATAATTGATTAAAAGGGTAGTGCACTACCTACAAAAGTTGGACTTAGAAGGGAGGCTAATTTGACTCCTCCAATGATTTGGGATTTTACTTGGTCATTGGCCATAGTACTCATTAGTGACTTTCCTTTGACTACAACCTTTAGTGTAGATTTTGGGGCTTCACAACTTGGTATTAGAGTTTAGGTTCAACCATTAGCCCGCGCAACCCGATACGTAACTGTAGAATGCCTTACCCTTGTCCACCAGTGTATTTTACTATCACACTATTTTATCTATTTAAAAGAGACTAACAATTAAAACTTTTTCCTCCACCATAGGATGTCATCGAGAAGCCATCAGATGACCGACATTAGCCTCGACACATGGGGAGCCTTTTGCATGCAAGGTAGGAGGGCCTTGTCCGTCAATACCTACTTTAGCCGCTGGCCGTGTGAATTTGCCACTGAAGAGATGATCATCAGAGAGATACGGAAAGTGGAGACAGACTACTCTTACTATACAAAGGAGCAAAAGAGATCTTTGGTTCAATGCCGCCTACAATACCTGACACGCGCAGCAAAGAGCATAGTCTATAAAGAGTAGGATGATTGAAAGATGGACACCCTGATATGCCGAGCCTTGGGAGACGAAGCACTACCCCGACACCCGATGCAAGTTAAGAGTGGCGAGTCTTTCTGCCCTAGGCAGGACAACAGTTAGCCAATTGAGGTGGAGCAACAATCGGTGCAGCTAGGAACAACCCTAGCATTTCCAATCGAGGTGTCATCTGAGCACGTTCCCCCTTCACCATATATACACCCCGCTCTCTTGGCCAGGCAACCGACTCGGCAATGAGGATCCTGAAGAACATTTCGACTGGTCTGGAAATGAGAGTTAATCTAAGTGTAGTAAGTTAGGCTTTTGCAAGATCCACTTATAGTAGGGATCCTTAA
The DNA here is from genome assembly GCA_025200525.1 of Camellia lanceoleosa. NCBI lineage: Eukaryota > Viridiplantae > Streptophyta > Magnoliopsida > Ericales > Theaceae > Camellia > Camellia lanceoleosa. Next base: position 75,790,968 of record CM045768.1, read on the forward strand.
GATATATGTAGTAACTTTTGTCACTATGATGTGTGTAGTGCCTTTTGAACGAAACTCTGATTTGGAAGCCTTTTGTACTGATGCCTATTATAAATATATGAAGTGACAATTTGATCTATATTTGTTGACTGTTACTTGCTTTAATATTTCGCCGCACCCTAAGAAAACTAAACCTTAATTTCAAATTTAGTAGAAAGATTACATCCAGTTAGAAATCTAGAAACCAACTTATCTCATACCATGAACAAAATGGTAGATACGCGAGCTAATGACTACTCAGAGACTAGCAATAATGCCCGGAACCGTCCCAGAAATTAGCATGGGCCCATACATGCGGGAGCCAATATCCCTAATAATCTTGGGCATCAAATTCTGGAAGAACTAGGACAACTAAGGAACAATCGGCAAAACGAGAGGACTCGACTTTTTTCGGAGTTCTAAAAACAAAGGCCACCAAAGTTCACAGGTGTACCAGACTTAAGAGTGGCTGAAAACTGGCTTCGAAAAATAGAGAAAAAGCTGGACACTATGGGGATAACTGAAGATGTCGATAGAATAGCCTTGGCAGTATTCGAGCTAGATAATGAGACCGATCATTGGTGGGAACTAATCGAAAATGCCCGTGACATTACAAACATGTCATGGAACCAGTTTAAGGAATTGTTTCTGAATAAATATTTTCCAAGTACAGTTTGTCGAGGGTGAGTCTAGGTATTCCAAAACCTTGAGCAGGGAAATATGATCGTAACTCAATACGCAGTAAAATTTGAAGAGTTGGCCGCTACACAACTAGGTATGTAGCAAATGATGAAGAGAAATCAAGGATGTCCGAATGAGAGCTGGACCTTACAATCAGGAGAGAGTTCGACCGTAACGGCTCCACTCATATGCCAAGGTATTGGAGACGACATTAGAATTTGAAAGGGAAGTAGCCGATGCTAGGAAAATTTGTAACAAACAGAAAGGGGGTTAGACATATATAAGACCTTAGAGGGAACCAGAAGGGAAATACAGCCCCAAAGCCCTACTCAAGGTGATAACCACAATAGTAACGACAACAATTGCAACAGCAGATCCATAAATGATGTTATCCATCAAGACCGATATGATAAATCTAGTGCTTTCATTGTCAGCAGTTGGGGCACAAAAAGTGCGAATGCCCCCAACTCCCTTCATCGGGATACCAGGGAGGAGGTTTTGGAGCAAATGCCTAGGCAGTGGGTGGACAGAAGCCCTAGTTAAACAAGACTAGATCTATTGGGCAGTAACACTAGAAGAGAAGAGGAACTCAGAATGCTAGGACTAGTGGCAACTAGAAGGTAACATGCCGAGTCTCTTTGCCTTGCAAGAAGATAAGGGGGACCTGACGTAATTGAGGGTAATTTAGTACTATATAATTCTTAGGTGCATGTTTTATTTGATACTGGTGCATCGCATTCTTTTATATTCTCTGCTTGTGTTAAGTCATTAGAACTTGTATGTGAACCCGTAGACACTACCTTAAGTGTAATATCACCTATGAGAGGGTGTGTTCGAATGTGGTTGATCTATGAGGATTGTAAGCTATGAGTCTTAGACCTATGCCTAACTTGTGACCTTCGCGTCATGGAGATGTCGGACTTCGATATTATTTTGGGCATGGAGTGGTTGTCTGCCTATCGAGTGGTGATCGATTGCCATCAAAGAAGGTAGTGGCTCACGCGCCTGACAGAACACGTTTCCAGTTTAAAGGGGATATGCAAGATTCCCTAACTTCAACAAAACATAGAATAGGGTCGCACAATCAACTTGCGGGTAGGGTAGTAAGTTTGATTGTAAATGAGGAGAACCAAATAAAATTAGAACTTCTGTCAATTGTAGCGAATATGTAGATGTATTTCCTAAGGAATTACCGAGATTGCCACCAACCCAGGAGGTAGACTTTAGTATTGAGCTACAACCTGGAACGACAATATCTATGGCCCCATATCATATGGCACCGACAGAACTACAAGAATTAAAGACACAACTACAGGAGTTGCTCGAAAAAGGATTTATTAGGCCAAGTACTTCACCAGGGAGCGGCCATTCTGTTTGCTAAAAAGAAGGATGGGTCACTAAGACTACGTATCGATTACCGTCAACTCAACCGGGTCACAATCAAGAACCGATACCCGTTCCCAAAGATTGATGATATTTTTGATCAACTTAGAGGCTTAAAGTATTATTCAAAGATCGATCTTAGGTCGGGTTACCATCAACTACGAGTCAAGGATGAGGATATACCAAAGACTGCCTTTCGAACCAAATATGGTCACTACGAGTTTGTAATAATGCCTTTCAGACTAACTAATGCGTCAGCAGTATTTATGAGCGTAATGAACAAAATCTTTGCACCATATCTTGACCAGTTTGTAGTGGTGTTCATTGATGATGTTTTGGAATATTCAAGGTCTGAAGAAGAGCTTGAGCAACATTTAAAGATTGTTCTTCAAGTTCTTAGAGACAATCAGTTGTATGACAAAGCAAACAATGTGAGTTCTGGTTAAAAGAAGTGAAATTCTTAGGACATGTAGTATCTGAGAATGGGATTGCTGTGGATCCAACCAAGATATAAGCAGTTTTAGATTGGAGACAACTGAAAACTATGTCAGAAATTCGTAGTTTCTTGCGATTGGCTGGTTACTACTGAAGGTTCATTCAAGATTTCTCCACACTAGCCAGACCAATGACCTGTTTGATGCAGAAGGGAGTAAAATATGAATTGGACGAAGCTTGCGAAAAATCCTTCCAAGAGCTAAAGAAAAGATTAACTAGTGTGCCAATTTTTATCATTTCGAAATGAGAAGTGGGGTACACTGTGTATTGCGATGCGTCTAAGGAATTGTTAGGTTGTGTGCTCATGCAAAATGGAAAGGTATTCGCGTATGGTTCTAGGTAGTTGAAACCACATGAATGAAACTACCCAACACATGAATTGGAATTGGCGGCCATAGTTTTTGCTCAGAAGCAATGGAGGCATTACCAGTATAGGCAACAATTTGAGATTTTCACAAATCATAAGAGCTTGAAGTATCTATTTACACAGAAGTACCTAAACTTAAGACAGCGATGGTGGATGGAGTATCTTGAGGATTTCTAGTTCACTCTCTTATATCACCCCAGTAAAGCCAATGTAGTGGTAGACGCACTGAGTCGCAAGAGTAGGGGAATGATAGCGAAATTAGCCGTAAGGGAATAGGATATGGTTAAGATGCTCAATGAATTTGAAATCCAGGTAAAGACTCAAGACACGAAGGTATACCTTGGTGCACAGAATGTGATGCCTAAGTTAATAAATGAGATCATGGAGGCCCAGAAGTAGGATCAAGAAGTAGCCTATGTTAAGGCACGTCTAGAATTAGGAGAACCAATGCTCGATTGGGAAATTCACCCTAATGGGAGTTTAAGATATCAAGGTAGACTGTTTGTGCCAAATGACGTGTTGCTCAGATAAAAAGTACTTAAGGAATGTCATCACTCTATATTTGCGGTACATTTACGAGGGACTAAAATGTACCAAGATTTGGAAATGAAGTATTGGTGGAGTAGAATGAAGAACGATGTTGCTAAATTTGTAGCAAGATGTCTAATATGCCAGCAAGTGAAGATAGAACATTAGAAACCAGGAAGAACATTGCTGCCTCTACGAATAGTTGAATGGAAATAAGAGCACGTGAGAATGGACTTTGTGACCGGGTTACCCAGGACACCCAAAGGGCGTGATGCTATATGGGTAATAGTGAATCGGTATACAAAGACAGCACATTTCTTACCCTATAAGATAACCGACACTTTAGAGTCCATGTGTAAGCTCTACGTTGGGGAAATCATTCGACTACACGGAGTTTCGGTATCCATTGTATCAGATTGCGATCCATGATTCGCCTCTCATTTTTGGGGAAGTCTGCAAGAAGTCTTGGGTACCAAGTTATGTTTCAGCACCGCTTTTCATCCACAAACAGATGGACAATCTGAGTGCACCATCCAGACACTCAAAGATATACTAAAAGCTTGTGTAATGGATTTTCAAGGAAGTTAGGAGTGAGACCTACCATTAATTGAATTCCCCTATAACTACAGCTTTCAAGCCAGCATTGGTGTGGTGCCTTTTGAAGCATTGTATAGACGACATTGTAGATCGCCAATTTGTTGGACTGAAGTAGGTGAAACAAATCTAATAGGACCCGAACTTGTCCTAAAGACTATTGAGAAAGTCAAAATTATCCGACAATAGTTAAAGATTGCTCAAGACCGTCAAAAGAATTATGAGGATAGGAGAAGAAGACCACTAATGTTTGAAGTAGGCGACCATGTGTTCCTAAAGGTGCAACCTAGGTGCATGATTGTGCGTTTTGGAAGGAAATGGAAGCTATCACCACAGTATATCGGACTCTTCGAAATATTGGAGAAGATGGGTGAAGTAGTATATTGACTAGCTCTACCCCTGCAGTTAGTAGGGATACATAACGTCTTTCATGTATCTATGTTGCAAAAATACCTTGCCGATCCATCGCACGTCATCAACTGGGAAGAAATCAGTCTTGACAAGGATGTTAACTTTGAAGAATGACCTGTAGCAATACAAGATAGCCGAGAGAAGAATCTTAGGGGCAAGATAGTTCATTTAGTGAAAGTTCTTTAGTGTCACCGAGGGATTGAAGAGTCTACTTGGAAACGTAAAGACTGGATGAAGGCAAACTACCCCTAACTATTTGAAAGCGATGTATAGTTAAATTTCGAGGACGAAATTATTTTAAGGGGGATAGGTTGAAGGCCCCTGAAATTTTTTTTCTTCTAAAGAGTCTCTTACTTTTAAATTGTTTCTTTGAAGTTCCTTAATTTCTTAATTAATTACAATTTTAATCCTAGGATTAAAATACGTGCGCCAACTGAAACTCGCAATACCCTAATCGATTTCGGTAACTTAGGATTCATTTCTAGTACCCTAATACTGATTAATTGAGTCCCTAAATATGGAATTACCACTTAAAACCGTAGATTTTTCCGGTTTTCATCATGTTCGTCGGTTGATAGCCTTTTTATTCGAAACAAGAAATCCAAACCGAATTAGATTCTCTATCCCTAATTTAGTTTAATTCTACGCAAATAAATGTTCAAATTCATAAATTAAACCCAAAGCCCTCACATTTTTATTAAATCACTAATTGAACACAAAGTAGTACTAATATATATATATATATATATATGTATACTTGTACCTTTAAACCTATTTTATACACTATATTTTGAAATTTCCAACAATTGTACACAAGAAAAAAAAAATTCCCTCAAATCACCCCCACATGGCCAGCCACCCTAGGGAAGTGAAATGCATACAACTTTTAAAACAAAATCCATGAATTCATGGAAAAAGTTTGCTAGTACTCCCAAAACGTAGAACCATGCTTCCACCCTAAGTTCAATCCTAACCCAAGCCTAACTAGATCATGATTAATGGTATAATTAAGGCCTCTAATCATTCACTATTCCATTAAGTTCCAAGTAAATCCAAAATATCCAATCCATTTCCAACCAATGGATATTTTAGACTTTTTGCACCAATTTTGGTATAAATAAAACTCCTCCCTTAGAAATTCACACACAAGAACTCATACACAAACACCTTATTCAGCTGAGCAAGAGAGGGCAAGAGACTAAGCTTGGTGGAGGAAAGAAAGAAAGGAAAGGTCTTGTTAGCTAACCGACCAAGCCTGAAGTAAGCCACATCACCATCTCTCATTCTATTTCCTTTTTCAAATACATGTTATTAGAGATTTAAAATCACCTTTTCAGATGTGTTGTAATGGTGTTCATGTGCTCAAAGTTGATGAATTGGGCTTCGATCCTTCTTTTATTCATATTTCCTCTTAATAGATGCAAAACTATTTTTTTCTTCCCATATCTCACATTATTTCCAAAGGCATACCATCACTCTGAAAATATGAGTTATTGATACATTATTTAGTATGTTTTCATCGCAAAAGAAATGAAAAATTTCCCTTAGTTGCCCTTTTTTCTCACCAACCTTCTTCTTTTGAGTATTGTGCATGAAAAACCTATTTTACAGCCAACTTTCGAAAATTCTAAAAAAATGTAGAAAAATTTTCTAGGCCTAAGTTTTATGTAAAAAACTTCCTTAAAGAGTAACTTTTTAAAGAAAATTGGTTTCATTGAAAAAGAGTGAGCGGTTTGTAAGAAAATTTGATTTCGTAATGGTCGACAAATCTGGACAACGCTGGAGTATTTCTCAAATAACTAAAAATCTAGAAAAGCTATTCCATTTTTGAAACATGTTCTGAAAACTAGATAAAATTCTTAACGAACCATAGGAAGGTTAGGTTTGGAAAAAATATAAAATAGTCCTTTTGATTTTAATCTTTAAGTGTTACGGAATATGGAAATTCTGTTTGCATTGGTGTTTTATGCTCTTGGGTTCATGAATGTGCTTATGAATATATGATCATGTCTTGGTATGATATTACATATGTCATGGTTATATACCTTTATTTTAGTCATTCGATGATGCTCATATTTATGCAAATTTATTCTTTTGTTACGTGCTCGTACAAACTAAATTAAACGTTAATCTAAACGGAAAACTTACTGGGGTGGGTAATGGGGTTTCGATCACATGATTATCGTTATGAGATAAAGTTATGTTCAAATTGAATTGGCCAACGGGACATGTTCCCTTTTGAAAGTAAAAGTCTTGCGCAAGTGGTTGTTCGGAACCTTTGAACGGAGTGGTTGTATTCGGACCCTGGGTGGTTTGGTGTGAGGAGGGAATGGGCAAGGCCTTATTTTATTGTCTCTTTTGAGGTCTTAGGTTGCCACTATGTGGTATGTAACCATTGGTAGACATCCAAGGTTAGGTCTGCAAAGCAGCAAAAGAGGGGGCATATTGAATAATCCACGTCCGATTCTTGTGGTTGGGAGGATGAAATCTATTTGGGAGTTTTCTAGATTACTAACAACTAACCATGTAATCTTTGTTATTTACTTGAATGTCATGTTCCTTTCCTCTATTGTTGTAATTGCTATTGTGTATTAGATTGGGAAAAAGGGACGGGGTGTGTTTGCCATTTACTAGGCGTTCAAAGCTCATGGCATTTCATGCCAGATACCAAAGAGGATCTTGTCGCAGAAAACGACGAGCCAGAAACTTTCGAAGACTTTTGGCTGTCCTAGAGAAGTTAGAATTGTTTGTGTGTTTTGTATAGTCCATCTGCAAATTTTATTTTTGGGATGTAATATTGATAGAACTAACTTTTGTAACTATGAATATTTGTAACCATTCTCTTATTATTATATGTTTTTTTTTAAAAAATTTTTAATTATTATTTTTTAAAGCAGTTTAGTTTCTTACGTTGCTTATGAAACCTTGCATTAATACATTTTAAGATCTGTCAAAAGGGTAGTGCGCTACCTAAGAAAGCTTGACTTAGAAGGGAGGCTAATTTGACTCCTTCAATGATTTGGGATTTACTTGGTCATTGGCTATAAGACTCATTAGTGACTTTCCTTTGACTACAACCGTTAGTGTTGATTTTGGGGTGTCACACAAGAAACGAGATTCAACAACTTTTGATGTATAAAAAATATATTACATGTTGATATTAACGCATTCTTACACCAATAATATGTAAATATTATGCAATAATGGGTTCAATGAATTTGTATTATGAGATGAACTATTAAACAAAATTATGTAATTGTGCAATTAATTTCATCATGGATTCAATGAATTTGAGTTAGTTTACTAAAATATGATATGTTAGTGTTATCATCATGGAAATAGTAAGAATTGGTACTTTAGGAAAAACTTGAAATGTGAAACATTTGCAAAAAGGTTGGATTAAGGTTATGTGACTTAAGGTATCGTAATTGAAATGAGAAGGTTAACGGAGATCCAAGTGAGATATGTTTGATAGTAAAAGGTGCCTTGTGTGGATTTTGAAAAGGAAAAAAAGATAGAAATGTTTGTTATCGTGGAAGTTTCAAATTGTTTAAACTTATTAATTCTATGTACTATATTGAGTTGAATATATAATACAGGATGTAAACCTATGATAGCTCGAGTAGTCAGTCATTATAGGTAAACAACAATATGACATTTTGAGTACTCTGTAAAATATATTATATATTTTACCCCTATTAATGATTTGCAAGCAAGAGGAGGCTAGGCAAATGCTTAACCAATGTTTATTTTATTTTAGGCCATACCTATGTTACTTTTTTTATTTTTTGGGTTAAAAATCATTCTAGGTTGATGCCCAAGATGATTACTTAATGGCTTTCAAGAAGCTAGAGACAAGTTTGGACGATTTTGTCAATGAACACAAAATTATTTTGTAATAATAGACATTTGATTTCTTGTCTATATCAAAATATTCTTATGTGTGGACTCGTCTTTTTCTCGTGCCCCGCCTTTTGGAAAGGGTTTGAAAAGAAGGCCACACAGTTTAGATTCCCGCGGTTTTAAATCTAGTCTCACAAATGCAATGTGAAACTGATAAACACCAAAGAGTCCAAATCCGGTAAACCTTTTGGAAAATCAATTTTAAATCAAATAATGCCAAAATTGGATTGCTTTTCCAGATATAGAGTCGCTACCTAAATATTGTTGGGTAAACCTCCTTATTGGAGTGTGGGACCCAATTGGTTTTGGAAAAAGAGTTTTAATTTGGCTTGGTTTAGGTATAATATATTTTTATATATTATATTTGTGGAGGCCCAATTCAATTTGGATACAATTAGGGTTTGATTACAAAACCCTAGATTAACAATATATATATATATATATTGTTTATGTTTTTTTGCTTGGTGGGATTACAAGGACATAGCGGTAGCAAAGTAGTTTTGTGGAAATCGGTGCTTCGGGTGTATTGTTTTTCAGGAAGAGATTGGTTGCTGCTTTGGATTTCGGCAATCTTTGTGTGGATTGATTTGGTTATTATTTTGGGTCTTCTTCAACTCTGGTTCTAAAGATTTTGGTTCATCTATTTGGTGAGGTCTTTCCTCTTGTTTATTTGTGATTATTTGGAATTCACCTAAGGGTGGTTTTGTGAGACCATTAGTGTCTCATTTGTAATCGTTTGGAACTTATTTGGTTGATAGTGGAATCGGATTTCGATCCCGTGGACGTACCTCACATTAAGGGAACCACATAAAAATTATTGTGTTGCCTTTGATTTAATTTTTCCGCATTTGTTTTTATTCCCATTGATTGATTTACTTGTGGGGGAATCACATCGATTTTCCCTAACAACTGGTATCAGAGCTTACGGTTTATTTGGGTTTATTTATTTGTGTAAATCAATGGAGGGGAATGTGGGTCGCATGTCTAGCTTCAATGGAACTAATTGGGTAACTTGGAAAACTAAAATGGAGGACCTATTATTTTGTAAAGACTTGTATGGGCCTATTAAAGGTGATAGTGGCAAACCCGAAGGTATGACAGATGATGAGTGGAAGAGGCTTAATCGAAAAACCGTTGGTGTTATCCGTTAATGGATTGATGACAGTGTGTTTCATCATGTTGCTACTGAAACTTCAGCACATGATTTATGGAAAAAATTAGAGAGTCTTTATGATAGAAAATCAGCCACAAATAAAGCCTTTATGTTTCGTAAGTTGGTTAATTTAAAATATAAAGAGGGCAGCCCTATTCCGGAACATCTGAATGAAATAAAGAGTATCGTTAACCAACTTGCTTCTATGAAAATTATTTTTTATGATGAGTTGCAGGCTTTGATGCTACTTAGTTCCTTACCCGAAAGTTGGGAGACTTTGGTTGTGACAGTTAGTAATTCGGCACCCGATGGAGTTGTCACAATGGGCCAAGTCACTAGTAGCTTATTGAATGAAGAAACTAGAAGAAAATCAGCCGGTTCCTCTCATTCGGAAGCATTTGTTGTTAGAGGCCGAAGCAAAACAAGGGGAGGAGTAAGACTCCTCATAGTCGTGATCAAAGCCGTGACAAATCAAAAGATGGTTCTTTTTCAAAGAAAGACATTGAGTGCTATTATTGCCATGAGAAAGGGCAGATGAATCGAGAATGCCAAAAGCTCAAGAATAAGGAGAAAAGGCGTGACAAAAGTATGGATAAGAAGCAAGAAGACACAACGGCAGTTACTACCGATGATCTCATGGTCGTTTGTGAAGATGATTGTATCAATTTTGTGGGCCAATAGAGCAGTTGGGTGATTGATTCTGGTGCTTCTTTTCATGTGACTTCTCGAGTTGATTTTTTCACTACCTACACTGCAAGAGATTATGGTTATGTTCAAATGGGTAATGAAGGTTTGTCCAAGATTATCGGCATGGATGATGTTTGCTTGGAAACAAATTTGGGCTGCAAATTGTTGCTTAAAGATATGAGGCATGTTCCTGACATTCGCCTCAATTTGATCTCTACTGGGAAGCTAGATGATGAAGGCTTCAACAACAAATTTGGTGATGGAGTATGGAAGCTCACAAAGGGTTCTTTGGTGGTGGCTAAGTGCAAGAAGACTCATACACTTTATTCTATGCAAGGAAAAATTTGTAAAGATGTTGTCAATGCACTTGAAGATGATACTTTTACTAAATTGTGGCACAGGCGACTTGGCCATATGAGTGAAAAAGGGCTACAAGTTTTGTTCAAGAAAGAGCTTCTACCCGGTTTGAAAGGTACACATCTTAAAACTTGTGTTCATTGTTTGGCGGGTAAACAACATAGAGTTTCTTTTCATAAAAATGTTGCTTCTAGAAAAGAAAAGGTTTTGGAGTTGATTTATTCGGATGTTTGTAGTCCTTTAAAAGTTAGAACAGATAGTGGTGCACTTTATTTTGTTACTTTCATTGATGATTATTCAAGGAAAGTTTGGGCTTTTCTACTAAAAACTAAAGATCAAGTTTTAGAAGTATTTAAGCATTTTCAGGCCATGGTTGAAAGAGAAACAGAGCAGAAATTGAAGTGCATCCGATCAGACAATGGTGGTGAATACACTGGGCTATTTGATGAGTATTGTCGCAGCCAAGGTATTCAGCATCAAAAGACAGTTAAGAAGACTCCTCAACAAAATGGCGTTGTCGAGAGGATGAACCGCACTATTGTGGAAAGAACAAGGTGTTTGCTTTCACAAGCTAAATTGCCAAGATCCTTTTGGGCTGAGGCAATGAGTACAACGGTTGACGTGATCAATTTATCTCCTTGCTATCCTTTGAATGATGATGTTCCTGAAAGAGTTTGGACTGGCAGAGAGATGTCTTATGAGCACTTGAGAGTGTTTGGTTGTCGAGCTTTTGTTCACATTCCAAAGGATGAGAGGTCCAAGCTTGATAGTAAGTCAAGACAATGTATTTTTCTTGGCTATGGGCGTGATGAATTTGGGTATAGATTGTGGGATCCGGTCGACAAGAAAGTCATTCGAAGTCGTGATGTTGTGTTTCTTGAAGACCAAACAATTGAAGACTTTGGCAAAGGTGATCAACCGGAGCCAAAACTAGTGATCTCATTGACATGGATCCATCTCCTTCATCTTCAGTTGATGATGAAAATGGGGGAGATGTGCAGCCACCTATTGAAGAAGTGGAGGATGATGCTAATCCTAATGAAGTTGAGCCAGAAATTGAGGAAGAGCATCCAACTCAAGAACCGCCACCACAACTTGAGTTAAGAAAATCTACAAGTGACCGACAACCTTCAAGAAAGTATCCTCCCAATGAATTTGTGTTGATTTCCGATCAAGGGGAGCCGGAGAGCTACCAAGAAGCAATTGAGCATGCAAAGAAAGATGATTAGAAAAAGGCCATGGAAGAGGAGATGAATTCCTTGCTTGAAAACCAGACTTATGATTTAGTGAAGTTGCCTAAAGGGAGGAAAATTCTGAAAAATAAGTGGGTTTTCAAATTGAAGAATGATAGGAAGCATCTGAGGTACAAAGCACGTCTTGTTGTGAAAGGCTTTGGGAAAAAGAAAGGTATTGACTTTTACAAGATTTTCTCATCGGTTGTAAAGATGTCTTCTATTCGGGTTGTACTTGGCATGGCTGCAAGTATGAACTTTGAAGTTGAGCAACTTGATGTGAAGACTGCATTTCTTCATGGTGATCTTGAAGAAGAAATTTACATGGAGCAACCGGAAGGTTTTGTAGAGAAAGGGAAAGAGAAATTTGTTTGCAAATTGAAGAAAAGTTTGTATGGCCTCAAGCAAGCTCCACGACAATGGTACAAAAAATTTGACTCTTTCATGATGAATAATGATTTTTCTAAAACCACTTCAGATCATTGTGTGTTTGTGAAAAATTTCCCGGATGGCAAATTTATTATTCTTTTCCTTTATGTTGATGACATGTTAATTGTGAGTCAAGATTTTACCATGATTAACAAGTTGAAATTGGAGTTGAGCAAGTCTTTTGCTATGAAAGATTTGGGACTGGCAAAGCAAATACTTGGTATGAAAATTGTTCGTGATCGCAAAAAGGGGCTAATTTGGTTGTCTCAAGAGAGCTACATTGAGAAAGTTCTTGAGAGGTTTAACATGGATAAAGTAAAGTCGGTTGGTTGTCCACTTGCGGGTCATTTCAAACTTAGTTCGAATCAATGTCCTACAAGTGAGAAAGACAAAGAAGAGATGTTGAAAGTTCCTTATGCTTCAGCAGTTGGTTCATTGATGTACGCCATGGTTTGTACAAGGCCGGATATTGCTCACGCAGTTGGTATGGTGAGTCGTTTTCTCTCTAATCCAGGTAAAGAACATTGGGTAGCAGTAAAATGGATTCTAAAGTATCTTTGAGGGACTTCGAAGGTGTGTTTGTGTTTTGGGGATGGTAAGCCGATGCTTGATGGGTTCACAGATTCTGACATGGCTGGTGATGTTGATTCTAGGAAATCTACTTCGGGGTATTTGATGACTTTTGCAGGGGGAGCTGTGGCATGGCAATCTAAATTACAAAAATGTGTTGCTCTCTCAACTACCGAAGCTGAATTTATTGCCATTACAGAAGCTTGCAAAGAAAAGTTATGGTTGAAGAAATTTTTGTAAGAGTTGAGTTTGAGGCAAGAAAAGTATGTGCTTTATTGTGATAGTCAAAGTGCTATTCACTTGAGTAAAAATTCTACCTTTCATTCGAGATCAAAACACATTGATGTGAGATACTATTGGATTCGTGATGTGTTAGACTTGAAATTGTTACAACTTGAAAAGGTTCACACAGATGATAATATCTCGGATATGTTGACAAAGACTTTGTCGAGGGACAAACATTTAAAGTGTTGAACTTTGGCAGGTATGGTTGATGTCTCCACCTAAGTCGGTAGCGGGAGAATTGTTGGGTATACCTTCTTATTGGAGTATGTGACCCAATTGGTTTTGGAAAAAGAGTTTTAATTTGGCTTGGTTTAGGTATAATATATTTTTATATATTATATTTGTGGAGGCCCAATTCAATTTGGATACAATTAGGGTTTGATTACAAAACCCTAGATTAACAATATATATATATATATATATTGTTTATGTTTTTTTGCTTGGTGGGATTACAAGGACATAGCGGCAGCAAAGTAGTTTTGTGGAAAACAGTGCTTCGGGTGTATTGTTTTTCAGGAAGAGATTGGTTGCTGCGTTGGATTTCGGCAATCTTTGTGTGGATTGATTTGGTTATTATTTTTTGTCTTCTTCAACTCTGGTTCTAAAGATTTTGGTTCATCTATTTGGTGAGGTCTTTCCTCTTGTTTATTTGTGATTATTTGGAATTCACCTAAGGGTGGTTTTGTGAGACCATTAGTGTCTCGTTTGTAATCGTTTGGAACTTATTTGGTTGATAGTGGAATCGGATTTCGATCCCGTGGACGTACCTCACATTAAGGGAACTACGTAAAAATTCTTGTGTTGCCTTTGATTTAATTTTTCCGCATTAGTTTTTATTCCTATTGATTGATTTACTTGTGGGGGAATCACATCGATTTTCCCTAACAACTATTTTATTTTTGGACAATTTAGAAAACCCTGACTTGTGCCAAAGGCCACGTGTCCATCGTTACCAAAGTTGCCTCGGCTTGGGAACTTGGGTATGAGAGGGGAAGGTCCTGAAATGAGCACCCTCGCTTGCCCGATCAAAGATTGGTCTCTACTAATCATAATATGATGTTTTATTAACATTATGTGTTCTTATTTCAATTATTAAACTAGCTTTACTATGTGACACACACAATTAAGTATAGACTAGTTTGCAAGACTTGGAACAATTTAACTCATGTTTATTTGCGAAAATGGTTTGAATTTGCCATTTCAAGTGGGCTTAAAGATGTGGATTTGCCACCAAACACAGTGGGCTTAAAACATGATTTGCCACTTAACAAAGTGGGCTTAAAACATACATTTGTTGAATCATTCCAATTCAAACAACAAGCCTTCATCCACAGGCATTCTAGTAGTTTAGCATTTAAACACATAGCCTCATGGCAAGCATGCTAATCATGTCAATATGGCAATCACACTCATGCAAGTATGCTAAAGCGAAAAACTTACCGAGTACTCCACGCCAAAACAGAAACTAGTTAGAAAGATATATGATCCTAACTATGTTAAGTGTCTAATACAACACATGCAATAATGTAATTAATTGGCTCGGCTACTAATATGGCATATGGATCGATTTGATAACATGCGATTAAACACGCATTCAAAGAAGTATTTGAAATTACAATACGGTTTAGATGATGTGCCAAGCCTTGGTGTATGCAAGACAAATGAATGGATGCAAGCATAAGGTATGCTAATTGAAACATGTCCCTAATCTAACCATTGAAAACGGATAAATAAAAGGGAGAAAGACGTGGGGTTGGAAAACATACACACACGCACGCACACTTATTACAACATTACGCCCTCGCGAAGGAGGGTCCAAATGATTAAAAGCTAACCAACTACCTACGCTAATTAAGCTAAGCTAATTATTACAACACAATTGAAATGAATTAACTAACTTATTCTAAGCTAATTAAATATGACAAATCGAAGTAACTAGCTAAATACTAAGCTAATTAAGCACAAAGCAATTAAACTAATTAATTAGCTACCACTAATTAACTAAATAAAGCAATTAAATGGTCTCGGGAAGCGAGGGATGCATGCATGCTCGGTTCCTCCACCCAAAAAAGCCACCGCGTTGCCACTGAATGCCTCTGTTTGCACATTTGAACACCAACAGTGCTGCTAACTCCCAGAATGCCTCTGCTCCACCTTACCAACACACTGTGCAATTTTCACTGGTGGCTGACAGGGGGCATGTCAGCTACCAATGGTGGCCGGTTGGCCACTGATGACATGAACACCTCTTTTTGCTGCAACAGAGAGCAGATAGAGCAAAATAGTGTATTCTCACAGGTTTGTTTGTACTGTTTACACTCTTTATCATCAAACAAGCTCAAAGGAGTGAAACTCTTGGCTCTCAAACCATCAATCAAGCAATTTCCATGCATGATGGCCAAAGAACCAAGTTTGTACAAATTTAATGAGTGCAAAACAAGACTCAAAAGAGCACCATCCTATCATGCATGATCAAGGGTGATAGTGACCAAGGAAAGTGGCACATTTCATCACTTTGAGTATGAAATGTCCCATTTTCCTCGTGTTCGAATTAACGTCCGATTCGAATACATGCAACACAACACGAAAGATGCTTATCTTGCTTCTTTTACTTGCCATTTTGGTTTACTCATTTTAGTTACCGATTTATCTTTTAATCGATTAAGTCCAAAAGTGAGTGTCCTCTAATGGAAAGATGGCTCAAACCACAAGTTACTTTGGGCATGAAAGAGGCATTACACTGCTGGTAATGAACCCCCTAAGGGATTAAACCATTAGGTGCAACACCTCAATTCCACACTTAGGCAAACAAGTGGTTTGAAACTACTTTCAAAGTAAACAAAAGAGTGAAGAATGGAGGGAGGTTGCAGAGATTTTAAGTGCTAAAATGAAGTGTAAAACAACACTAAAACATGCTTTCAACTCAAAACAATGGTGATCAAAGCATTAAAACACTAAACTAGTGAAGGAATTAACACTACAACTATATAATACAAGCCTCAACTGAATTAACCAGCCCAAAACAGAGCCAAAATAGGTCAAAACAGAGGCAAAAACATGCTGGACTTAAGCTAAAGTAAGCTAGAAAAACATGCTAACTCATGAAGCTAACTAGGCATGCAAACAAGACATAAGGAGGGGAGGCTAACCCCTCCAATTTTGGACTTCAAAACAAGGTTTTTACCACTAAAAAACCTCTGAGATTTAGTCGTTAAAAGGCCCAAAAAAATTGTTTTGGAAGTGATGAAAAGATGGCGCAAAAGCTTAATAAGCTAAGAAGCAAAAGAGATGGACAACCCCCTAACTCCAAAGGGCTCAAACCACCATTTTTGGGCCTCAAAACAGAACTTTTTACATGTCAAAACCAGTCCCAAAATAGTAGAAAATGATAGCAAAGAAAGTATTGAAAGCAAGTTTAACTAACAAGTGTTATACCTCTTGAAGCTAAGGCACAAAATAGGCAACAATCCAAGCCCAAACTTCCTTCTAAAGCTCAAACAAGGCTCCAAGGGATCTTAGCCCAAAGGTGAGAATATTTGGTTAAGGGTGGATGTGCAAAAGCTAAGAGAAACTAAGCTACAAGGCACAAAATATCGAGAGAGAGAGAGAGAGAGACATTTTTGGTCTAAATCTTCTAACCCTCCAAAATGGGGGAGGAACCCCCCTATTTATAGAAAAACACCCCTTGAGCTTAGATACATCTTACCATACACGTGTATGAAGATGCAGCTCAGTGTGCAACAGCTGGCATAGCTGTCAACAAATATCTGGAAAAAGGCACTGGTGGCCGTCGGCCACCACTGATAGCCGACTGGCCACCATTGGTGGCCGATCGGCCACATCCATGGTCGATAGGCACAACCCGTGGCCGACAGCCTTGGGGGGTGTCTGACAAGTCACCAAGAGGTCCAAACACCAAGTTTTGGTCCAAAACAAGGCGCAGAAAGAACAAGGTTCAAAGGCTCAAAGATAGGGCATTCTGCCGAGGACTTCGAGCGCTCAAAACGAACACAAACACACAATCATCGAGTGTATAAATGATGACATCCAAGTCTTGAGGACGATAAAAAATAGGGTGTCTACATTATGTAAGTGGTATAATTTTATGTCTTGAATAAATTAAGCTGTTATTTTGTCTCTTTAATAATTTTGTAGCATTTTCTTTTAAATGTAATGATTTAATCGGACTATGTCAGTATCTAAAGACAGTGGAAGTAAAACCCATATTGAGCTTCAAAAATATTTTTGTCTTACACAATAGGTATGGTAATAACAATGATAATCTGCATCTTACTGTAGTAGATTTTGATTTTAGAGGTAAAAAAAAAAAATTATATATATATATATATATTTAAACCACAAATAAATTGGCAATTATATGTAAGATTATTTTTTAACTAAAACTTGATTGTGAACCTACTACGTGGATTGTGTTGTGTTGGCAACTCTAGTTGAGAAAATTAATGAGGCTTGTGACTAATGGCTTTTGAAGGAGCATCAGATGAAATGTGTTGATGCTATAAGATCACTTCACACATCTTGATAATCTTTCAAAAGCCACTATAAGGTCACGTCACCAATCATTAACGCTCTGGGATATCATTTTTGTTGAATTAGCCTAGTCGGGTGTGACAACAGTACTTTATGGGAAGTACTTTCCATTGTAGCAGCTTGACTCCTCAGCTCCCCTATGTGGCATGGGAAAGTATAGTAAAAAAGAATTTGTAACTGTTCCTCACATTCAAGATCCTGCACAATTAAAAATATTTAAAGAATTAGATAAATATTAAGTCATTAAGTGAATATTCAAATTTGTTTTACTGGGTCTTGAAGACGTTGCTTCACCTCATCAATGTGTACATAGCTCTTCCCTATAAGACAAGCAATCTCTTGTTGCATTATCCTTTTGTTTCATTCCGCCTCACATCCCCTACTACTACCTTTTGATGCATGCCCTTTTTCGTCTTATATGCAACTTCAATCCCTTTCTTCAATTTCAATAACCTATTGTGCCTTAGATATTCCTCTTCACGCCTTAATGGATATTCAGTAAAAATTTGAATATCATTGTAAATCAAAGGCATTAAGGTCTGCACGCATTCCCAAAGGTCGCATGTGAATGATCTCTCCTCTTATTCAATGTCCACAAGAGAGGTTGTTTATATAACTCAGCGAGAAAACTACAAAGAAAATGCTTTTGCAAGTATTAATATAAATAACCACACAAAAAAAAAAAAAATTCAATTATCTGAGAGTAAATTGCTTACTTCTTGTAAGCCATCTTCAAACAAAATGTGTGCATTTCCAGACTTCCATATAGTTCACAGTCACAAGCCTTATTAATTTTCTCAACTAGAGTTGCCAAAACAACACAATCCATGTTGTAGGTTCACAATCAAGTTTTAGTTAAAAAATAATCTTACAAATAATTGCCAATTTATTTGTGGTTTAAATATATATATATATTACCTCTAAAATCAAAATCTACTACGGTAAGATGCAGGCGATCATTGTCATTGCCATAGCTATTGCACAAGACAAAAATATTTTTAAGCTGAGTATGGGTAGTTCCACTATCTTTAGATGCTAACATAATCAGATTAAATCAGTACATTTAAAAGAAAATGCTAAAAAAGCATTGAAGAAACGAAATAACAGCTTAATTTATTCATGACATAAAATTATACCAATTACATAAGAATATTTTGATATAGACTAGAAATCAATATCTATTATTACAAAATAATTTTGTGTTCATTGACAAAATCGTCCAAACTCATCCCTAGCTTCTCGAAAGCCAAGAAGTAATCATCTTAGCCTTCCACCTAAATGATTTTTTACCCAAAAAACAAAACAGGTAACATAGGTATGGCCTAAAACAAAATAAACATTGGTTAAGCATTTGTCTACCCTCCTCTTGCTTGCGCATCATGAATAGAGGTAAAATATATTATATATTTTACAAAATACTCAAAATGTCATAATGTTGTTTGCCTGTAATGACTAACTACATGAGCTATCACAGGTTTATAGGCTTACATCCTATATTATATATTTAACTCAATATAGTACATAGAATTAATAAGTTTAAACAATTTGAAAATTCCACAATAACAAACATTTCCATCTTTTTTCCTTTTCAAAATCCACACTAGGCATCTTTCACTATCAAACATAACTCACTTGGATTTCTGTTAACCCTTTCATTTCCATTACGATTCCTCAAGTCACATAACCTGAATCCAACCTTTTTGAAAATGTTTCACATTTCATGTTTTTGCCAAAGTACCTATTCTTACTATATTTCCATGATAACACTAACATATCATATTTTAGTAAACTAACTCAAATTAAACCGGCAAGGAAACTTCACATAAATCTCACAAATTTACAAAGAAATATAAGGTGTGAGTTACTATGTCAAAATGTCACCAAGATCCTGAAATTCATAATCAATCAAGAAAATGTTTCACATTTCAAGTTTTTTCCAATGTAGCTATTCTTACTATATTTCCATGATAATACTAACATATCGTATTCTGGTAAACTAACTCAAATTCAACCGGCAAGCAAACTTGACATAAATCTCACAAATTTACAAGGATATATAAGGTGCGAGTTACTATGTCAAAATGTCACCAAGAGCCCAAAATTCATAATCAATCAAGAAAAATACAAATCTAATATAGATGCTACAAATCATTCATTTCGCTTAAATTTAATTTTTTATTCAATTTTAAATCAAGAACCAACATTGTACTAAGAAATTAATTTTGTTCCCAATCAAGCTACAAACTTCTATCTTTTACAAATGCTCCTAGTTTTCCTGGATGTGATCCAAATAGTAATTGAATAAATTACAAGTACACCCTTGAGGTTTGTCAAAAATACGAATTCTCCTCACATTCTAGTAAGTACAAATTCCCCAATACCCTACCAAAAACCCTCTAATATTAAAATGAAATTATCATACTACTCTCATTTTCATCTACCCACCCACCACCAAATTCTTCTCTTTACACTATCAAAATATTTTCTAATCCTCCTCAGTGGCACACTAAATGCTTCTAGACAATAATGATGGTAGTGCTAATCGAGAGAGTCCTCTAATTAAGGCCAACTTTCAAAAATATTTTTGACCTTGGCAAAAAATAGTGTTTCAAAATATTTTCAAAAAGGTAAAAGAGGTGTGTGATCGCATGCTAATCAATTCCAAATTGCCCATTCTTCAATAAGAATATTCAAAATCAAGTTTTTCTCTAACAGGTCAATTTTCAATTGATTAAATACATGAGGGTACACAAAACACTCAAAAATTGAACTAGCGAAGCAAAGTGAGACCCATTGATCAAAAGGTGAGGCCACATTCCATGGTCAAACCATAGGTCAACACCTGCTGCTGCAAAAACAGTTCGCAGATTAGAAAAAACATGTGGTCACATTCACGATGTGCAGTCACAATCAAGTTTTGCAAGATTTTGTTTTTCATTCTGTTTATGGCAAGGCGACACACCGTGCAGCTATGTATATACAACATTAGGATTTTGACCTAATATGTATATGCTTCTCCCCCAAGTCTCCTAGGCCTATATATACACCCTCCTCTTTTAATGGGGATGAATAATTGAGGCCAAAACACCATACTAATCTAACTTCATCTATCCACACCAACTCCAAACATCCAACCCTAATTCTATTAACCTCAAGGTGTTCCTGTGCTGCCAAAAAGTAAAGGCATGCGGTACCAAGAACCTTAAACCATCTCTTGCTAGTTTACGTTGCATCCTTTGATTTGTTCGACAAACCATAGCTAAACTTCTGTTTACCCACCGTTTGCATGTACTTTCATCATGATTTTCATATATGATAATGGTTAGATAGAAGTCACGCATGATAGAGTTGTTTATCATTTCTTTTTGGAAAATTCTATTTCCACACACCTACTTACCTCTGTCTACACACTTAATGAAATATTATTTTAATGAAAATTATATCCTAAATCAAAATGACGATTTAGCACTTATTGATAAAGCTCTTTGGAGAGTTAAACTTGACGATTTCTTCCAAGAACTGTTGAATATTACCGAGAATCTTTGTCAAGACAAGTTTATTCAAAAATTTATCCTGGGACTTCTTTTTGAGAACTGGCTGGCTTTTGTATGAACTATGTTAGAAAACTCCTTAAAAACATCATTTTCAGTGTGGATGGATGCTATTAAAGAAGGAACTATATTACAAAGTGTTCCTTTTAACTTTCCTACTAAGAGTGCTTCCTGCTTAGGATCCTCCAATGCTTCATCTCTTGGTCTTGGCACATATATGGACTTGAAGCCCTCCACTGGGCTTTCTTATGAATACAAATTGTTCAATCTACATGTTGCGGTTCATTATGTTCATACCAAACTATAAATAATCATCTCATTGTACACACACTATTTTCTAGGTTTTGTTTTTCTTGAAGCATAAGTTTGAATATCAGGTGTGTGAATGAGGGTTTGAATTGAAAATAGGTACAGGTGTATGGAAGGAGGATTTATGTGGTGTGTGTATAAGGATGCAAGTTAGTGTATAATTGGAATATGAAATGTGTGGAATAAGAACAATAATCTATAATTAAATTAATAAATGTATATACTGAGAAATGATGTGTATAGAGGTAAGTATGTGTGTGGAAATAGAATTTCCCTTTCCTTTTGCTACTTTTGCACTCTTTTGCATTTTGTGTAGTTGTTTTAAGATTCATAACATGCACATTATGTAGATAGGCTGCGTAACTCGCCATTTTTACATGTCAATTGTTGCGTTTACTTTGTTTAATTGATTTGTATGGATAAAATCATGTTATAATGCATATTCATCATGCTATAGTGCCTATTGAGTCTCTAGAGTCGTATATTGTGAGTTTTGGCATTAGTTTCATATCTAGGGTCATATGTACATAATACTAATTAAGTTTTCATGGCTTTGGTGCTTAGAATTTCAATAAGTCTGCCTTTGTTCTTTCCCATCTATTGTGTGTGATTGCATCACTTTCCATGAACTGCATGCTTTTCTCTTGTCCTATTTGTTATAATTGATTATCTGTGTTATTTCCACGTTTGAGCAAGTTTGTATTGCCTAGGTTAGAGTGTTTCCATTTGTTTTTAGAAACTCTGTCTTGATAGGTTTCCATTTTCAGAAACTTTTCATTATTTGAAACCCTAAAATGATTTATGGAAAGAAAAGGGGATATACATGGTCGACAGGTTAGTCCTAGGGCATAGGTAGGTGATTAAAATCAATTTATAAATTAAATGAGGAAATAAGTCTCTAAAAAAGATATTAGTAGAGACTATTATTTTAGGTTGAGCGAAAGGAGTGCTCAATCAATGACCTTCTACTTTCATACCTAAACTATCAAACCAAGATTTTTAGTAAAGACATATCAAATTGCCTAAATTAACATGAAGTTAGGTTTCCTAGTTTCCCCATAAAAAGTTGGTGGTGATTCTAATCATTGTGAATTAGTCTATATTAGATACCATCAATCTAAAAAACACTTATAGCACACCATAGTAAAGGCTATTCCGTGTCTTTATTAAAAATGAGGTGGACCGTTTAGAAAAAAAATAAAATAAACAAAGCAAAACAAAAGAAGTTACGAGTTACCAAAAAAAAAAAAAAAAAAAAGAAAAAGAACTAACACTAAAATTAAAACTAACTTGTAATCATTTTTTTTGAAATGTCTTATAGCAACAGGGAATAATAGGAGTTTGGTCATTCTTTTTGCGAGCTATAGCCACACTACATAATTAGTGATGCTAACTTTTTACACATTTTGTCATATAACAAACATTTTAACACACTTTTTTTAACTACACTACTGGAGATGCTCTAACGCACACATACACACACACAGAGACTAGGCATTACACACAAATTAGTTGAGAGAATGCTTGTATATTCACTATAGAGAGAACTCTTACACTTTGGATGGATGTGAGGCAAATGAGCTCTCACTCCTTTTATAGGGCAACCTAGTATTCCTAGAAACATTCTAAGGCCCTTATTAATTAGGGTGTGTAGAAACGTCATGGAGGCTTCTACCACATTACAAGAATATTTCCTACTTTGGAACTATCTATGTACATTCTAGAATACGTCATGGAGGCTTCTACCACATTACAAGAATATTTCCTACTTTAGAACTATCTATGTACGTTCTAGAATTATGTACAACATTATCATATTCTTTCAAGTTTTTTAGAAGCTTTTGTAATCTTCCATTAGGCTCTCTTCCTTGAGCCTTCCCCTTGGTAGGCAATTTTGTCTAGGTAATTCGGCGGGACGTGACAATGTGGCTATGTAACGCCCCGAAAACATAAAGAATTGGACTATACATTCCACATTCCACATATATACTACATACATTCAATAAGCGGAAGTTTAAGTACATTCCAAGCATTCTATAATCATAACAACATTGTTAATGTCACAAAATCATATCACATGCATTAATGCATTCATTGATTTTAAGACCTAAATCTATAGCATGTGATCGATAAGCAATAATATCTAAATTATTGCAAATTCATAACTTTTTGGCTACATGTTTCCAAGATTATACTTGGTTACAACAAAAGTGGGTGTTAAGCTCCATCAGCTTCCACATTCCACATATATACTACATGCATTCAATAAGCGGAAGTTTAAGTAAATTCCAAGCATTCTATAATCATAACAACATTGTTAATGTTACAAAATCGCATCACATGCATTAATACATTCATTGATTTTAAGACCTGAATCTATAGCATGTGATCAATAAGCAATAATAGCTAAGTTATTACAAATTCATGCCTTTTTGGCTACATGTTTCAAAGATTATACTTGGTTACAAAAAACAAAAGTGGGTGTTAACCTCCATCAACTCCAACGTCCTCTCAAGGTATCCCTTTTCTATCCATTACTACTTTCACTTTATTAGGGAGTTTACCTTGCTGCTTTCACTTTATCTCCTTGATTATATAATTTATATGTATGTATATATTTGTATATATCTGCACATATTGATTTGTTGCAGTAGCAGAAAAAGTGAATCCGAATACCCATTTAATCTGAATATGATCCAAACTTATGAACCCTTTTCAATTATACTTATTTAAAATTCATGTTAACCCATCCAAATCAATAAATGAGTTTAAATGGATTGCTCATTGTCAATCCAATTAAAATTGATAGGTTGGATCGACAATTGAAATTGGATTTACATAGATTGGACATGGGTACCTATTTAAGTCTACTTAAATAAATTTAAATATATTTTAAAAAATAAAAATAGTTTTTTTAAAAAACAAAAAAATAAAAAAATATTTTTTATAAAAAATAAAGAACAAAGATATTTTTTATAAAATAATAAATTTTTTTTTTAAAAATAATAATAATAAAGAGATGAAGTAAATGAGCTAGTTGAGTTCATTTGTCCAACTTATATCCAATTCACCCAACCCGTATAAACCTATTTACAACATGGGTAGTATTGGATTGAATTACTTTAAATGTTGACTCGTTCAAACTTGCCCAATTGTTACCTATACCCATGTGAGTGCTCAATAATTGTGTCTCCAATATTGCTCTTAATATTTTGATGCCTGATGTGAAGTTGCAGTATCTAATATGTAACGCCCTCATAAATAAACCCATAATAAATAATATAAACATGCATCGTTATATTAAAACAATAATATAAGTCCATCCATCAGAGTATTATGAAATAAAACATCAGAAAATGCCCTACAGGCTTACATCTTGCCAAGCCAACACTTGGACACAATTCACTGAGTTCTAACTCAAAAACAGATAAAGCCCTAGGCTTGAAAGATTACGTTGTTCAAATAAAACAAATAAAAATAAAACAAGTCTTCAAATTCAATTCCTCACAAGCTAAGTCCTTGGAGGGAGTGAACCACGAACTCGAAAAAGAAGTTCCCATATAGGGTGAGCCACGACCCGAGAGAAATACTAAACCAGGCATAAGAATTAACTAAAGCATCAACATCCGATACATGGTTAGCACAAGGTAATAAATTCCCAATTTTAAGACATAAATGCCTACATTGTCTATGACACATGGTCTATGACACAATTCACTTTCCATTTATACCAACATGGCTCAGAACCTGGCCAACAACTCAACAAAGATAACAATTCAGGTCAAACCTTTCTTACAACATAATAAACACACATGCTGGTGTTACATCAATCACAATCAACTTCACTTCCATACTTCCTAACTGATACACATGGTGGTGATGTATCATATCAACAACAAATAACTATAAGCACCCACATAAGTGATGCTACTGGAGTCCATCCCCTATCTCCTCCCAACAAAATCCGGTTTAGAGGTCCATCCCCTATCTTCCCCTAAACCGTGGAGTTCATCCCCTATCTCCTCCAAAACCAAATGCATATGCAACATAAATAATATTTGCCATATACAACACATAATTAATACAAGCAATGTTCTCAGACACTTAATTTAACAACAACATAAATGACTAAATTCCAGCTTATACCTAAGCCACATGCAAGGTCTACAACAATCACTGGCTATCCTCCACCGATAGCCCAAAACAATTATTTCTAAGCAAGAAATAAATATCACAATATATATAATATCAATTTCACAGATGAGTGATTAAATATTCAACTACACCAACAATTCTCAATTTTTCCAAATCTCATGAATTTAACCAATACACAATTCCCTTTTAAATTAATTACATGAATTAATCTATGACACAACCCTAAGGTTTCTCCCAAAATTACCAAACTACTTCCCACATACCAAAACACCAACACTTAGGATTAAAACGTATACAAGGAGTAGGAAATCCCTACCTTAAAGCGAAGAATCCAAAAGAGGGAGACGAAGAAGATACTCGGAACTCCAAAGTGCTCCAGATCAACAATTGCTCCGATTAAATGAAAGCCCTCACTCTCCTCTATCTTATTTGTAAAGGAACTAGGGTAGAAACACACCCTAACTAGATCAAACCTAGGGGAAAAGGTGTTTAGAGAAGAAGAAAAGTCGGACTTTAGGGTTTGAGATCAAAAGAATGAAAAACTGCCCTAAAAATCCCGGCCGCTTTTTAAATATCGATAGTCCGCCGAGCGTACAACACACCGCTCGAGCGTAAAGAACGAAAACAATGTCCGCTCGAGCGCAAATATGCCCGCCGAAGGAGAATTCTTACTCGCAAGTTTTGCAGAACAAAAAAAAATCTTGGAAGGGTGTACACTACGCCGAAGCGCAGAAATGTCCGCCGAGCGAAAGGCTAAAAATCGAGCGACAAACCTCTTGACTCGATTCAACCCAATTGCTCGAAACACGCCAAACACATCCTAAAACTCAATCAAATAGAATTAAAGGATGACAACAACAACTGATAACAACGGAATCTACTAACATAAGTCCGGATACACTAATCAAATGGGAAAAGACCAGGGTCGCTATAACCTCCCCCCCTTAAAAGAATTTCGTCCCCGAAATTAAGCATAGGTTTGTAAAAATGAGTTTTCCCAATTCCCAATGATATAAAACACGGCAATAAACAACTTGACCCAATACCGGTCACTTCATCTCTTTATCAAGAGGCATCTCACAATATGTAAAAACAGTATATCTTTCAACCTGCATTAGCAGTATGCAATTTCCTTTCAAGTTCAATATTTTCGAAATACAAGATTCTCATTTTCATATCATATTTAATTCCATGATATCCAATAACAAACCAAAACATTCTCAATGTATTCCAACTTAAGACATATATAAAGCTCTTAAGTTCAACAATATTATATAATCTAGATACAAGATTACAAATCAATAAATAAATCCGGATATTTCTCACGGACTTCCAACTCACGTTCCCAAGTGGCCTCCTCCACTCCGTGATGCTTCCACAAAACTTTCACCAAAGGGATGGTCTTGCCACGCAAAACTTGATCCCGCCTATCCAAGACTCGAACCGGTCTCTCCTCATATGAGACATCCTCATCAATAACTAAATCAGTCCAATCCAATACATGTGACGGATCTGGCTCGTACTTCCGAAGCATACTCACATGAAACACGTCATGAACTCCGGATAATTGTGGTGGCAAAGCTAAACGATAAGCAGCCTCGCCAATCCTCTCAAGGATCTCAAAAGGCCCAATGAACCGAGGGGACAACTTCCCACTCTTCCCAAACCTCATCAAACCTCGTTTGGGTGATATCTTCAAAAAGACATGATCACCCACCTCAAATACCAAAGGTCTCCTCCTACGGCATAAGATTTTTGACGACTCAGGTCAGAACAAGCCTCTTACGGATAAGCTCAACTTTCTCCGTTGTTTCTCACCAACTCCGCCCAACAAAGGTGCATCACCCACCTCGCCCAACAAACCGAGATCTACACGATCGGCCATACAAGGCCTCAAACGGTGCCATACCGATACTAGATCGAAACCGTTGTTGTAGGCAAACTCCACTAATGGTAAGTGCCTCTCCACGACCCACTAAAGTCAAGAACACAACCCAAGCATATCTTCCAGATCTGAATAATGCGCCGGATGCCTGTCGATCGAGGATGATAAGCCGTACTAAAGTTAACTTAGTGCCTAAAGCACTGCAAACTCGCCACAACCGGCAAGAACCGAGGATCTCTATCTGAGACGATCGTCACTGGGACCCCGTGTAACCTCACTATGTCCCGGATATATAAGTCGGCAAGATGATCTACCGAATCTCTAACACGCATAGGAATGAAGTGCGCTGACTTCGTCAACCGATCCACAACCACCCAAATAGCATCACTACCCCGCTGAGTCCTCGGAAGACCCACAACGAAGTCCATAGTGACATGCTCCCACTTCCACTCGGCAATAGGCAAGGGTTGCAACAAACCCGCTGGCCTCTGATGCTCGGCCTTCACTTGCTGACAAGTAAGGCACTTAGATACAAAGGCTGCCACATCTCTCTTCATACCCCGCCACCAAAACTGGCGGCCCAAATCCCGATACATCTTAGTACCTCCCGGATGCACCGCAAGGCGTGAATGATGAAACTCTCGGAGTACCTCCTCTCGGCAAGACTCCGGTACAAACAGACGGTCTCGGTATCTCACACTCAGGTCGGGATACACCGTCAAACCCTTCTCCACCTTCCCAATGGAAATCTTTTCTCGGAGAGATTCTACCTCAAGATCACCCCTCTGAGCCTCTAACACTCGCGTCACAAGTGTAGGCTGTGCAACAACAGAAAATAAGGCCGCAGCCTCAACGGATTCGCCCAAATGCAAGTCAAACTCCCCAACTGTACCCAACATCTCCCACTCCCGGATGGCTATACTAGCTAAGTTACCAACAGATTTCCTGCTAAGGGCATCGGCCACAACATTGGCTTTCCCCGGATGATAGTGCAACTCGAAGTCATAATCCTCAATGAACTCCATCCACCTCCTCTGCCTCAAATTCAAATCTTTCTGTGTGAACAGATATTTCAGACTCTTATGATCCGAGAATACCTCGAACCTCTCACCATAAAGATAATGCCTCCAAATCTTCAAAGCAAATATCACAGCTGCTAATTCTAAATCATGCGTAGGGTAATTCTTCTCATGAATTTTCAACTGATGTGAGCCATAGGCAACCACTTTCCCCTCTTGCATCAACACACAACCCAGACCCTCTCGTGAGGCATCACAATAGACTGCATAACCCAACCCTCTCTCCGAATAATCAATACCGAGCGGTGGTCGATCTAACCTTCAACTCTCAAACGACTTTTCACAAGTCTCACTCCATACAAATTTGACTCCCTTCCGGGTCAATCTAGTCAATGGTGAAGCTAACCTGGAGAAATCTTTCACAAATCGACGGTAATACCCTGCTAATCCCAGAAAACTGCGGATTTCAAACACACTCTTAGGCTGTGCCCAATCTTGCACTGCCTCAGTCTTGGATGTATCAACAGACACCCCTTCCCCAGAAACTACATGGCCTAAGAACTTCACCTCTTCTAGCCAAAACTCACACTTCCCAAACTTAGCATACAGCTGATGGGCTCTAAGTAACTCAAGCACCACTCTCAAGTGTTCCTCGTGCTCCTCCTCTGAAGGTGAGTAAATCAGAATGTCGTCCACGAAGACGACCACAAAACGATCCAAGAATTCCCGGAAGATCCGGTTCATCAAATCCATAAACACTGCTGGTGCATTGGTGAGCCCAAACGGCATCACCAGGAACTCATAGTGGCCATACCGCGTACGGAATGCCGTCTTCGGAATATCCTCCTCCCTGACTCTCAACTAATGATAACCTGATCTCAAGTCTATCTTTGAGAAACAACGGGAACCCTTCAACTGATCGAACAGATCATCTATACGAGGCATAGGGTACTTATTCTTAACCGTAACCCGATTCAATTTCCGGTAATCTATACACAGTCTCAAAGCACCATCTTTCTTCTTAGCAAAGAGAGCCGGTGCTCCCCAAGGTGAAACACTAGGACGGATATAGCCCTTATCCAACAACTCCTGGAGTTGAACCTTCAACTCAACCAACTCGGCTGGGGCAAAACGGTATGGTGTCATAGAAATCGGCGCCGTGCCGGGCACTAAATCAATAGAGAACTCAATCTCTCGATGAGGTGGCAAATTAACAAGATCCTCGGGAAAGACGTCCGAGTACTCACAAACTACCCTTAGTAACACAATCTGGGTCTTATCACACTCACTACTCTCAAAGCTAGCAAGTAGACCACTAAGCTCACTCCGCCCTCGCGGATCATACCCCGGTGGCAAAACACTACCAACCCTGTCCCCCAGAAAGTGAAAACGTTCTCCGTTAATAGTACAACAAGTGACCCTCTGACGGTAGCAATCAATAAATGCCCGGTATGACGATAACCAGTCCATACCCAAAATAACATCAAAGCCCTTCATGGGCATAACTACAAAAGAGAAAGGGATTCTATGATCATCGACCTCTATATCACAACCCCTAACACCTTGTTTCAAAATCAACTCACCCCCAAGAGGCGACACTACACAAATAGGAGATGCTAACTGAGCTAACTCCAACTCCAAAATAGATGCAAATGTAGCAGACACAAAGGAATGAGATGCACCCGTATCGATCAAAACACTAGCAACTGAATTGCAAAACAAGAAGGTACCTCTCACAACAGATGGAGTGGACCAGATCCTCATGTAATAAAGATACACGCTACCAGATGACCTCTCGATCAACTCGCTCACCCCTCGAGCACTAGGATCGTCAGACCTTGACCGGGACGAAGAAGCCTCGGTTGGCCCTCGAGGCTCGAATCGACCGAGGCGGTGACTCTGAGTCTGCCTCGAACCAGATGCACCAGATGTGCCATCCAACTGTGGGCAAAACCTCTTCATGTGCCCTGGCTGACCGCACTGAAAACAAGAGAGCGGCTGACCTCTACTCTGACTCTGGCTCTGAGATCGAGCCGAAGAAGATGCTGCTCTCTGAGCTCCTCCCCTCTGAGGACAAACTGAAGACTTGTGGCCCAGCTGACCACACTTGAAGCAAGTGATGTCTCCCTGACTGCTTTTCCCCGAACTAGCACTCGGTACAGGAAAAGTAGACCTAGAGAAGCTACTCTGAGGCTGCTGAGGAGTGAAACCTCTCTGCCTCCTGCCATCACTCTGGCCATCCTGACTCCTCTTGGAGCCTTTCTGCCCTTCCTCCTCTTCCTTCCTGATCATAATCTCGCAGGGTCACAGATCAACCAATCGCCCAAAATCAATCATAGACCCTACATTCTCAAAGATGAGGCCACGCCTCAACTTCTTCTCAAACTCAATGCAAGGCGTTCTCGCCGCCACTAACTCAGTGCAAACTGGACAAACTAGTGAATACTGACCTCAAACTCGCCATCGATGAACTGCTCGCTTAAGCCGGGCGGAATCGCTTCTCTCAACTTCTCTAGCAATGGAGATGTACTTTTCTGAAAAGCATCAACAAAAGCCTTCGTGCCTCCAATACGACTCTTGGTGAACTTCCACCATCGACCAAGATCCCCTTCACCGAACGATGCCAAGGTCACTTTCAACCTCGCCTTCGATGCCAAGCATCTCAAACGTTTCTTGTCTGCTCGAGCCATTCGCATTTTAAGCGGCTCGCTAGGATCACCTAAAAACTCGTCCGTGAGACCGAAGAACTCTCTTCGTAAAAGAAGGTCCTGATTCCGCCACTACAACTTGAGCCCGATTCGAGCCCTAAGAATGCCCATCGACTCCCTAAAAGCTCTCGCTATCTCTTGGGCCAAAGCGCCCATAACTCTTGCCCCATCGTTTCGGCCACATTGGCAGCCAACACCTCTGAATCGCCGAATTTCTCCCAGATAGGCACTTCTGCTGGCTTGCCTACCACGCCTACCACGACCTTGTCTCGCCCCGACATCCTAATAAAGGAAACAAAGACGTTAGTACTCTAAATAATATGCCAAAACTATGACACTCGCGTCCTAATACATTGGACAACAATAAATCACACCACGTAAGCACATAATCACATAAGCACCTATGAATTTCATTCCTGGATAATGATAGTCCCGAGGCGCCACTAAAGTTCCGGTTGGAAACAACATTGATCAAGTGCCTTTCCAACAAGACTTTCAGAGACTGAAGGGTCCAATCAACATCCTAGAAACTACATTCCATACCCACATAGTCACATAAACATGTTATCATATAAGCATGTAATCATTACACTAAGTCTCTATCAAACGAGACGAACCCATTGTGATACTAATCACTCCCCACGTACCCAAAGTATTCGAACCCGGTACGCTCTGATACCAAGTTGTAACGCCCTCATAAATAAACCCATAATAAATAATATAAACATGCATCGTTATATTAAAACAATAATATAAGTCCATCCATCAGAGTATTATGAAATAAAACATCAGAAAATGCCCTACAGGCTTACATCTTGCCAAGCCAACACTTGGACACAATTCACTGAGTTCTAACTCAAAAACAGATAAAGCCCTAGGCTTGAAAGATTACGTTGTTCAAATAAAACAAATAAAAATAAAACAAGTCTTCAAATTCAATTCCTCACAAGCTAAGTCCTTGGAGGGAGTGAACCACCTGAACCTGAAAAAAGAAGTTCCCATATAGGGTGAGCCACAGCCCAGTAGAGAAATACTAAACCAGGCATAAGAATTAACTAAAGCATCAACATCCGATACATGGTTAGCACAAGGTAATAAATTCCCAATTTTAAGACATAAATGCCTACATTGTCTATGACACATGGTCTATGACACAATTCACTTTCCATTTATACCAACATGGCTCAGAACCTGGCCAACAACTCAACAAAGATAACAATTCAGGTCAAACCTTTCTTACAACATAATAAACACACATGCTGGTGTTACATCAATCACAATCAACTTCACTTCCATACTTCCCAACTGATACACATGGTGGTGATGTATCATATCAACAACAAATAACTATAAGCACCCACATAAGTGATGCTACTGGAGTCCATCCCCTATCTCCTCCCAACAAAATCCGGTTTAGAGGTCCATCCCCTATCTTCCCCTAAACCGTGGAGTTCATCCCCTATCTCCTCCAAAACCAAATGCATATGCAACATAAATAATATTTGCCATATACAACACATAATTAATACAAGCAATGTTCTCAGACATTTAACAGTCAACATAAATGACTAAATTCCAGTTATACCTAAGCCACATGCAAGGTCTACAACAATCACTAGCTATCCTCCACCGATAGCCCAAAACAATTATTTCTAAGCAAGAAATAAATATCACAATATATATAATATCAATTTCACAGATGAGTGATTAAATATTCAACTACACCAACAATTCTCAATTTTCCCAAATCTCATGAATTTAACCAATACACAATTCCCCTTTAAATTAATTACATGAATTAATCTATGACACAACCCTAAGGTTTCTCCCAAAATTACCAAGCTACTTTCCACATACCAAAACACCAATACTTAGGATTAAAACGTATACAAGGAGTAGGAAATCCCTACCTTAAAGCGAAGAATCCAAAAGAGGAAGACGAAGAAGATACTCGGAACTCCAAAGTGCTCCAAATCAACAATTGCTCCGATTAAATGAAAGCCCTCACTCTCCTCTATCTTATTTGTAAAGGAACTAGGGTAGAAACACACCCTAACTAGATCAAACCTAGGGGAAAAGGTGTTTAGAGAAGAAGAAAAGTCGGACTTTAGGGTTTGAGATCAAAAAGAATGAAAAACTGCCCTAAAAATCCCGCCGCTTTTTAAATATCGATAGTCCGCCGAGGCGTACAACACACCGCCGAGCGTAAAGAACAAAGAATGTCCGCCGAGCGCAAATATGCCCGCCGGCGAGAATTCTACCGCAAGTTTTGCAGAACAAAAAAAATGCCGAAGGGTGTACACTACGCCGAAGCGCAGAATGTCCGCCGAGCGAAAGGCTAAAAACGAGCGACAAACCTCTTGACTCAGATTCAACCCACTGCTCAAACACGCCAAACACATCCTAAAACTCAATCAAATAGAATTAAAGGATGACAACAACAATGATAACAACGGAATCTACTAACATAAGTCCCGGATACACTAATCAAATGGGAAAAGACCAGGTCGCTATAACCTCCCCTTAAAAGAATTTCGCCCCGAAATTAAGCATAGGTTTGTAAAATGAGTTTTCCCAATTCCCAATGATATAAAACACGGCAATAAACAACTTGACCCAATACGGTCACTTCATCTCTTTATCAAGAGGCATCTCACAATATGTAAAAACAGTATATCTTTCAACCTGCATTAGCAGTATGCAATTTCCTTTCAAGTTCAATATTTTCGAAATACAAGATTCTCATTTTCATATCATATTTAATTCCATGATATCCAATAACAAACCAAAACATTCTCAATGTATTCCAACTTAAGACATATATAAAGCTCTTAAGTTCAACAATATTATATAATCTAGATACAAGATTACAAATCAATAAATAAATCCGGATATTTCTCACGGACTTCCAACTCACGTTCCCAAGTGGCCTCCTCCACTCGTGATGCTTCCACAAAACTTTCACCAAAGGGATGGTCTTGCCACGCAAAACTTGATCCCGCCTATCCAAGACTCGAACCGGTCTCTCCTCATATGAGACATCCTCATCAATAACTAAATCACCAATCCAATACATGTGACGGATCCGCTCAGCCAAGCATACTCACATGAAACACGCCATGAACTCCTGATAATTGTGGTGGCAAAGCTAAACGATAAGCTTTCGCCAATCCTCTCAAGGATCTCAAAAGGCCCAATGAACCGAGGGACAACTTCCCACTCTTCCCAAACCTCATCAAACCTCGTTTGGGTGATATCTTCAGAAAGACATGATCACCCACCTCAAATACCAAAGGTCTCCTCCTACGGTCAGCATAAGATTTTTGACGACTCTGGGCTGTAACGAGCCTCTTACGGATAAGCTCAACTTTCTCCGTTGTTTCCCTCACCAACTCCGCCCCAACAAAGGTGCATCACCCACCCCGCCCTAACAAACCGAGATCTACACGATCGGCCATACAAGGCCTCAAACGGTGCCATACCGACCGATACTAGATCGAAAACTGTTGTTGTAGGCAAACTCCACTAATGGTAAGTGCCTCTCCACGACCCACTAAAGTCAAGAACACAACCTCAAGCATATCTTCCAGATCTCAATAGTACGCCGACCGCCTGGTCACCGAGGATGATAAGCCGACTAAAAGTTAACTTAGTGCCTAAAGCACTTCGCAAACTCGCCACAACCCGGCAAGAAACGAGGATCTCTATCTCGAGACGATCACATCGGGACCCCGTAACCTCACTATGTCCCGGATATATAAGTCGGCAAGATGATCTACCGAATCTCTAACACGCATAGGAATGAAGTGCGCTGACTTCGTCAACCGATCCACAACCACCCAAATAGCATCACTACCCCGCTGAGTCCTCGGAAGACCCACAACGAAGTCCATAGTGACATGCTCCCACTTCCACTCGGCAATAGGCAAGGGTTGCAACAAACCCGCTCGCCTCGATGTTTCGGCCTTCACTTGCTGACAAGTAAGGCACTTAGATACGAAGGCTGCCACATCTCTCTTCATACCCCGCCACCAAAACTGGCGGCCCAAATCCCGATACATCTTAGTACCTCCCGGATGCACCGCAAGGCGCGAATGATGAAACTCTCGGAGTACCTCCTCTCGGCAAGACTCGGTACAAACAGACGGTCTCGGATCTCACACTCGTCGGGATACACCGTCAAACCCTTCTCCACCTTCCCAATGGAAATCTTTTCTGAGAGATTCTACCTCAAGATCATCCCTCTCACCCTCAAACACTCGCGTCACAAGTGTAGGTCAGGCAACAACAGAAAATAAGGTCAGCAATTTCAACGGATTCGCCCAAATGCAAGTCAAACTCCCCAACTGCACCCAACATCTCCCACTCTGATGGCTATACTAGCTAAGTTACCAACAGATTTCGCTAAGGGCATCGCCACAACATTGGCTTTCCCGGATGATAGTGCAACTCAAGTCATAATCCTCAATGAACTCCATCCACCTCCTCGCCTCAAATTCAAATCTTCGTGTGAACAGATATTTCAGACTCTTATGATCCGAGAATACCTCGAACCTCTCACCATAAAGATAATGCCTCCAAATCTTCAAAGCAAAAATCAAAGCTATAAATACTAAATCATGCGTAGGGTAATTCTTCTCATGGATTTTCAACTGAAGTGGCCGATAGGCAACCACTATCCCCTCTTGCATCTACACACAACCTGCACTCTCGTGAGGCATCACAATAGATCGTGATAACCCAACCCTCTCCTAATAATCAATACCGAGCGGTGGTCATCTAACCTTCAACTCTGAAACGACTTTTCACAAGTCTCACTCCATACAAATTTGACTCTTCCGTCAATCTAGTCAATGGTGAAGCTAACTCGAGAAATCTTTCACAAATCGACGTAATACCGCTAATCCCGTAAAATCATGGATTTCAAACACACTCTTAGTCAGGCCCAATCTTGCATTGCCTCGGTCTTGGATGTATCAACAGACACCCTTCCCGTAAACTACATGGCCTAAGAACTTCACCTCTTCTAGCCAAAACTCACACTTCCCAAACTTAGCATACAAGTGATGGGCTCTAAGTAACTCAAGCACCACTCTCAAGTGTTCCTCGTGCTCCTCCTCCAAGGTGAGTAATCGTAATGTCGTCCACGAAGACGACCACAAAACGATCCAAGAATTCCCGGAAGATCCGGTTCATCAAATCCATAAACACTGCTGGTGCATTGGTGAGCCCAAACGGCATCACCAGGAACTCATAGTGGCCATACCGCGTACGGAATGCCGTCTTCGGAATATCCTCCTCCCTGACTCTCAACTAATGATAACCTGATCTCAAGTCTATCTTTGAGAAACAACGGGAACCCTTCAACTGATCGAACAGATCATCTATACGAGGCATAGGGTACTTATTCTTAACCGTAACCCGATTCAATTTCCGGTAATCTATACACAGTCTCAAAGCACCATCTTTCTTCTTAGCAAAGAGAGCCGGTGCTCCCCAAGGTGAAACACTAGGACGGATATAGCCCTTATCCAACAACTCCTGGAGTTGAACCTTCAACTCAACCAACTCGGCTGGGGCAAAACGGTATGGTGTCATAGAAATCGGCGCCGTGCCGGGCACTAAATCAATAGAGAACTCAATCTCTCGATGAGGTGGCAAATTAACAAGATCCTCGGAAAGACGTCCGAGTACTCACAAACTACCCTTAGTAACACAACTGGGTCTTATCACACTCACTACTCTCAAAGCTAGCAAGTAGACCACTAAGCTCACTCCGCCTCATGATCATACCCCGATGGCAAAACACTACCAACCCCGTCCCCGTAAAGTGAAAACGTTCTCCGTTAATAGTACAACAAGTGACCCTCGACGGTAGTAATCAATAAATGCCCGGTATGACGATAACTACCCATACCCAAAATAACATCAAAAACCTTCATGGACATAACTACAAAAGAGAAAGGGATTCTATGATCATCGACCTCTATATCACAACCCCTAACACCTTGTTTCAAAATCAACTCACCCCAAGAGGCGACACTACACAAATAGGAGATGCTAATCGAGCTAACTCCAACTCCAAAATAGATGCAAATGTAGCATACACAAAGGAATGAGATGCACCAGATCGATCAAAACACTAGCAACCGAATTGCAAAACAAGAAGGTACCTCTCACAACAGATGGAGCTGCACCAGATCCTCGCTGTGATAAAGATACACGCTACCAGATGACCTCTCGATCAACTCGCCACCTCTGAGCACTAGATCACAGACCGACGGGACGAAGAAGCCTCGGTTGGCCTCGAGGCTCGAATCGACCGAAAGGGTGACTCTGAGTCTGCCTCAACCAGATGCACCAGATGTGCATCCAACTCAGGCAAAACCTCTTCATGTGCCCCTGGCCGACAGACTGAAAACAAGAGAGCGGTGACCTCTACTCGACTCGCTCGAGATCGAGCGAAGAAGATGCCGCTCTCGAGCTCCTCCCTCCGAGGACAAATCAAGACTTGTGGCCCAAATTGACCACACTTGAAGCAAGTGATGTCTCCTCGATCGCTTCCGAACTAGCACTCCTGGACAGAAAAGTAGACCTAGAGAAGCTACTCGAGGTCAGCCGAGGAGTGAAACCTCTCGCCTCGCCATCACTCCGCCATCCCGACCTCTTGGAGCCTTTCGCCATTCCTCCTCTTCTGCATCATAATCTCAAAGGGCCGTGCATCAACCAATCGCCCAAAATCCCGAATCATAGACCCTACATTTCAAAGATGAGGCCACGCCAACTTCTTCTCAAACTCAATGCAAGGCGTTCTCGCCGCCACTAACTCAGTGCAAACTCGACAAACTAGTGAATCTGACCTCAAACTCGCCACATCGATGAACTGTTTCGCTTAAGTCGGAATCGCTCTCTCAACTTCTCTGAATACCGAGCAGTACTTTTCCTGAAAAGCATCAACAAAAGCCTTCCAGGTGCCTCCAATACGACTCTTGGTGAACTTCCACCACTGACCAAGATCCCCTTCACCGAACGATGCCAAGGTCACTTTCAACCTCGCCTTCGATGCCAAGCATCTCAAACGCTTTTGTCTGCTCGAGCCATTCGTGCCTTTAAGCGGCTCGCTAGGATCACCTAAAACTCGTCCGTGAGACCTAAGAACTCTCTTCGTAAAAGAAGGTCTCAGATTCTGCCACTACAACTTGAGCCTGATTCTGAGCCCTAAGAATGCCCACTGACTCCCTAAAAGCTCCTGCTATCTCTTGGGCCA
Organism: Camellia lanceoleosa; assembly: GCA_025200525.1. Taxonomy (NCBI): domain Eukaryota; kingdom Viridiplantae; phylum Streptophyta; class Magnoliopsida; order Ericales; family Theaceae; genus Camellia; species Camellia lanceoleosa. The sequence continues at coordinate 75,829,506 of CM045768.1, forward strand.
AAGCGCCCATAACCTGCTGTCCTACTGGCTCGGCCACATTGGCCTGGCCAACACCCTCCTGAACTGCCGGAATTTCCTCCGGTATAGGCACTTCCTGCCTGGCTTGCCTACCACGCCTACCACGACCTTGTCCTCGTCCTGACATCCTAATAAAGGAAACAAAGACGTTAGTACTCTAAATAATATGCCAAAACTATGACACTCGCGTCCTAATACATTGGACAACAATAAATCACACCACGTAAGCACATAATCACATAAGCACCTATGAATTTCATTCCTGGATAATGATAGTCCCGAGGCGCCACTAAAGTTCCGGTTGGAAACAACATTGATCAAGTGCCTTTCCAACAAGACTTTCAGAGACTCAAGGGTCCAATCAACATCCTAGAAACTACATTCCATACCCACATAGTCACATAAACATGTTATCATATAAGCATGTAATCATTACACTAAGTCTCTATCAAACGAGACGAACCCATTGTGATACTAATCACTCCCCACGCATCCAAAGTATTCAACCCTAGACGCCTCGATACCAAGTTGTAACGCCCTCATAAATAAACCCATAATAAATAATATAAACATGCATCGTTATATTAAAACAATAATATAAGTCCATCCATCAGAGTATTATGAAATAAAACATCAGAAAATGCCCTACAGGCTTACATCTTGCCAAGCCAACACTTGGACACAATTCACTGAGTTCTAACTCAAAAACAGATAAAGCCCTAGGCTTGAAAGATTACGTTGTTCAAATAAAACAAATAAAAATAAAACAAGTCTTCAAATTCAATTCCTCACAAGCTAAGTCCTTGGAGGGAGTGAACCACCTGAACCTGAAAAAGAAGTTCCCATATAGGGTGAGCCACAGCCCAGTAGAGAAATACTAAACCAGGCATAAGAATTAACTAAAGCATCAACATCCGATACATGGTTAGCACAAGGTAATAAATTCCCAATTTTAAGACATAAATGCCTACATTGTCTATGACACATGGTCTATGACACAATTCACTTTCCATTTATACCAACATGGCTCAGAACCTGGCCAACAACTCAACAAAGATAACAATTCAGGTCAAACCTTTCTTACAACATAATAAACACACATGCTGGTGTTACATCAATCACAATCAACTTCACTTCCATACTTCCCAACTGATACACATGGTGGTGATGTATCATATCAACAACAAATAACTATAAGCACCCACATAAGTGATGCTACTGGAGTCCATCCCCTATCTCCTCCCAACAAAATCCGGTTTAGAGGTCCATCCCCTATCTTCCCCTAAACCGTGGAGTTCATCCCCTATCTCCTCCAAAACCAAATGCATATGCAACATAAATAATATTTGCCATATACAACACATAATTAATACAAGCAATGTTCTCAGACACTTAATTTAAATCAACATAAATGACTAAATTCCAGTTATACCTAAGCCACATGCAAGGTCTACAACAATCACTGGCTATCCTCCACCGATAGCCCAAAACAATTATTTCTAAGCAAGAAATAAATATCACAATATATATAATATCAATTTCACAGATGAGTGATTAAATATTCAACTACACCAACAATTCTCAATTTTCCCAAATCTCATGAATTTAACCAATACACAATTCCCTTTTAAATTAATTACATGAATTAATCTATGACACAACCCTAAGGTTTCTCCCAAAATTACCAAACTACTTCCCACATACCAAAACACCAACACTTAGGATTAAAACGTATACAAGGAGTAGGAAATCCCTACCTTAAAGCGAAGAATCCAAAAGAGGGAGACGAAGAAGATACTCGGAACTCCAAAGTGCTCCAGATCAACAATTGCTCCGATTAAATGAAAGCCCTCACTCTCCTCTATCTTATTTGTAAAGGAACTAGGGTAGAAACACACCCTAACTAGATCAAACCTAGGGGAAAAGGTGTTTAGAGAAGAAGAAAAGTCGGACTTTAGGGTTTGAGATCAAAAGAATGAAAAACTGCCCTAAAAATCCCGCTGCTGCCTTTAAATACTGGACAGGTCCGCTCGAGCGTACAACACACCGCTCGAGCGTAAAGAACAAAAGCAATGTCCGCTCGAGCGCAAATATGCCCGCTCGAGCGTAGAATTCTTACCTGCAGAAGTTTTGCAGGAACAAAAAAAAAATGCTGGAAGGGTGTACACTACGCTCGAGCGCAGAAATGTCCGCTCGAGCGGAAAGGCTAAAAACTGAGCGACAAACCTCTTGACTCAGATTCAACCCACCTGTTCGAAACACGCCAAACACATCCTAAAACTCAATCAAATAGAATTAAAGGATGACAACAACAATCTGATAACAACGGAATCTACGGAACATAAGTCCGGATACACTAATCAAATGGGAAAAGACCAGGGTCGCTATATAATATAGGCTATTGTTTTATATATATATATATATATTTTTTTTTGAGAAAATGATTTTTTATTTTATTTTATTTATTTATTTATTAGGACACTTGTCAAAAATGTATTAAATGATTCTACTTACTCCCACTATTATAGAATGTAGTAAAGATTATTAATGTATTGTATTAAAGATTTTTTCTTTTCTAATGGGACCAAAATACCATTTTATTTCTCTTTCTTTCCTCGTCCTTTTTTTTTGGCAATTACCTCAGGGTTACTTATTTTATTTTATTATTATCTACTTTTCTTATACTTTCATTATTTACCTGTCTGCTTTATTAATCACCATAAAAATATAGTACTATTTCATGAATTATAGTTAAAAAAAAAATTCAATTAAAATACATATGAATGAGTAAAATTTTACAAAATTTGTTAATAGGGTCCACTAATTTTTTTTTATTTGCTCATATATATAATATGTTTGCTTTTATGATCGAATTTTGTGTTTTTTTAACTTATTAATAAAAAAGGAGTCGTTATTTTACTCTAAATATATTTCCTTCCTTCTCTTTATTATACATAGAAAGTATGGTATTTGGAGCAAAGTGGCGCGAGAATACTAATTATATGTAATAAGGATAAAGAAGAGAGTACATTTAAAGTAAAATGGAATGGAAATAGCAGCTCCCATAAAAACAAGTTATCTTTATACACTTCCTTTTTGTTTAAATTATATTTTATGAACTGTAATATTTTACATGTTACTTTAATAACCAATGCATAATGTCAAATTCTAAACAAGAATCACTTTCGTTGGTTTATTTTTTATATTTGTTTTTTCAGTTTTTGATTTTTCATGTTTTCTCAGCTTTGGTAATTAAATTACTGGAATTTGTTCATATTTTATATTTAAATTATACTTTTACGTGAAAATCTAATATCTAATAATCTAAAAAAAATTAAAAGTAAAATATTGGTAAAAAAATTTATAAACTCAAACGTGTACTATTATTATTATTATTATTATTATTAATTTTTTTCCAATAGAATATACAGCAAATTATTTTCTAAGTCTATTTAGATTAAGTGAATCTAAATCTAAAAGTAAAATTAAAAAATCAAAAAGTATTAAATTAAGTGAATCTAAAAAAAAAGGTTATTAAAAAAATTGGTGTCCAAGACAAAAATACATGAAAAACAAAAAAATTCAAAACAAAAATTTGAAAAAATAAATCAAACCAAGCACTATAATATATGCATATTCAAAAAATCTCTATTCACTAATCACTAATTTTACACAAATTATTCATAAATTCATTTCAATTTTTATGTGAATTTAATAATCTAATTAAAAAATAGTGTATACACACAAAAATATAACACTAAATATCTAAATTATAACCAACTACTTAATTATGAATAATTAAGTTCTCATCGTTACATGCATTATACACACATGTCATACAAGTAAGTGTTCATAACAAACACTTTTAATAACAAACCAAGATTTTGCAAAGCATCTTCATCATGACAATAATTATACTTTTTCTTCCTCACAGAAAAAATCACATTATTGAGGAAAAATAGATTTTGAAATTGATAACAATATGATATCGCCTCAAACTTTTACTTATCAAAATATTTTTATTACAATGAGTTATAATGATGAGCAAGAAGAAAAACAAGAAGATGGTGAAACAAAAAGAGCCGAGTCCTCTCGTTTTGCCGATTGTTCCTTGGTTGTCCTAGTTCTTTTAGAAATTGATGCCTAAGATTATTAGGGATATTGGCTCCGGTGGTTATGGGCCCATGCTGATTTCTGGGTTGGTTCCTAGCATTGTTGCTAATCTTTGAGTAGTCATTAGCTCTTGTATCCACCACTCTGTTCATGGTACGGGATAAGTTGGTTTCTAGATTTCTAGTTGGAGGTAATCTTTCTACTATACTTGAAATTAAGGTTTAGTTTTTTTAGGGTGTGGCAAAATATTAAAGAAAGTAACAAGTAACAGATATAGATCAAATTATCACTTCATATATTTATAATAGGCATCAGTACAAAAGGCTTTCAAATCAGAGTTTCATTCAAAAGGCACTACACATAGCATAGTCACAAGTTACTACATATGTCTTAAAGATCCTTATTATAAGTGGATCTTACAAAAGCGTAGCTTACTACCTTTAAATTAACTTTCATTCCCAGACCAGTCGAAATCTTCCTTAGGATCCTTATCTGTTGAGTCAGTTGCGTGGCTAGGAGAGCAGGGTGTATACATCGGTGAAGGGGGAAGGTGCCTAGATGACACCTCAATTGGAAATGCTAGGGTCGTTCCTGGCTGCACTGGTTGTTGCTCCACCTCCATTGGTTGACTGTTGTCTTGCCCAGGGTAGTGAGACTCGCCACTTTCAACTTGCACCGGGTGTTGAGGTGGTGCTTCGTTTGCCAAGGCTCGACATATCAGGCTGTCCATCTTTTGGTCATTCTGCTCCTTACGGATTGTGCTCTTTGCTGCGCGACTTAGGTACTGCAGCCGACATTGAACCAAGGATCTCTTTTGCTCCTTTTTATAGTAAGTGTAGTCTGTCTCCACTTCCGTACCTCCTTGATGATCATCTCTTCAGTGGCAAATTTACATCATCAGCGACTAAAGTAGGTATTGACGAACAAGGCTCTCCTACCTTGCATGCAAAAGGCTACCCATGTGTCGAGGCTAATGTCAGTTGTTTGACGGCTTTCTGATGACATCCTATGGTGGAGGTAAAAGTTTTAATTGTTATTCTCTTTTAATAGATATAATAGTGTGACAGTAAAATACACTAGTGTACAAGGGTAAGGGATTCTAGAGTTGCGTATTGGATTGCGTGGGTTATGGGTTGAACCTAGGCTTTGATACCAAGTTATGACGTCCCAAATTCTATTTTAAGGGTTAGGGTAACGTCATGTGATCGAAGCCCCATTAAGTTTTCCATTTAGATTAATATTTTAAGTTAGTTAGCACAAGCAAGTAACAAAAGAATAAATTTACATAAATGTGAGTGTCATTGAAGGACTAAATAACTATGACATAAATAATATCATACCAAGACATGATTGTATAATAATAAGCATATTCATGAACACTAGAGCATAAAACACTAATGCAAAACAGAATTTCCAGATTCAGTACCACTTAAAGATTAAAATCGAAAGGGCTATTTTAGATTTTTCCCAAACCTGGCCTTCCTATGGTTCGTATAGAATTTTATCTAGTTTTCAGAACATGTTTCAAAAATAGAATAGTTTTTCTACATTTTTAGTTATTTAAGAAACACTCCAGCGCTGTCTAGATTCGTCGACCATTACGAAAATCAGATTTTCTTACAAACTATTCACTCTTTTTCAATGAAACCAATTTTCCTGGAAAGATAACTCTTTAATGAAATTTTTGACATAAAACCGAGGTCTGGAAGATTTTTCTACGTTTTTCTAGAATTTTCGGAAGCTGGCTGTAAAATAGATTTTTCATGCATAACACTCAAAATAAGAAGATTGATGAGAAAAGAGGCCAACAAAGGGAAATAAACAAAATTCAAAGAGTATAAATGTAACTTAAGCGGCCTTAATGTGGTAGCTTTAAGCCTACATTAGCAATTCTATATTTAGGGTGTCAATTAATCAGTATTAGGATATTAGAAATGATTCCTTAGTTACCAAAATCGATTAGGGTTTGCGAGTTTTCAGTTGGCGCATGTATTTTGATCCGATGGTTAAAATTGTAATTAATTAAGAAATTGAGGGACTTCAAAGAAATAATTTAAAAGTGAGGGACTTTTAAGAAAATAAAATTTTCACGGGCTCACAACTTGGCAATTTCATACAAGTGACCTTGCAAATAGTTATAAGCATGGATCTATAAACATTGTAAAAACAATCATGAAATTCCTATATCGATCGAAATATTAAGTTACAATATCATTCCATTTTCTTAAAAAATTTATTTCACATTTTCTATGTAATATTACAGTTTTCATCGTACAAGATATTTGTGGCATAGGATGTGAGTCCCCTGAAAATTTTATTTTCTTAAGAGCCTTTACTTTTAAATTATTTCTTTGAAGTCCCTAAATTTATTAATTAATTGTAATTTTAACCCTAGGATCAAAGTACATGGACCAACTAAAAATTTGCAAACCCTAATCGATTTTGGTAACTTAAGAATCATTTCTAATACCCTAAGATTGATTAGTTGCCTCTCTAAATATGGAATTACCACTTAAAACCCTAGATTTTTCGATTTTCATCTTGTTCGTCAGTTGATAGCCTTTTTATTCAAAACAAGAAATCAAAACCGAATTAGATTCTCTAACCCTAATTTAGTTTAATTCTACAATAAAATAAATGTTCCATTTCATAAATTAAACCCAAAGCCCTCACATTTTTATTAAATCATTAATTGACCCCAAACAAGTACTAATATATATATATATATACTTGTACCTTTAAACCTATTTTGTACTCTATTTTGAAATTTTGAACAATTGTACATAAGAAAAAAAATAAAATAATTCCCTCAAATCACCCCCATGTGGCCGGTCATCCATGAATTTATGGAAAAAGTTTGCTAATACCCCCAAAACATGGAACCATGCTTCCACCCTAAGTTCAATCCTAACCCAAGCCTAACTAGATCATGATTAATTGCATAATTAAGACATCTAATCATTCACTATTCCATTGAGTTCCAAGTAAATCCAAAATATCCAATCCATTTTCAACTAATATAGACCTTTTGCACCCATTTTGGTATAAATAAAACCCCTCCCATAGAAATTTACACAGAAGAACTCATATACAAACACCTCATTCAGCTAAGCAAGAGAGGGCATGAGAGTGAGCTAGGTGGAAGAAACGAAAGAAAGGGAAGGTCTTGTTAGCTAACCAACCAAGCTCGAAATAAGCCAAATCACCGTCTCTCATTCTATTTCCTCTTTCAAATACATGTTATTAGAGATTTAAAATCACTTTTTAGATGTGTTGTAATGGTGTCCATGTGTTCAAAGTTGATGAATTGGGCTTTGATCCTTCTTCTATTCATATTTCATCTTAATAGATGCAAAACTACATTTTTCTTCCCATATCTCACATTATTTACAAAGGCATAACATCACTCTGGAAATATGAGTTATTAATACATTATTTAGTATATTTTCATCACAAAAGAAGTGAAAAATCTCCCTTAGTTGGCCTGTTTTCTCACCAACCTTATTTCTAGTATTGTGCATAAAAAACCTATTTTACAAACAACTTTCAAAAAATTTAGAACAATGTGGAAAACTCTTCTAGACCTCGGTTTTATGTCAAAAAACTTCCTTAAAGAGTTAATTTTCAAGGCAAATTGGTTTCATTGAAAAAGAGTGAGCGTTTGTAAGAAAATCCGATTTTCGTAATGGTCAACAAATCTGGACAGCGCTGGAGTATTTCTTAAATAACTAAAAATCTAGAAAAGCTATTCCATTTCCGAAACATGTTATGAAAACTAGATAAAATTCTCAACGAACCATAGTAAGGTCAGGTGCGGAAAAAATCTAAAATAATCCTTTTGATTTTGATTTTAATCTTTAAGTGTCACTGAATATGGAAATTCTGTTTGCATTAGTGTTTTATACTCTTGTGTTCATGAATGTGTTTATGAATATATGATCATGTCTTGGTATTATATTAAATATGTCATGGTTATATACCTTTATTTTAATCCTTCGATGATGCTCACATTTATGCAAATTTATTCTTTTGTTACTTGCTCGTACTAACTTAAATTAAACGTTAATCTAAACGGAAAACTTAATGGGGTGGCTAATGGGGTTTCTATCACATGAGTATTGTTATGAGATAAAGTTATGTTCAAATTGAATTGGTTAACGGGACGTGTTCCCTTTTGAAAGTTAAAGTCTTGTGCAAGTGGTTGTTCGGAACCTTTGAACGGAGCGGTTCTATTTGGACCCTAGGTGGTTTGGTGTGAGGAGGGAATGGGAAGGCCCTATTTTATCATCTCTTTTGGGGTCTTAGGTTGGCGCTACGTGGTATGTAACCGTTGTTAGGCATCCGAGGTCAGGTTTGCAAAGCAGCAAAAGAGGGGGCATATTGAATAATCCGTGTTTGATTCTTGTGGTTGGGAGGATGAAATCTCTTTGGGAGTTTTCTAGACTACTAACAACTAACCTTGTAACCTTTGTTATTGTAGCTTGAATTTTTCGTGCCCCCTTTTGGAGAGCTCGAATTGGTCCTACAGTCTGGACTCCTGTCACGGTTCTGAATCTAATCTCACAAAGTGCAGTGTAAGACTGATAAACACCAAAGAGTCCAATTCAGCAAATCATTTTGGAAAATCAAATTTTGAATCAAATAATGCCAAAATTGGACTGCTTTGCTAGATTACAGAGTCGCCACCTAAATATTTTATTTTGGAAAAATTTAGAAAACCCTGACTCCTGCCAAAAGCCACATGTCCGTCATCACCAAAGTTACCTCGGCTCGGGAACTTGGGTACGAGAGGGGAAGGTCCTGAAATGAGCACCCCCGCTCGCCCGATCAAAGGATCGGCCTCTACTAAGCATGATATGTTGTTTTATAAACACATGTGTTCTTATTCCAGTTATTAGCTAACTTTACTATGTGATGCACACAAGCAAGTGTAGACTATAATCGCAAGAATTGGAACGAATTCAACTCATGTTTGTTTTCGCAAATGGTTTGAATGTACCACCCTCAAGTGGGTTAAAACGCGGATTTGCCACCTCAGGTGGGCTTAAAAACATGATTTTGCCATTTCGCAAAGTGGGCTTAAAACTCACTCGTTGAATTGTTCCAATTCAAGCAAACAAGCCTTCATCCACAGGCATTCACGCAGTTTAGCAAATAAGCACATAGCCTCATGGCAAGCATGATATCATGGCAACACTCACACTCATGCAAGTATGCTAAAGCGTAAAACTTACTGAGTACTCCAAGCCAAAACAAAAGCTAGTTAGAAATATGCATGATCCTAACTATGTTAAGATGCCTAATGTAAAACATGCAATATGAAATTAATAGGCTCGGCTACTAATATGGCATTTGCAACAATTTGATAACATGCTTTGAAACACGTATTCAAAGAAGTATTGAAATTGCAATGCAGTTTGAATGATGCATCGAGCCTCGGTGCATGCAAGACAAATGAATGGATGCAAACATGCGAGCATAAGGTATGCTAATTGAAAATGTCCCTAATCTAACTATCGAAAGTGGATTAAAAAAAGGGAGAAAGACGTAGGGTTGGAAGACATGCACACACACACGCACGCACACTTATTACAACATTGTGTCCTCTCGAAGGAGGGTCCGAATGAATAAGCTAAGCTACACTAAGCTAAACTAATTATTACAAAACAAAACTAATTAACTATTCTAGCTAATTAATTATTACAACACAATTGAATAACTAGCTATGCTAAGCTAATTAAAATATTACAAAACGAACTAAATGATTAGCTACGCTAACTATCTAGTAAAGCAATTTAAACGGCCTCGAGGGACGAGGGATGCATGCATGCTCAATTGCTCCACCCGAAATGCCCTTGCCTTGCCATCGGATGCCTCTGTTTGCACTCACTTGAATACTGAAAATTGTACCAACTTCCAGATTGCCTCTGCTCCAACACAAGAACACATTTGTGCAAAAATTCATTGATGGCTAGTCGGCTACAAAAAGTGGCTGTCGGCCACCTTAACTGGCCAGTCGGCTAGTTTAAGTGGTCGGTCGCCTACTTCAAGTGGCTGGTCAGCCACCCACTTTTCTAGACTTCTTCTTTTGCTGCAACAGAGAGCAAATAGAGGCAAAGCAATGCATTTTCAAGGAATGTATGTACTACTATACTCCTTATCATTTTTCAAGCTCAAAGGAGTGTAGCTCTTGGTTCTCAAGCCATCAACCAAGCATTTTCAATGCATGATGGCTAGAAAACCAAGCTTGTACAAAGTCAATGAATGCACAATTAAGACCAAAAACAACCACCACCCTATCATGCATGATCAAGGGTGATGGTGACTAAGAAAAAGTAGCACGTTTCATCACTTTGAGTATGAAACGTCCCATTTTTCTTGTGTTTGGATTAACGTCCGATCCAAACACATGCAATGCAACATAACATGCTTATCTTGCTCAAGTTTTACTTGGTTCATTTTCTTTACACATTTTAGATTACCGATTAGTCATTTAATTGATTAAGTCCAAAGTGAGAGTCCTCTAATTGGAAAGAGGGCCTAAGCCACAAGTACCTTGAGCATGAAAGAGGCTTCATGCTGTTGGTTAGTAGAAGCCCTTAAGAGAGGATTAAAACCATTAGGCATGAGAGCCTCAATTCCACACTCAAGCCAACAAGGGGCCCAAGGCCACTTTCAAAACAAAGTAAAAAAATGAAGAATAGAGGGAGGTTGTAGATATTTCAGTGCTGAAATGGCATGCAAAAAGACACTAAATCATGCAAGCAACACATGCAAGTGATGCTTAAGAGCCTAAAGCATCAAACTAGTGAAGATCACAACACTATAAGCATGCAACACAAAGCTCAATTGACCAAACCAACTCTGGACAGAGTTAAAACAGGCCAAAACAACGGCTATAACATGTTGAGATTGAAGCACAAAAGGCTAGAAAAACATGCTCACATGTTAGCTTGCAAACAAGACTCAAAACACAACTCTCAAAAGCAATGAAAGAGTGAAATAAGTGAGAGTGTAACAGAGCTATATACACTAAAATCATATGTAAAGTGATGATATAACATGCAACCATCTTATGCAAATCAAGTTTAAAGGGCTAGAATGCCAAGCTAGTGAAGCTATTTGCACTACAACTATGCAAAACAAGGTTCATATGACCAAGATATCCCAAAACAGAGCTAAAACTAGTCGAGACAGTAGCTAAAACATGCTTGAATTAAGCTAATTTAAACCACAAAAACATGCTACCATAAGATGCTAACTAGGCATGCAAGTGAGGCACAAGGAGGGGAGGCTAACCCCTCCATTTTTGGACTTCAAAACATACTTTTTGCCACTGAAATAACTTTGAATTTCAGTTGTTTAAAGGCCCAAAAAGTTTTCTTTAAAGATGGAAAGAAATGGCACAAAAGGCTTCACAAGCCAAAGAGCAAAAAGAGAGGACAACCCCCTAACTCACCAAGACTTAAACCACCATTTTGAAACCTTAAAAACATAGTTTTTTATGGTTGAAAAATCAGGTCAAAACAGTGTAAAAAGATAGCCAAGCAATTGATTAAAGCAAATTTTAAATGAGGTAAGCCTTATACCTTTGAAGCACAGCACAAAATCAGTCACAATTTTGAGCTAAAACCAGCCTTAAGAGCTCAAACTAAGCCTCAAAGAACCTCAGCTCCAAGATGAGGATGTTTGGTCAAGGGTCTTAGTGCAAAAGTGTAGAGAATTCTCACTTTCAAGCATAAAACAAGAAGAGAGAGAGAATTCTAGAGAGAGAGGGAAAAATTTGTTCCAAATTGTGTAACCTCTCAAAATGGGGGAGAGGCCCCCCCTTATATAGAAAATCAAGCCAAAAGCTTGTATTTATCCCTTCATACACATGTATGGACATGAGCATCAGTGGACAACAGGTGGCACAGCTGGCAAATAAATATCTGAAAAAGGAGAAAAATGGTCGTCGGCCACTTTAGGTGGCCGCCCGGCCATCAATGTAGCCGACCGGCCACCATTGGTGGCCGGCAGGCACAAGTCATGGCCGGCGGGCTAGGGAGATGGCTGATAGGTCACCCTATCCTCCAGAAGTGAAGCAACAAGCTCTTGGCCCACAACCAAGCACAAAATAGACAAGATTAGAGGCTCCAAGGCAAGGCGCTCAGCCAAGACTTTCAGGGACTCAAAACGAACACGAGCAAGCACAATCATCGGGTGTTCAAACGATGATGTCCAAGTCTTAAGGACGGTCAAAAATGGTGTGTCTACAATTATTTACTTGAATATCATGTTCCTTTCCCCTATTGTTGTAATTGCTATTGTGTATTAGATTGGGAAAAAGAGACGGGGTGTGTGTGTGTGTGTGCGTTTAGTAGGCGTTCAAAGTTTATGGCGTTTCATGCCAGGTACCGCAAAGGATCTTGCAGCAAAAAACAACAAGCCAGAAACTTTCGAAGACTTTTGGCTATCCTGGAGAAGTTAGAATTCTTTTTGTGTTTTGTATAGTCCATTTGCAAATTTTATTTGTGGGATGTAATATTGACGGAACTGACTTTTGTAACTATGGATATTTGTAACTATTATTTTTTTCTCAACCAGTATAGTTTCCTACGTTGCTTATGAGACCTTGCGTCAATGTCTTTTAAGAGCTGTTAAAAGGGTAATGCACTACCTACGAAACTTGGACTTAGAAGGGAGGTTAATTTGACTTCTCCGGTGATTTGGAATCTTACTTGGTCATTGGCCATAGTACTCATTAGTGACTTTCTTTTGACTACAACCCTTAGTGTAGATTTTCTGACATCATAACTTGGTATGAAAGCTTAGGTTCAACCCTTAGCCCACGCAACCCGATACATAACTCTAGAATCCCTTACCCTTTTCCACTAGTGTACTTTACTATCACACTATTGTATCTATTTAAAAGAGATTAACAATTAAAACTTTTTCCTCCACCATAAGATGTCAACGGGAAGCCTTCTGACGACCGACATTAGCCTCGACACGTGGGGAGCCTTTTGCATGCAAGGTAGGAGGGCCTTGGCTGTCAATACCTACTTTAGCTGCTGGCTGTGTGAATTTGCCATTGAAGAGATGATCATCAGAGAGATACGGAAAGTAGAGACGAACTACTCTTACTATACGAAGGAGCAAAAGATATCTTTGGTTCGACGCTACCTGTAGCACCTGAGTCGCACAGCAAAGAGCACAGTCTGTAAAGAGTAGGATGATTGGAAGATGGACACCCTGAGACACCGAGCCTTGGCAGACAAAGCACTACCTCGACACCCGGTGCAAGTTGAGAGTGGCGAGTCTCTCTACCTTGGGTAGGACAGCAGTCAACCAATTGAGGTAGAGCAACAACCGGTGTAGCTAGGAACAACCCTAGCATTTCCAATCGAGGTGTCATATGAGCACGTTCCCCTTTCACCATATATACACCCCGCTCTCCTGGCCAGGCAACCGACTCGGCAAATGAGGATCCTGAAGAACATTTCGTCTGGTCTAGAAATGAGAGTTAATCTAAGCGTAGTAAGTTAGGCTTTTGTAAGATCCACTTATAGTAGGGATCCTTAAGATATATGTAGTAACTTTTGTCACTATGATGTTTGTAGTGCCTTCTGAATGAAACTCTAATTTGGAAGCCTTTTGTACTGATGCCTATTATAAATATATAAAGTGATGATTTGATCTATATCTATTGACTGTTACTTGCTTTAATATTTCACCACACCCTAAGAAAACTAAACCTTAATTTCAAATTTAGTAGAAAGATTACCTCCAGTTAGAAATCTAGAAACCAACTTATCTCATACCATGAACAAAATAGTAGATACGCGAGCTAATGACTACTCAGAGACTAGCAATAATGCCCGAAACCGTCCTAGAAATTAGCATGGGCCCATACATGCGGGTGCCAATATCCCTAATAATCTTGGGCATCAAATTCTGGAAGAACTAGGACAACTAAGGAACAATCAGCAAAACGAGAGGACTTGACTTTTTTCGGAGTTCTAAAAACAAAGGCCACCAAAGTTCACAAGTGTACCAGACCCGAGAGTGGCTAAAAACTAGATTCGGCAAATAGAGAAAATGCTGGACACTATGGGGATAAGTGAAGATGTCGATAGAATAGCGTTGGCAGTATTCGAGCTAGATAATGAGACCGATCATTTGTGGGAACTAATCAAAAATACCCGTGACGTTATAAACATGTCATGGAACCAGTTTAAGGAATTGTTTCTGAATAAATATTTTCCAAGTATAGTTTGTCGAGAGTGAGTCAAGGAATTCCAAAACCTTCAGTAGGGAAATATGATTGTAACTCAATACGCAGTAAAATTTGAAGAGTTGGCCCGCTACGCAACTAGGTATGTAGCAAATGATGAAGAGAAAGCAAGGATATTTGAATGAGAGCTGGACCTTACAATCGGGGGAGAGTTCGACCGCAACAGCTCCACTCATATGCCAAGGTATTGGAGACGACATTAGAATTTGAAAGGGAAGTAGTCGATGCTAGGAAAATTTGGAACAAGCGGAAAGGGGGCTAGACATCTGTAAGACCTTAGAGGGAACCAAAAGGGAAATACAGCCCCGAAGCCCTACTCAAGGCCACAACCACAACAGCAACGACAACAATCGCAACAATAGATCCATAAAGGAGGTTATCAATCAAGATCGACATGACAAATCTAGTGCTTTCATTGTCAGCAATTGGGGCACAAAAAGAGCTAATGCCCCCAACTCCCTCCATCGAGATACCAGGGAGGAGGTTCCAAAGCAAATGCCCAGGCAGTGGGTGGACAGAAGCCCTAGTTAAACAAGACTAGATCTACCGGGCAGCAACACCAGAAGAGAAGAGGAACTCAGAATGCTAGGACCAGTGGCAACTAGAAGGCAACACGCACGAGTCTTTGCCATGCAAGAATAGGAGGGGGACCTGTCCGTAATTGAGGGTAATTTAGTACTATATAATTCTTAGGTCCGTGTTTTATTTGATACTGGTGCATCACATTCTTTTATATTCTCTACTTGTGTTAAGTCATTAGAACTTGTATGTGAACCCTTAGAAACTGCCTTAAGTGTAATATCACCTATGAGAGGGTGCATTCGGACATGGTTGATCTATAAGGATTGTAAGATATGAGTCTTAGACCTACGCCTAACTTGTGACCTTCGCGTCATGGAGATGTCGGACTTCGATATCATTTTAGGCATAGACTGGTTGTCCGCCCATCGAGTGGTGATCGATTGCCGTTAAAAGAAGGTAGTGGCTCACGCGCCTGACAGAACATGCTTCCAGTTTAAAGGGGATATGCAAGATTTCCTGACTTCAACAAAACATAGGATGGGGTCGCACGATCAACTTGCTGGTAGGGTAGCAAGTTTGATTGTAAATGAGGAGAACCAAATAGAATTAGAACTTTTGTGAGTAGAAGCGAATATGTAGATATATTTCTTAAGGAATTACCGGGATTGCCACCACCCCAGGAGGTAGACTTTAGTATTGAGCTACAACCTGGAACGACAATATCTATGGCCCCATATCGTATGGCACCGACAGAACTACAAGAATTAAAGACACAACTATAGGAGTTGCTCAAAAAAGGATTTATTAGGCCAAGTACTTCACCGGGGAGCGGCCATTCTATTTGCTAAAAAGAAGGATGGGTCGCTAAGATCGATTGTCGTCGACTCAACCGGGTCACGATCAAGAACCGATACTCGCTCCCAAGGATTGATGATATTTTTTATTAACTTAGAGGCTCAAAGTATTTTTCAAAGATTGATCTTAGGTTGGATTACCATCAACTACGAGTCAAGGATGAGGGTATACCAAAGACTGCTTTTCTGTAACGCCCTCAAAATTAAACCCATTAAATATAAAACAAGGCATGCATTATTAAAAGGAAAAACATTATATTATTTAAATCATCAGAGTATTTCGAAATAAAACATCAAAATAAATGCCCTACGGGCTTACATCTTGCCAAGCCAACACTTGGACACAATTTCATGAGTTCTAACTCAAAACAAATAAAGCCCTGGGCTTGAATGTTTACATAATTCAAATAAAACAACTAAAACAAATAAAAACAAGTCTTCAAGTCCAAATCCTCACAAGCTAAGTCTTTGGAGGTAGTGAACCACCTGAACCTGAAAATGAAGTTCCCATATAGGGTGAGCCACAGCCCAGTAGAGAAATACTAAACCAAGCATAAGAATTAACTAAAGCAGTAGCACTCGATATATGGTTAACACAAGATAATCAATTTACACTTTATCGACACAAACGCCTACGTTGTCTATGATACATGGTCTATGACACCTTTTACTTTTCATTTATACAGTCATGGCTCAGAACCTGGCCAAACAACTCAACAAGGATAACAAATCAGGTTAAACCTTTCTCATAACATAATAAACACACATGCTGGTGTTATACCAATCTCAATCAAATTCACTTCCTTACTTCCCAACTGATACACATGGTGGTGATGTATCATATCAACAACAAATAGAAATATTTCTATTATAATTAAGCACACACATAAGTGATGCTACTGGAGTCCATCCCCTATCTCCTCCCAACAAGTCCGGTTTAGAGGTCCATCCCCTATCTTCCCCTAAACCGTGGAGTTCATCCCCTATCTCCTCCAAAACCAAATGCATATGCAACATAATCAATACTTGCCATATACAACACATAATTAATACAAGAATGTTCTGTATTAACTCGATAGTCAAACAATTGACTCCATTTCAGTTATACCTAAGCCGCATGCAAGGTCTACAACAATCAATGGCTATCCTCCACCGATAGCCCAAAACAATTATTTCTAAGCAAGAAATAACTATAACAATAAATGTAATTTCAATATTCTCAAAGGTAGTATTTAAACTACCAAATACATCATTAAACCACTAAATTCCCCAATCTCATGAATTTAACCCAATATCACAATCTTCCCTTAAATTAATTATATAAATTAATCCATGACAAAACCTTAATGTTTCTCCCAAAATTTCTAACCTAACCCCACATACCAAAATACCACCACTTAGGATTAAAACGTATAAATGGAGTAGGAAATCCCTACCTCGAAGAAATAACTCAAAAAGAAGAAGATGAAGATGATGCCCAAATTCCAAAGTGCTCCAAATCCAAAACTGTTCAGATTAAATGAAAGCCCTCGACTCACTGTACCTTTTTAATGAAGAAACTAGGGTAGAAACACACTCTAGATAGATCAATCCTAAGAGAGAAGGTGAGTTGGGAGAGAGAGAACTCGTAATCTAGGGTTTGGAATCTGAAAGAAGATGAAAAACTGATTAAAAACCCGCTGCTGCTTATATAAACTGGACAGGCCCGCTCGAGCGTACAACACACCGCTCGAGCGTAAAGAACAAAAAACAAAGTCCGCTCGAGCTCAATTATAACCGCTCGGGCATAGATTCCCCCATTCCAGAACCCACGCGAAGAACACACTACCCGCTCGAGCGTCAACAATACCACTCGAGCTCAACTCGCTCGAGCGTATAAAAAACCCGCTCGAGCGTAGAACTCTCACCTGCAGAAGTTTTGCAGGGACCAAAAATACTGGAAGAGTGTAAAACCCGCTCGAGCGCAGGAATGTCCGCTCGAGCGGAAAGGCTAAAAGAAACTGGGCAACCAACATCTAGATCAAGGCTCAACCCAACTGTTCGAAATACGCCCAACACATCCTAAAACTCGCTCAAATAGGATTAAAGGATGGCAACAACAATCTGATAACAACGAAATCTACGGAACATAAGCCCGAATACAGCAAACAAATGGGAAAGACCGGGGTCGCTATATTTTCGAACCATATATGGTCACTATGAGTTTGAAATAATGCCTTTTAGACTAACCAATGCGTCAGCAGTATTTATGAGCCTAATGAACAAAATCTTTGCACCATATCTTGACCAGTTTGTGGTGGTGTTCATTGATGATGTTTTGGTATATTCAAGGTCTGAAGAAGAGCATGAGCAACATTTAAGGATTGTTCTTCAAGTTCTTAGAGACAATCAGTTGTATGACAAAGCAAGCAATGTGAGTTCTGGTTAAAAGAAGTGAAATTCTTAGGACATATAGTGTCTGAGAATGGGATTGTTGTGGATCCAACCAAGGTATAAGGAGTTTTAGATTGGAGACAACTGAAAACTATGTCAGAAATTTGTAGTTTCTTAGGATTGGCTGGTTCCTACCGAAGGTTCATTCAAGATTTCTCCAAACTTGCGAAACCAATGACTCGTTTGACGCAGAAGGGAGTAAAATATGAATGGGACAAAGCTTGCGAAAAATCCTTCCAAGAGCTAAAGAAAAGATTAACTAGTGTGCCAATTTTTATCATTCTGAAATGAGAAGTGGGGTACATTGTGTATTGCAATGCGTCTAAGGAATTGTTAGGCTGCATGCTCATGCAAAATGGAAAGTTAGTCGAGTATGGTTCCAGGTAGTTGAAACCACATGAGCAAAACTACCCAACATATGAATTGGAA
Organism: Camellia lanceoleosa; assembly: GCA_025200525.1. Classification (NCBI taxonomy): domain Eukaryota; kingdom Viridiplantae; phylum Streptophyta; class Magnoliopsida; order Ericales; family Theaceae; genus Camellia; species Camellia lanceoleosa. The sequence continues at coordinate 75,848,151 of CM045768.1, forward strand.
TTGGCGGCCGTAGTTTTTGCTCAGAAGCAATGGCGACATTACCAGTGTGTGAGATTTTCACAAATCACAAGAGCTTGAAGTATCTATTTATAGAAAAGTACCTTAACTTGAGATAGTGATGGTGGATGGAGTATCTTAAGGATTTCCAGTTCACTCTTTCGTATCACCCCAGTAAAGGCAATGTAGTGGTAGACGCGCTGAGTCGCAAGAGTAGGGGAATGAAAGTGAAATTAGCCGTAAGGGAATAGGACATGGTTAAGATGCTCAATGAATTTGAAATCCAGGTAAAGACTCAAGACACGAAGGTATACCTTGGTGCACAGAATGTGATGCCTAAGTTAATAAGTGAGATCACGGAGGCCCAGAAGCAGGATCAAGAAGTAGTCTATATTAAGGTACGTCTAGAATTAGGAGAACCAATGCTTGATTAGGAAATTCACCCTAATGGGAGTTTAAGATATCAAGGTAGACTGTTTGCGCCAAATGACGAGTTGCTTAGATAAAAAGTGCTTAAGGAATGTCATCACTTTGTATTTGCGGTACATCTAGGAAGGACTAAAATGTACCAAGATTTGAAAAAGAAGTACTGGTGAAGTAGAATGAAGAACGATGTGGCTAAATTTGTAGCAAGATGTCTAATATGCCAGCAAGTGAAGACAGAACATTAGAAACCAGGAGGAATATTGCTGTCCCTACGAATAGCTGAATGGAAATGGGAGCATGTGAGAATGGACTTTGTGATCGGGTTACCTAGGACACCCAAAAGGCGTGATGCTATATAGGTAATAGTGGATCGCTACACAAAGACAGCACATTTCTTACCCTATAAGATAACTGACACTTTAGAGTCCATGTGCAAGCTCTACATTGGGGAAATCATTCGACTACACGGAGTTTCGATATCCATTGTATCAGATTGCGATCCACGAGTTATGTTTCAACACTGCTTTTCATCCACAGACAGATGGACAATCTGAGTACACCATCCAGACACTCAAAGATATGCTGAAAGCTTGTGTAATGGATTTTCAAGGAAGTTGGGAGTGGCACCTACCATTAATTGAATTCTCCTATAACTACAGCTTTCAAGCCAATATTGGTATGGCGCCTTTTGAAGCATTGAATGGACGACATTGTAGATCACCAATTTGTTGGACTGAAGTAGGCCAAACAAATCTAATAGGACCCGAACTTGTCCTAAAGACTATTGAGAAAGTCAAACTTATCTAACAATGGTTAAAGACTGCTAAGGACCGTCAAAAGAATTACGTTGATAGGAGGAGAAGACCACTGATGTTCGAAGTAGGCGACCATGTATTCCTAAAGGTGCAACCTAGGCGCATGATCGTACATTTTGGAAGGAAATGGAAGCTATCACCATTGTATATTGGACCTTTCGAAATATTGGAGAAGATGGGCAAAGTGGCATATCGACTTGCTCTACCCCCACAGTTAGTAGGGATACATAATGTCTTTCATGTATCTATGTTACAAAAATACCTCGCCGATCCATCGCACGTCATCAATTGGAAAGAAATCAGTCTTGACAAGAATGTTACTTTTAAAGAAGGACCTGTAGCAATACAAGCTAGCCGAGAGAAGAATCTTAGAGGCAAGACGATTCATTTAGTGAAAGTGCTTTAGTGTCACCGAGGGATTGAAGAGTCTACTTGGGGACGTAAAGATTGGATGAAAGCAAACTACCCTTGACTATTTGAAAGCGATGTATAGTTAAATTTCGAGGACAAAATTATTTTAAGGGGAATAGGTTGTGAGGCCTCTGAAATTTTTTTCTTCTAAAGAGTCTCTTACTTTTAAATTGTTTCTTTGAAGTTTCTTAATTTCTTAATTAATTGCAATTTTAATCCTAGGATCAAAATACATGCGCCAATTGAAAACTCGTATACCCTAATCGATTACGATAACTTAGGATTCATTTCTAGTACCCTAATATTGATTAATTGAGTCCCTAAATATGGAATTACCACTTAAAACCCTAGATTTTTTTCGTTTTCATCATGTTCGTCAGTTGATAGCCTTTTTATTCAAAACAAGAAATCCAAATCGAATTAGATTCTCAAACCCTAATTTAGTTTAATTCTACACTAAAATAAATATTTCAATTCATAAATTAAACCCAAAACCCTCACATTTTTATTAAATCACTAATTGAACCCAAACTAGTACTAATATATATATATATATATATTTGTACCTTTAAACCTATTTTATACACTATATTTTGAAATTTCCAACAATTGTACACAAGAAAAAAAAAATTCCCTCAAATCACCCCCACATGGCCAGTCAGCCTAGGGAAGTGAAGTGCATACAACTTTTCAAACAAAATCCATGAATTCATGGAAAATGTTTGCTAGTACCCCCAAAACGTAGAACCATGCTTCCACCCTAAGTTCAATCCTAACCCAAGCCTAACTAGATCATGATTAATTGCATAATTAATACCTCTAATCATTCACTATTCCATTAAGTTCCAAGTTAATCCAAAATATCCAATCCATTTCCAACCAATGGATACTTTAGACCTTTTGCACCAATGTTGGTATAAATAAAACCCCTCCCTTAGCAATTCACATACAAGAACTCATATACAAACACCTTATTTGGCTGAGCAAGAAAGGGCAAGAGACTGAGCTTGGTGGAGGAAAGGAAAGAAAGGAAAGGTCTTGTTAGCTAACCGACCAAGCCTGAAATAAGCTACGTCACCATCTCTCATTCTATTTCCTTTTTCAAATACATGTTATTAGAGATTTAAAATCACCTTTTCAGATGTGTTGTAATGGTGTTCATATGCTCAAAGTTGATGAATTGGGCTTTGATCCTTCTTCTATTCATATTTCCTCTTAATAGATGCAAAACTACCTTTTTCTTCCCATATCTCACATTATTTCCAAAGGCATACCATCACTTTGAAAATATGAATTATTGATACATTATTTAGTATAATGAAAAATTTCCCTTAGTGTTCCTCTTTTCTCACAAACCTTCTTATTTCGAGTATTGTGCATGAAAAACCTATTTTACAGCCAACTTTCGAAAATTGTAGAAAAATGTGGAAAAATTTTCTGGACCTAGGTTTTATGTGAAAAACTTCCTTAAAGATTTAACTTTTAAGGAAAATTGGTTTCATTGAAAAAGAGTGAGCAGTTTGTAAGAAAATCCGATTTTCGTAATGGTCAACAGATCTGGACAGTGCTGGAGTAGTTCTTAAATAACTAAAAATCTAGAAAAGCTATGCCATTTCTGAAGCATGTTTTGAAAACTAGATAAAATTCTCAACAAACCATAGGAAGGCCAGGTTCAGGAAAAATCTGAAATAGTCCTTTTGATTTTAATTTTTAAGTGTTATGGAATATGGAAATTCTATTTGCATTGGTGTTTTATGCTCTTGTGTTCATGAATGTGCTTATGAATATATGATCATGTCTTGGTATGATATTACATATGTCATGGTTATATACCTTTATTTTAGTCCTTCGATGATGCTCACATTTATGCAAATTTATTCTTTTGTTACTTGCTCGTACCAACTAAATTAAACGTTAATCTAAACGGAAAACTTAATGGGGTGGCTAATGGGGTTTCGATCACATGAGTATTGTTATGAGATAAAGTTATGTTCAAATTGAATTGGTTAACGGTATGTGTTCCCTTTTGAAAGTAAAAGTCTTGCACAAGTGGTTGTTCGGAACCCTTGAATGGAGCGGTTGTATTCAGACCCTAGGTGGTTTGGTGCGAGGAGAGAATGGGCAAGGCCTTATTTTATCGTCTCTTTTGAGGTCTTAGGTTGGCACTATGCGGTTTGTAACCATTGGTAAGCATCCGAGGTCAGGTCTGCAATGCAACAAAAGAGGGGGCATACTGAATAATCCGCATCCGATTCTTGTGGTTGTGAGTATGAAATCTATTTGGGAGTTTTCTAGACTACTAACAACTAACCTTGTAACCTTTGTTATTTACTTGAATGTCATGTTCCTTTCCCCTATTGTTGTAATTGCTATTGTGTATTAGATTGGGAAAAAGGGACGGGGTGTGTTTGCCATTTACTAGGCGTTCAAAGCTCATGACATTTCATGCCAGATACCAAAGAGGATCTTGTAGCAAAAAACGACGAGCTAGAAACTTTCGAAGACTTTTGGCTATACCTAGAGAAGTTCAAATTCTTTTTGTGTTTTGTATAGTCCATTTGCAAATTTTATTTTTGGGATGTAATATTGATAGAACTAACTTTTGTAACTATGAATATTTGTAACTATTCTCTTATTATTATATGTTTTTTTTTTTAATTTTTTTCAAAGCAGTTTAGTTTCTTACGTTGCTTTATGAGATCTTGCGTTAATGCTTTTTAAGATCTGTCAAAAGGATAGTGCGCTACCTAGGAAAGCTGGACTTAGAAGAAAGACTAATTTGACTCCTCCGGCGATCTGAGATCTTACTTGGTCATTGGCCATAGGACTCATTAGTAACTTTCCCTTGACTACAAGCCTTAGTGTTGATTTTGGGTTGTCACACAAGAAATGAGATTCAACAACTTTTGATGTATAAAAAATATATTACATGTTGATATTAACGCATTCTTACACCAATAATATGTAAATATTATGCAATAATGGGTTCAATGAATTTGTATTATGAGATGAACTATTAAACAAAATTATGTAATTGTGCAATTAATTTCATACCTTGTATTATATTTACAAATTATGAAAAATTGAATTGGGAAGTTGATAAAAAAAAACATTTGTGTAATACTATATGTTTCAAGTACCTGCTTATTATCTATTGTTTAAGATAAGATTATAATCTCAACAATATAAATTAATGTTTATGTTTATAAATTTTTTTATTTATCATTTAAATTCTTTAGCCGAGTATGTATGCATGTATGTATTTTATTTTATTTTTGGGGTGGGTAAGCTGAGTATGTATTTATTTCTTGCTTAGTTGTATTTTGGATATAGATCAATTTACCCATACAAATCTCTATACTTTATATACATATCACATACCAAATTAAGATACACGCATAATAGTTGATGAAAAATCACATGCTATGTGCAACGCACGTGCCCAACCACTAGTCTCAATAAATGTGTAAAAAAATACTTTTGTCTTAGGATTTGAAAAGGATTGGGCTACTCTTTGTTAAATAAGTATATGAATTTTTTGTATAAATATTTTATATATATTTAACATTTTTAACCTTTTATTATAGTGGTTTCACTTTGGTATGGAGTAAATTTGATTAGGGGGAGGTTTCTCTCCTGTCCACATAGTGAATTAGAGCTTAGTGTTGGGTTCGTAGGGTTCACTACAAATCTCGTTTCAATAATTCGAACTATTTAATATGTAGAGCTCATCAAGTACTTCATACCTACAAAAAATCACTTTGATCAAATATTGATAGCCCTTTGATCGAAATACATTTTTATCAAAAAATTATTTTTAAAAATCATATTTACCATTAACAAAAATGTGTTTCGATCAAGAGGCTACCAATATTCGATCAATGTGATTTTTTGCAAACATGAAGTATTTGGCAAGCTCTACACAATGAATGGTTTAGATTATCGAAACGGGACCCGTGGTGAGCTCCACGGGCCCAACAGTAGAAGCCTCTCCCATTTAATTACTTTGCCTCATGTCAAATACTATTGAAAATAAGATTTTTTATGACCATTAAGAGCACGTTTGGTACAATAGAATGAGCTAGAATGGATTGTATATTCTAGCTTTATACTTCCTTTCCCTCGTTTTGTATGCTATAGTTAAGTGGGAATAGTTATTCAATGAGAATGCACATTCCAACAAAAAGTGAGAATACATATTTCATATGGGAAGCAAAGGAATAACTATTCCATTCCATCATGGAATCATCATAAAACAAAACAACAATCTCTCTCATAAAAATAAAAAAAATAAAATAATTGTTTCAGGGAAAAATTTTTTTTCTTCTCTCTCTTCTAACCTCTCTCTACGAATACTCTCACATATTAAACAATCAGCCATAGATGACTCCATCATTGTTTTTCTACCAAGTTCAATATACATATATATATATATATTTAAAATTATGTTTCAATTTATTTCCATATTAGTTGTAAAGCATATATATATATATATGAAACACACACACACAAACACATATATATATATATATATATGAAACTCTATGAAATCATATTCTATGTATAATAGAACACACACACACACACACACACACACACATATGTATCACGTTTTTTTATTTTTATTTTTATTTTTATTTTGCATAAACAAGAATGAGTGGTTTGTGTCTTCTTCTTCTTCTTCTTCTTCTTCTTCTTCTTCTTCTTCTTTTTCTTGCTGTGTGAACTAATTTGAAAAAATAATTTTTATTCCATACATAAATACTGCACAAGTAATTGTTATTTCTTGTTGACAGATTAAAAAATTTATGCCTAAAAGACATTACTGATTTTATTTTATTTTATTTTAAAGTATATGTATTTATTACAATCATTCTAGCATAAGTTACTTTTTTATTTTTTTATTTTTTATTGCTTTAATGAATGTTGATTAAATAGTATTTCAATTGTTTTTAATTCAGGCCTTGCCGAATTCTCCCCCCCCCCCCTTTTTAGCATTAAAATTTATTATTTTGTTCATATTAATGAATTTTTTACAATTTTTATTTTTTATTTTTTAGATTTAATATGGTTATACAATATTTAATTTGGTAGTAATTAGTTTGATAACCATTCTATTCCATTCAATTTACTTAACAAACCAAACATAGGAATGGGAATAGTCATTCCATTCCCACATCATTTTACTGTATCAACCAAACAATAGAATGAGAATACACATTCCATTTCATTCTACCATGTATTTTATTTCCATTGCCATTCCATTCTCATTTTATTTCATTTCATCATAGCAAACGAGGTGTAAGTGTTCTTGTAATATATTGCATATTTCTGTAACTGGTAAATTTGTCAAAGAATAATGTTGTTAGGACCTTTTGTTGTCAAATTTCATGGATCAAAACTAAAGTTGTAACAAGAGTTCTTTAAGAAATTGGTTTCCTTCAAAAACAAGATTACTTTGGAGTTCTGCAAGAAGTTGGTTTTCTACAAGAAGTTGGTTTTCTTTCCCAACTAGGATTGTTTTGGTTTTCTATAAATAGTTGGGTTTCTCCTAAGTCTAGGCTATTCATTGATTCATTCATTGAATCTCTCCAGATCTTCTGTTTGGTTCTTAAAGGTTTATATCTGGGGATATTTTGTTATTTTTTCTTTAATGTTTTATTGAGTATTTAACTCATGGTTTAAAGAGAGTACATCAAAGGTTTGTTTGTTATACACAAAAGAGAGAGTTGTTTTTCAGTTGTGAATTCTGAAGAATTCGAGCCTGAAGCTTTGGTGGAATCCAGAGTGGCTCATCAGAAAGACAATTCCGTGGTGAAGATGGGGTTGGAAGAGGCACATAGAGGTTGGTTCAATTAGGCGTTGTGGATTCGCTAGATAATTGAGAGTGATACCTGTGTAATTCCTTTAAATCTTCTTAGTGGATTGTCTTGTGGCAGTTGCCCGTGGTTTTTTTATCACAATTGGAAGGTGTCCAATTGTGGTTTTTCCACGTAAAATCTTTGTGTCTCTTTCTCTTGATTGTTTGATTGGGATTGTTATATTTTGCTTAAAATTGGTACATAATCACAAATCAACATCTAGGGTTTCTAGATTTTTCAAATGTGAAATGTGAAAAAGTAAATGGTAAAGTTGAAAGGGTTACAAAAAATAACTAAAAAAGTAGAATAAAATACATATATTTTTAAATGCAATACATTAAAGAGATTTGTTAGGTTTTATTCTTGGCAACCCCGTTTAATAAAACTCTTTTCAGTTGTATTTGTTTTCGCACTTTTTATTTCAGTGAGGCTATGAGTTTTTAGATGCGAATCCAACCTGAATTGTGCCTTGCAGAGAAGTTTTGTGATGTTAATTCTTTCAAGATTGCCACTTCGCTGATTATGACGGGAATCGAGCTGTCTGGTTAGCTCGTGGGGGTCCAGGCAGCACCCAGGCGGGGCCTAAGCGGGGTCAAGGGGCAGCGCCCCCGAAGCAAAATACAAAAATGCATTCCAAGTTGCTTGTTCGCTCGAGCGGACATTCCCCCGCTCGAGTGGAGAATGCTGAGTTCCAGAAGTTTATTCACCTGCAAAAATACTGGATGTTGTTTTTTTCCGCTCAAGCGGAACTTTCCGCGCTCGAGCGTAGGTATGCTCTTGCGGAGATCGCGGGACAGTTTTCTATAAATACGTGTTTCAGTCCAAATCTAGGATTACTTCTCCAGATATTCTTCTTGGGTTCTAGGGTTTATATCTGGGGATTTTTTTTTGCTAAGTTTCTTTGATGTTTTGATTGAGTATTCAACTCATGGTTTGAAGTGTATACATCAAAGGATTATTTGTTTGTTCTACACAAAAGAAGAGAGAGTTGTTCTTCGGTGGATTCTGGAGTGGCTCATCGTCAAGACAATTTTGAGGTGAAGACGGGGTTGGAAGAGGCACATACGAGTTGGTTCAATTCGAGCGTGGATTCGCTAGGTAATTGAGAGTATACCTGTGTAATTCCTTTATGTCTTTTTAGTGGATTGTTTTGTGGCTTTTGCCCGTGGTTTTTTTATCACAATTGGAGGTGTCCAATTGTGGTTTTTCCATGTAAAATCGTTGTGTCGATTTGTCTTGATTGTTTGAGTAGGATTGTTATATACTGCTTAAAATCGATACATAATCACAAATCAACATCTAGGGGATTTCTAGATTTTTCAAGATTTACTTGTAGGTTCTAATAGATGGATTTATTAATCAATAGGTCATATGATAATTTATGGCCTTTTTTTTTATTATTAAATACTATTAAAAAATATTACTAATTGTTAATTTTCAGCGATAGTTTAAAATTTGTCACAAGCATGTCACTAATTATAAATTTTAGCGACAATTTAAAAAAATCATCACAAAAAAAAAGTCATTAATTTTCAACTTTCAACTACAATTCAAAAAATGTCACAAAAAGGTCACTAATTATAAGTTTTAGCAACAATTTATGAAAATCGTGATAAAAAGGTCACTAATTTTCAATTTTTAGTGACATGCAAAACATCGCCACAAAAAATTATTTTTAGTGACATTTTTATTAAGATTTATTTTTAATATGACTTGATGAAAACTAATCCTAACTATTAAGGCCTATTGATAGTTTATTGGCTCTATTTTTGGTAATTGTCCAGTTGGTTTCGGGCAATGAATTGTCACCATGAAAACTGGACACGTGTCTGAAAGACTACGTCACCTTGCGAAAATAGATGGATGTTTTCTCTCCTTTCATTGTCTTTCTCTTTAGATTTTTTTCGATTTATCATTTTTACGAAAATTTATACTTATTAGATTTTTTTTTTAATAAGTAATAACTTTTCATTTTCTATATTTTAGCATCTTAAAAGAAAAGGAAAAAAGCATAAGACGTTAAATGTGATAATCACACCATGTATCATAATTATATTTATTTAATTATGTGAGATTTGAATTTTAATTATGTACCATGTATTTAAATAGTATGTATTTGTTTGATTTGTGAAGTATTTGTTAGGAGTTTTGTTCTGAATCAAAAATTAAAAGTTGAGAAACCGAAATTGACGAACTTAATTAGTGCCATTTAATATGTAGAGCCTTTTGGGAAGATTAAAATTTGATTCAATTTAGTAAAATTAATTTTTTTTTAATTATCTTAAGACTTGATTGGTTAAGTTAAGCTAATCTATAATATATATATATATTTAACATAAGAAGAGATGAGAATGAGCTCATTTTTGAATTGTTTTGCTAGAGAAAAGCTTAGAGAGAGAGAGAACCAACTAGGCCTAGCCTAGTTGGCCACCATACCTTCCTTAGGGTTTAGTCCCAAGGAGGTCATGGGTTCAATTCCCCTTAAGGGAATTGAATTAAGGGAGTGCAAGCACTTAGGTGCTCTGCCAAGGGTGGAGAGATTTTTTCCCATAGGTGTTAATCTAACAACTAACAACTAACATTTGCCGATCAAAAAAAAAAAAAAAAGCGTAGATAGAGAGAGAGAGAGAGAGAGTTTTTGAGAGAGAAGTCTAAAGAAGATCAAGAAGAGCTAAGGGAAAACAACAACATAAATTGTAGAATTCAAGCTCTAGGTATGAAATTCAAACCAAATTCTTGTAGATTAATAGTTCTACATCTTGAATTAATGAAGTTATGGAATCAATCTCATGTAATTGAAAGAACTTGTCAGGAAGATGATGATAATTTAGTTTGAGGTACATGCATGGTTGAATGTGTGATCATTTTGAGCATGAATTTTATCATCTTTGTTGAATTTGGGAGTTGAATTACACATACATCAACGATTTACAAAGTTTTGAAGTGTAATTTCATGTTTTGATGGTCATGAAAAAAGATGCATGAAGTTTTAAGTTCCAATTATGTTAAATTTATAAAATTTTGAGCAAATGGTCATATATTTATGTTTATTAAAGTGTTTTCATACTTTAGAGTAAGTCCTACAAAAACTTTACCTTTGAATTTGCATTTTGCACAATTTTTCTTTTTGTTTTGAAAACTCAGTTTTTGTCCTCATCGCTTGAGTGATTAAGTCATCGCTTGAGCGCATATTGTGAGTATCCATTATTTTTGCAGAGCTTTGCCTATAGTTCAAGTGACTAAGAGTCCGCTCGAGCTAACTCAATTTTTCCTTGTATATCACTTGAGCGACCAAGTATTCGCTCGAGTCTATATTGAGACCATCTAGTACTTTTGCAGACCATGCAGATTGCTCGAGCGACCAAAGGTCCGCTAGAGCGAACACCCTGTTTCTAGCAACTTTTGAAGAACACTCTCATGTGCTATTTTTACTCCCATATTCTTTTGAGCATTCCTAGGCATTGTTTAAGTTTCATTAAGGAAATAAGAAGCTAGAAACCCAATTAGGGAATTGGATTAGTGAAAAGGTATCGGTTTGAACGGTATGTTTCAATGTGTATTTGTTATGTGTCTTGTGTAGGTTGGACACACCCGAAGTCTAGCATTCGTTCAAGCCCACTGTGAGTAATACCTCTATATTGATATGTTTGAAATGTATTTTGAATCATACAAGAATGATGTTTTGGAATCTTATTTCATATCTATGAATGAATGTCCTTTTTGTAAATGTATTCATGGCATCCTTTAGTGAGGCCTTGCTTGGGGATATAATACTATGACCCATTGATTAATTGAAATACAAAGATCTCTGATGCTAAACCCTAACGGTCCACATTGATTGATCTGTTGTGGTCCTATTGTTTGACTTACATGGTCCCATTGTATCGACTTATGTGGTCCCATTGATTTTGGCCTATTAGCCCCATTGTCACTCTATTGGATGTTTTCACATATAATAAATTGAAAATGGTTATTGCTAAAGTAGATGATTGATATGAAGTCGATATATGAATTGTTTTGGAATTGAAAGACATGTTTTGAAATATATTGGACTTTATTCATTAAACCCTTTATATTGGTGTTACTCATTGGGTTTTAGTTCACCTCTTTCCCCTATATGTATGTAGGTGAGCATTTGAATGGTCAAGCTTAGGGTTGCTATGGGAGTCCACCTTTTGAAAAATCAACCGTGGAGTGCCTCCGTGTTGAGGCGTTTGTTTGGACTTTGAAGAGCCAAACTTTTGTTAAACCCTTTTTGTTTTTGGTTTGCTAAGTCTTTTGTATGGATGCATGTATATATAAGTTAAAGTTTAAACTTTTTGTAAATGTTACAAGTTTGGATGCAATGTTTATATATTTCAAAATTTATAATGTAAGCACAGCTCAATGGATTTGTTTTATTATTGAAGTTTGCTTCCGCTTAAGCCCCGTTATTTAATAAATAATTTGAATTTGTCTTTGAGGTCATAGGTAATCTATGATTACTAGCTGATTATGATCTAAACCTCTAGGGGTGGGTTCAGGTCATGAAACTAAATGTATATGATTAAATGGGTTATGAATATAATATTTTTAGAGTGATGCTATTAGCACCTCACTTATTATTTTGGATTCTCACTTATAAATTTCAAAACCCTTAAAATTTATTTCCTCCCATCAAATAATACCAAAATTATTTATATGGAAATTTCACCCCCACTAAAATGCATACCCCAAAAATCGTAATTAAAAAAATAAAAAAAAATGGTGTGAACTGAAAAGATGTATGGTGTGTAAATAAAAGCTCCTGTCCAGAACACCCCAACATTAACACAACACATTTAACTAAATGTGTCAATTATTTTGACACTAACCCAACCTAACTTGCTTATTGTTGGGTTTGGCTCAAATTCCATGAATGTGGTGCATGGTCATCTTTGAATTGATAATTGTTTCTTGTGGAATGAAAATGTTTGTGGCCTTCCAAAACTAGGTGTCTAGTTTTTGGTAAAGTCTGTGGCCTCTGGTATTTTTCATGCTAATGTGGTGGGAGACTTCACATGGCCCAATGGGGTAGTTAGAATTTGTTAAGTCTTTATTTGTCTATAAAATGAATGTATCTCCAATGGTGAATGTATCCAAAAAAGGCTAGGAGAGAATTAGAGAAGTGAAAAGCTAGGTATGTGGGTAGACACATAAGGGGCTTTGGTTTCTTCTCTTGTATTGCTTCTAGTGAAAATTTAAAGTGTTTGCCTGTGGTTTTCCCAATTTTGGGTTTCCATGTATATCTTCTTGTTGTGATTGAGTGTGTTTGACAAGATTGCAAAAAAATCAGGTAAGGGAAAGAGGTGTGGCATGACCCAAACCCGCCCCTTAAGATTTGGATCATAACCAGCTAGTAATCATGAGATTACCTATGACCTCAAACAAAAATTTAAACCATAATTACGTATACGGGGCCAGAAGCGAAAGCAGATTAATAATAATAATAATAATGTAATTTGTTCAACAAGGTGTACATATATGGCATATCGGAAAACTTATACAATAATAGCCCACATCAAAAATACATTTGTACATACATGGTTACATATACAAAAGACATACATGAGTACAAGTCATAATTACACAAAACCGAAAACTCTTATAAACAAAACATGGTCAAACATGACCGACAAAAACAAAAAGTAAAAGCCTCAATGAAGAGGCACTTCTCAGCTAGCATTACAAAAACTTAGGTGATCTTCCATACAATCACTAGGGTTGGACATCCTGCTACTCACTTACATATATATATATATATATATAGGGAAATGGGTGAGCTGAAACCTAGTGATTAACATCAAAGTAAAGGGTTTAGTGAATGAGTTCCAATACTTAAACATGACCTTGTTCCAATTGATTACAACTGCATCAGATCATTATAATGACCATTTGGTTAAACACATTATCAGATATTCAGAATGACCTTAGGTCCACCTTCTCAAAAATATAGAACAATCTCAGGTCCATCATACACATTTACACATCCAGATAGCATATCGTTCAAACGAATGGAAAGCTCATTCATATTTAAAAACAAATAACAAATTCAGAAAAACTTACCACAATAGAACATTTAGAAATAGATTATACAAAAATATCTTTACTAAGATAATACTCACAACGATTAGATTGTTGCCACGTCTCTGTGGATCAACCTACACAACACATAAACATATACACACATTGGAACACATGGCTTAATTGAACCATTCATTTCTTAATCAATTCCTTTAAGTCCACACCTAACTTATTAAATCATTTATGAGGTTTAATTCATGACTAAGAATGATAGAAAAGAAATGAGAATGAAAATATGTACAGAATGCAACTTTTCAAAATAAACTGAAACAAAGTAGTTCACTCGAGCGCATAGTTGGTCGCTTGAGCAGACTGTATGGTTTGCAAAAGTACTGGATGGTCGAATTCTAAGCTTGATGGTTGCTTAAGCCAAGTGCAATGAAAAAAACTTGAGGTCGCTCAAGCAGTCTGCAAAACTCTACAAAACTACAAGATGCTCGCATTATGCGCTCGAGCAAAGACTTCATCGCTCAAGCGATGAGGTTGAATTTTTGGTTTTGAAAACAGAATTTCGAGCTTCAAAACAAGAGTCCAAAGTATAAAACCTTTCATGACACACACACTAAACCATAAATACACTTTGAAAACATGAATGTAAGATTAACTTCAAACCTTTAGCTCAAAACTCCATGAATTTATCAATATTAAAGCTTGAAACTTCATGCATGTAGAAATTATTTTCAAATTCTTCTTCTACAACTCTCAAAACATGAAATTGAATTTCAAAACTCTATAAGTCATGGATTCATGTATGATACAACTCCTAAATTCAACATAGATTGCAAAAATCATTATAAAAATAATGAATCTTCACATAATTATGCATGCATGTATGTCTAGCTTCTAATTCCATCATCTTTGGTTAATTTCTTTCAAATTACTTGCTTTTAATCTCCAATCCTTCATGAATTCATTTACTAGGTGAGTTATCTTCATGAATTAAGGTTGAATTCCATGCCTAGAGCCTTGAATTAGATGATATAAAAGCAATCCTTCATTGGTTCTTCTTCCTCCTTTTCAATCCTCTAGCTTCTCTCTCTCTAAGATGAATTCACACACTCTCTCTCTCTCTCTAAATAATGCTCCAACAGATTTTGTGTATCAAATGTAACTAACTCCCATAATTCTCTTGTCTTAACATATATATATTTATAGGTTATATTAGCTTAGGCTCTTAATCTAGTATTAGGCTAATTAACTAGGACTTAAGCTTAATTAAACAAAACTTAATTTTACAAAAGTGAATCAAATTTCAATCAAACTTCACAAAAGACTCTAAAAATAATGACAACCTAATTAAACTCATCAATTTCAATTTTTGAAGTCATCTAGGCTTTCAATTTCAAATTCAGGACAAAATTCCTAATAGATAATTCACAAATCAAATAAATACTTACAAATTAAACATAAAACACATATTTAAAATTCAAGTCTCACACAAATTAAAGAAATGCAATCATGTTACATGGCAGAGTTATCAAAGGGTGGTCACAGCCCAACAGTGGTATCAGAGCCAGAACAAGCAATGATGTCAACATCCAAATTTTCAAGCGCTATCAAGTTTCATGTGGAAAAATTTAATGGAAGGATCAATTTTCGATTGTGAAAAATTCAAGTCAAGGATATTTTGATTCAATCTAGTTACACAAGGCATTGATGGGCAAGGAGCTAAAGGCTATTGTTGAGGGCTATAAGAAAGAAGCTACCGACAAAGAATGGAAGGAGATGGATTTGAGAATAGCGAGTGCTATATGACTTTGTCTTGCAAAGAATGCTCTTGCTAATGTGGCCATATATCTCTATGACAAGAGGGCTTTGGAAAAGACTAGAAAGTTTGTATATGACGAAGAGTCTCTTAAATCGGTTGTATCTTAAGGAGAAATTTCATACTCTTTGGATAGAAGAGGGTACCAGTATTGCTGATCATCTTAGTGTCCCCAATGGGATAGCTTTGGAGCTAGAAGTGATTCGGGTGAAAATTGATGATGAGGATATGGCATTTAGACTCATTTGGTCACTTCCACTTCTCTTTAAACATCTTCTTCCAACGTTGATGTATGGAAAGGAAATTGTGGGTCTTGAAGAAGTTAATAACGTGCTCATCTCGAAATAAATGAGATTAAGGGGTGATGGTGTAACAACGCCCGCGGGGGACCTCGCTACAGTTCGGACTCGATTTTGTTACGGTTCTAAATCTGAACCAAAGAGTCCAACTCTGGCAAATCGTTTTGAAGAAAAAACAGATTTTTTGAAAGAAGTGCCAAACATGGACTGCTTTGCCAGATAACAGAGTCGCCACCTAAATATTTTTAAAATGGGAAATTTAGGAAACCCTGACTCGGTGCCGAAAGGCCACGTGTCCGTCATCACCAAAGTTGGCTCGGGAACTTGGGTACGATTGGGGAAGGTCACATCGTGAGCACCCCCGCTCGCCCGGTCAAAGACCGGCCTCTACTAACCATGGTATCTGATTTTGAAAACTTTGTGAGTTCTTATTCCGATTATTAGCCTAGGTTACTATGTGATGCGCACAGCAAACAAGTATAGACTGTGCCGTCTGAATTGGAACAAAACATTTCATGTTTGTTTGTTTGAAAATGGTGTGATGGTGCTACCCGTAGGTAGGCTAAAATGCGGATTTGCCACCCTCGGGTGGGCTTAGAAAACAGTGATGTTGCCACTATCTAGTGGGCTTAAAACAAACAGTCAATGCATTGTCCCAATTCAGATAACTCAACCTCCACCCACAGGCATTCAAGACAGTTATATCATATAAGCACATAGCCTCATGGTAAGCATGCTATCATGGCAGCACTCACACGCATGCAAGGATGCTAAAGCATAAAACTCACCTAGTATTCCAAGCCAAAACAAAAGCTCATTAGAAATCCATGCGTGATCCTAAGAATGCAGAGATGCCTAATGCAACACATGCAAAGATGCAATTATAGCAGGCTCGGCTATTCTAAATATGGCATATGAGATGCAATAGCTATCAAGTACTCAACTTGGAATTGAAATACAGATGCAGTTTGTATGATGCGCCGAGCCCGGTGCGTGCAATACAGATGAATGAATGCAAACATGCTGTCATACTGTATGCTAAATGAAATATGCCCTATATCTAACCATCGTAAGCGGGTAAATAAAAGGGAGAAAGAAATGGGGGTTGGAAGACATACACCACACTCACCCACCCTTATTACAGTTGTGCCCTCGCGCAGAGGGTCCGAATAAAAGAATAGTACAGTCCGAATATTACAGTCCAAATAAATATACAAATTTCTATTTAATCTACAAATTAAATAAGAAAGTCAGAATCAAGCTGCCTTGTGAGGCCGTTTGATATGATGAATAGTGTATGCCGGATCGCTGGCGCGAAATCCATCGATGCCCCGATTAGCCTCTCGCTTGATGATTTCTCGAAATGCACGCCGGACTCCGAAAAGTTATGGATTCTCGATTTTGCTGTAACAGAGAGCAGGAAAAGGGCATAGCAATATATTTCACAAATATATGCATGCCTCGATCCTCGTGCCACCAATCACGCATACCGATGCATGATGGCCGAGGAGCCGAATTGCACAACTCAATATGGGATGAATGCAGATGAATGTCATAACAAAACCTAACTCCATCATGGGTAATCCGGAGTGTTGGTGACTTGGGAATTGAGACCCGTTCCGTTACTCGGAGTACAAAACGCGCCTCATTTCCCGTGCCCGGGCTAACTCCTATCCCGAACACGATGCAATATGCATGATATGCATGAAATGCAACTAAGATACAGCCTAGTATGCATAATGCTGATGAAAATGAGATGTCTCGAAATGCGTGCACACAGGCATGCAAACCGAGAAAATACATGAATGCAATCTAAGATACAACCTGGTATGCACTATGCTGTGAAAATGAGATAAAAATGAGACGCCTCGAAAAGCGTGCACGCAGGCACGCAAACCGAGGCGATGATGTGAAATGCAAATCGAATAAAACAGAGTGCCTCGAAATGCGTGCACACGGGCACGCAAACCGAGGCGGTGATGTAAAGGCATGAAAATGCAAATTGGGCTTACACTAACATGAGAGGACCTCAGCCGCACTCACATAAGATGCCGTCGGATAAAACAGAGTGCCTCGAAATGCGTGCACACGGGCACGCAAACCGAGGCAATGATGGGAAATGCAAATCGGATAAAATCGAAGTGCCTCGAAATGCGTGCACACGGGCACGCAAACCGAGGCGATGATGTAAAATGCAAATCGGATAAAACCGAAGTGCCTCGAAATGCATGCACATGGGCACGTAAACCGAGGCGATGATAAAATGGAAATGAAATAGCATACGGAATGCAAATTGGGCTTACGCCAACATGAGAGGACCTCAGCCGCACTCACATAAGCTGTCGTCGGATAAAAAAGAGCTGCCTCGAAATGCGTGCACACGGGCACGCAAATCGAGGCGATGCGGAATGACATGCGAAATGCAAATTGGGCTTATACCAACATGAGAGGGCCTCAGCCGCACTCACATGGGATGCCGATGAATGAAAACGGAGCGCCTCGAAGTGCGTGCCCACGGGCACGCAAACCGAGGCAATGACAAAAAGGCACAAAATGGCATGGAAATGATATGCAAGCATGAAAACTAAATTCCAGCAACTAAATGAAGGGAAAACAGCCTCAAAATGATGATAAAAATGCACCCGATGCCCAGAATGTTCCCGAAATGTGATATTTAGCCCCCGAAATGGCCTACAGCTATGCTATACATGCAAAATTGACACATGAAAGCACAAACAGTAGCAAGGCAGCCCCAAAAATAGCATCTTTCCAGTACAAAACATGGCCGAATTGTAAGCATAGATATGACAACAATAGCTTGCAAAAATACGGAAAAAGAGAGGATTTACAAAGCAAGTGATATCTACAATGCTCAAACCCAAAAAATCAGTTCTACAAAATTAGAGAGGGACTAAAAATATGCATTTTTACAGAAGATGAGATCCCCAAATTCAGTGCGTAGATATACAATACATAGCATGCAAAATAAGGGTCAAAAGAGGTTTATAAAGGGAGGTATCATAAGCAAAGACCAAACAACTCAAGACCCTTAATAAAACTTGAAGAATAGACCAAAATAAGACACTTCACAAGCCTGATGAAGGCCAGAAACAGAATCTAGAATGGCCTAAACAAACATGCAATTTTACGGTAAATTGGAAGAATTTCAAAGGAAGTGCATGCTAGAGCCACCAAACATGGTTGAGCCCTTCTTCAATGTTGAAGAGAGGCTCAATAAGCCCACCCACAGTATATAGTATGCTCGAAATCAGACCACTCTAAAGCCAAACAAAGCATGCAATTTTATGGCATAAAGATTGATATTGAAGCAAGTATATGAAAGAGATACCAAATGAGGTTGAGCCCTTCTACAAAGTTGTAGAGGGGCTCAAAATAAGCACAAAACCAGTAAGGGTCAAAGCCGAAAACAGTAGGCAAGTAGGGCTAAGAAATGACTCAAAATTTTGCTAGAAAAAGGGATTTAAAGACTTACCCTTGAAGATCCAACTTTGGTGGCCTCTTAGCTTGAAATTGTTGCCTCTTAGCCTCTGAAAAACACTCCTTGCCTGTAATGGAAGTGGGGATGGCGGAGCTTAGGGTTGATGAAGGATTGAGCTAGAGAGCTTGAAGGTTTTTCAAAGGTATGGCTATGGAAATGGAGGCTATGGAAGGGGGGCTCTTGTGAGAAAATGTTCCAACCTCAAAGAAGGGCTGTCCAGCCCTTTAAATAGGCACAAAAGATGTAAAGGGAGGAAATGGAGGCAAGATTTCCTCCCAAAATATCCGGATGGGGAGATATTTCAAAAATATCCGACACCGGAAAGAGCCGAAAGTAGAAAGTGCGGCCAGTGAATTCTGGAGGTGGCCGGCCGGCCACCCCACCTGGTCGGCCAGCCACTCACCCTGGCCGGCCAGCCATGGCCCAAAAATGAAGTGCAAAAAATCTGGCCGACCACCATGCAATGGTGTCCTCCCATGTGTGTAGAATAAGGCCCCAAGGTCGGAATCTGGCAACTCTGAAGCAGGAGTCACAACATAGGACTTGAAGGAGAGGCTCAAAAATGAAATGCACAATTACTGGCCGACCACCAACTTTTAGGGTCCTCCCAGATGGGTGGAACAAGGTTCCAAGGTCGGAAATTGGCAACACTGAAGCAGGAGCCACAACATAGAGCTTGAAGGAGAGACCCAAAAATGAACTCCACAATTTCTGGCCGACCATGCTCTTTTGGTGTCCTCCCATATCCCCTGATCACAAATATGTAGCTTTGGTTGGAAGAAAATACCCTCAGGGTGTTCAACAAGGTCTTATGAGCAAAACGGCCACGGAGGAGCGAAACTGGTTATCTGGGATAATTGCTGGCTTCTCACCCCCCAGTGATCTTCCTGGTGTTGAAACAGAGGTACCTGCCAAGTTTTAACAAAAACTAATGAGAAATGAACGCTCGGGGCCAAAACCGAGCAATTCGGGATCCCGAAAATGGGCTGCGGGTGCCGGAAGTGGTGTTCAGCAGCGAAGTGGGCATCTGCGACCCCAGTGTCCTTCGGAATGACAAAACAGAGGTTCCTGCCAAAAATCAGAGAAAACTGATGCAAAATGAATGCTCGGGGCCCAAACCGCGCGATTCGGGTTCCCGAAAACCGGCTGTAAGCACCGAAAGTGGTGTTTGGTCACGAAGTGGGCATCAGAGGCCCCAGTGTTCCTCGGAACTATAAAACAGAGGTGCATGCCAAAAACCGGAGAAAACGGAGATGGTTGGGCGATCCCGAGCCGAGGCACACGGCCTAACGGCTCCGAAAACCGGGCACCGGGCTCCGAAATGGGCAAAATGGCCTACGGCCACAAAAAGTAGCTCACGGCCACCGGGAGATAGTCTACAGGACCACTCCCTTCCCTCAGGAAAGAAAACAGAGGTAACCGAGTCTGGTTCGCAAACCGAGACAAGGCACAGAAGAGAGTTCGGAAGTCCGGAGGCAGGGCGCACGGCCGCGACTCTGAAACTTCTGAACGAGCACAGTATGCAACATCACCAAGCGCTCAACCGGTGACGTCTGAGTCTTAAGGTCAGTCAAAAATGGGGTGTCTACAGATGGTGGTAATGACTCTTCTAAAAACTCAGCTTTGATGGTTCATGGAAGAAAGACGGAATCCAACAAGTTAGTTAAAAGAATTTCTTGGCGGTTTGGACAATTAGGGCACTATAAAAATGATTGTAAAAATGGGAAAGGAAAAGAAGCTAGGTCAGCAAAAGGCTCTAGTATTGATAGTGACGCTAACAATCTAAGTACTGTCAAGTTCGCTGATGGTGAACTCCTTATGGCTACTACTCGAAATTTTAGTCATGAAAAAAGTATGGGTGATTGATAGCAGGGCCACACATCATATATGTACACATAGGGCATGGTTTGGCAAGTATGTAGGGTGTGCGGGTGGCAAGTTTATGTCAATGGCTGATGGCTCCCAAGTGCCAATAATGGGCGTGAGGGAAAATCAAATGAAGTGAAATGGACACATTATTACACTTCATGATGTTTGAAATGTGCCAAATTGTTCTCAGAATTTAATTTCTCTTTCCAAATTGGATTATCTGGATATGGTGGAGTATTGAAGTTGTTCTGGAAGTCTACTATGATTATGAAAGGAGTTTGTAGTAGGAACTTGCATTCATTAGGGGTCAATCAATGGTTGGTGTGGATCCAAGTACAACTTCTGAAGGTTTATTCACAGGTAATTCAGTTGCAGGTGGAGTAAGACGAAGGACAACAAGGGTAATCAGAAGATGGACTCTAGTTGGAAAGTCTAAGGATTGCTTAGACTTGTGCGATTCTTGGTATTGAGGATTGTGGCCCGAAAGGGCGGAATGGCAAGGGTCCTTGAATGCAATTTTTCACCAAGGTGGAGATTGTTGGGTTTGGCTCAAATTCCATGAATGTGGTTCATGGTCTTTTTTGCATTGATAATTGTTTCTTGTGGAATGAAAAGGTTTGTAGCTTTCCAAAACTAGTGTTTAGTTTTTGGTGAAGTCTTTGGCCTTTGGTATTTTTCATGCTACAATTAGTGCAAGGTGGTGGAGGACTTCAGATGGCCCAATGAGGTACTTGGAAATTGTTAAGTCTTCATTTGTCTATAAAATGAATGTATCTCCAATGGTGAATGTATCCAAAAAAGGCTAGGTGAGAATTAGAGAAATGAAAAGCTTTGGTATGTGGATAGACACATAAGGGTCTTTCAGTTCTTCTATTGTATTATTCCTAGTGAAAATGTAAAGTGTTTCCCGTGGTATTCCCAATTTTGGATTTCCACATATATCTTCTTGTTGTGTGATTGAGTTGTTGAAAAATAATGATTTTTCGGCAACTTTAATTTGAAATTAAAGTGGAACCCAACCGTCGATTGAGATGGGTCCTAGTGGGGTTGTATTCTATTAAGTAAGAAGATTATAATATAAAAATAATGAGTTGAAACTATTGAGTTGTGAATGGGAATTGTCTCATAAAGTGGATATCAATAAAAGTTGAGCTCAGATTTGGACTCGGTCTTAATTTGGACTGGGCCGAGGTTTGTGCTTGTGTTGTGCTTGTGCATGTGTTGGGTTGTGCTTTGTTGGACCTAGCTTGTCCATGTGTTTGAGATTAGGCTTGGATTGGGTTGTGACCCACACCTATATCCATTTTGTGACCCATCTGGTTTGATTCTCAAACTTATGTATTATATACACATTATGATTTATTTAATGCTTTTGGAGTTTTGAACCTTTGTAACTCTAACCCTAATGGCTAGAGTTGATGACATTTGATGGCCTTGGTTAATGGCAATTGAAGCCATAGCCTTCATGGCTAGGGTCTCCCCTACTTGTATAAATAGATGTCTTTCCACTCTAACTTAGTAGGATGATTTTGGAGAGATTTTTAAGATGGAAAATGAGATGGTGTTTTGAGATTATAAAGTTGGAGATGGTTTTTATACGAAAGAAAATTTTTCTTATCTTCTTTGCTAGCCCCTTCTTTAGTTCTTGTTAGAGAGAGAGTGTTGCCATTGTTGAGTTTGCTGAAGTTATTTAGAAGGTGCTTTTGCTCTAGTTGGTTTTGACTATCGTATCTTGGGAGACAGACCTCGACGTACCACCAACATCCATCGGTGAAGCGGCAAATCTATTTTAAGGAAACTATGTGTACCACAAGTTTCGATTTGCATAATTTATCTTTTGTTCTTCAAAGTTTTAAATTTAAACTATTTATTGTATAATATTTTGTATGTCCATATGAATCCATTTTAATATATTCCATGATGTAGTCTATTTCATTCATGTATTTTTAGTTATGTTGTTTATTCTGTATTTCATTATTTAATAAATAAATAAAATTGTTTGTCATTTCTATTTAATTTAATTTTATATATTTTTCTAGTATTATTATGAAAAATACCAACAATCTTAAAACAAACTTTTATAAATAGTTTTGATCAAACAATTTAGTTTTTATTATAGTTTTATTCTAGTGATTCTTGGAATTAAAATTAGTTTAATTGCCTAGAGTTATTAGATTTAAGTTGTTTATTTCAAGTCATTTATTCATGCAATTTATTTTATATTATTTAGGTATTATTGCATGAGTTATTTGGTTATTTGTGCATGAGTTACTAATAGTTGATAAAATAAAATAAGAATTTAATTCTTAAGGTTCTTACTATTACCCAAAAAAACAACCTAAGAGGGGTGTGAATTAGGTTTCTAAAATTAAAATGCTAACAATTACCTAATAAAAATTTAAACAACGAGGACAACAAATATAGCAAGTTGTGACAACCTCAATCCATGATTTACATATATGATGTCATCCTCACATCAGCCTTACATCATCTTATATACAGATAAACCAAAATGGGACTAAACCTAATATACAGAGTGTACAAAAACTTGTTCAAACATAAACAAAAGAAACAAAAGTCTAAAACTTAGTTCACAAATTTTGACTACTTGAAGCATTCCTGGAACCTCCTCAGGAGGCACACAGGTTGGCTGACACAAAACAGGTCCATACAACAACGTAGGCCTAATCATGCAATTGATCACCTGTCTGCACAACTCTATGGACAGTATAATTTTGATATTTGCTTCCGCCAGCCTCTAATTTGTAAATCTGTTTAAGAAGCCTTTGGATTACTGACCCATCATGACACTAAACCTATAGAGCCAAGTTTAGGTCATGACACAAGTATATCAGATGGTAAGAAGAAGTAGATTATGGCAATGAGTACATTTGATATATTATATTTGATAAGTAAATGAAGGCTAGATGATTAACATAATAATATCATATAGTTATGGAAAATGAATTGGTAATGAAATACCAGTTGGCTATAGTAGGAAGGTAAAGAACTTGAGATAAACTCAACAACAGATAATAGTATCAACTATAGCAGTACATGAAATGTAAAGAGATAAGGGAAGAGGATGCAAACAAATTTATAGCGGTTTAGCTTTAACCAAGCCTACATCCACTCCTCAAGCTTCAATTGAGATTTTCTACTATTTCTCTAGCTTTTTAACGGTGCTAGAAACCTCTTCACAAATGGAGCAATCCTCCACATATTTTACACAGACTTTACAAGCCTTTAGAATCTTGAAATCCTTAGATGATTCTCAATCACTCTCAAGGTTTCAACAACACTATGTGTACTACACTCTTACAAATTGAAATGGTGTTTTTGCTTTTAAAAAAAAAAGAAGCTATAATGAAACTCTCTCAAGAAATATTATAAAGATTGAAGTTCTGAGTTATACCAGTAAAGGGACCTCTCATAGGTAAATGGGCTTAAAGCTAAAGCTTAAGACAATTTCTGAGGAAAAAGGAAATACAGATGAAGAGCACATTAGAACATGAAGAAAGATGTGATTGACGAAGAATTAGAAAATGTTTTTGCACGTTGTATTTTCTTGTTATTCGCAGCAATGCTCAGATCTCTGTTATATACAGAGTTTGAGTGCTCTATTTAATCTGATAGAGCCTGTTCTTTTCTTTCCATTGAGCCATTGAGTGATGGGTTGGTGATTGCTGAGGATGATATATACTTGATTTCTCAGAGTATCTCTGTCACCCATGTGTGTTTTGTTTGTTGAATGACGGGTCATTGAGCCAAAAACCAACACATAGCATCTTCTGATATATGTTGTTTTGAACAAAGGGACATCCGGATGTCCCAAGTGAAGTTTTATACTTGAGGGACGTCTGTCTAGATGTCTACCCAGACGTCTGTTCGTGTCCCGATCGTGAAGGGCAACTACCACAGTTATCGAGCATATTGCCTGTTTGACATCTAGAGCGAAGCAAAACTGAACAGAAGCGAAACTGGGCCAAAATGCCATAGCCAGTCATCCACCCGAACACCCAGCCAATCATCTACCCAGACGTTGGGTCTCTTGTGGGCTTGGCTACTGTGTTCTGCTATTCTACTGCTACTTGATCTACTGTTGTGTCGGTGCTATTCTGTTGTTGTTCCAAACTTGATTCAAGCATCTGTTTAAGCTTAGTTTTGATCTCAAAAACAATAAGATTGGAATAATGACATAGATTAATTTTGATGCATGAATCAACTTATACAAGCTCAAATATAATCAAGTGGTATAAGATGATTTAGATCATCCAACAATAATCATTTTGATCTTCAGACACATGATTAGTATAAGGAATAGAAATGAGATGGTTAAGTCTATTAATCATGTTTTCAAAACAAGTTTGTGGTTATTAATCATTTTAAGATAAATCAAAACAATTAAATAAACATCATAAAAGTGCATAATATCTAGCACTTACTAATTTATTTGATTTGTTTGTTATTTGTTTTCTTTTGTAACTAATTTTCTCTACTAGTTTACCTAAGTGCGAAAGAATGATATATAATACAAATGAACAAAAAAAATTGGAACTAATAAATTGAATTACTAATTTATTGTTTGAATAGGTTTACCTTTGCGTGGAATAAGGAATAATGTGGGACCTTCGGATTTTTAGACATATTAATGAATTTAATTATTCACTTTATAATTCAATTTTATTTTGGATTTATTCCATATGTTGTATTGAAAGTTTGTTAAACAATTTCAATATAATTCGATTAATTAATTCTGGGAAAATCACAGTGTTGGCATTTGTGTTTTGAGAGTTTCAAGAGATTCCTCTCTCTAAGAGATTTTCGACGATATAAGGAACGTCTCAAAGGAGTAAGGATGAACCCATACGGCTGTTGGAAAGGTTGGTGGTTTTTCTTATAAGATGATGACATCATCATGACTCCGAGATAATGTTAGTGCCACACAAGTACCTAGTCAACAGCCATGTCATTAACACATATCTGACTAGCCAACGACACGTCAGCAAGGCTGCCATGTCATCAAGATTTTTTTAGAAATTGCATTTTGGTCCTTGAATTTCAGGATAATTTTGTTTTGACCCCAATTTTTTTTTAAACTACATTATGGCTAGTTATTAGTATTTGTATTTTAACCCCTCGAGTTTATGATATTGGCATTTTGGCAACTAAACTTCCTAGTGTTTGTAGTTTGACCCCTAGAGTTTATGGAATTTGTAATTTATCCCTGGTAGTTTATGAAATTACGATTAGACCCCTAGAGAAGTGAAGAAGCGTGTTCTTGGCTAAACAGACTATTCCAGATGAAACTGTGAATTATGTTTTTTCAAATTTGGACAATTTATAATTGTAACAGTTGCATTTCAAATTGTAGTAGTTTTAATTTATAATTTGTAATAGTTTCACCATAGTGAAAGGAAATAAGAAAAGAAAGAAATTATAAAGCTTCGAGTTTAGAGAAAGTCTTTGTGATTTTTTATTATTCCCAAAGTGTTTTGATTTTCTGTAATAGAAACCAAAATTTAGCTTTAGCTAAAGAGTATTCTAATTTGTATTTAGAAATGGCAACAGAAATGGATTTGGTTTTCATGGGTTGCAAACATTTTGGGCTTTGATGAAGTCTTTAGGTTTAATTTATTTATTCCTAAAGTGGTAGAAAACCAAGTTTCGAGAAAGTTTTGTTTATAGTCTAATTATTTCCAAAGTGGTTTGGTTTTGGAAAAGGAAACCAAAATTTAAAATTAGCTAAACTATTTCTAATTTTTATTTAGAAATAATGGACTCAGTTCTGGGAGTACCGTTATCGACCAAAGAAATGGGAAAAAAAAAAAAAGGCTAAGCCCTCCCCGACCCTTAAGGTCATACAACAATGTGATTGAATTATTGCCCCAATCACATAGAAAATAAAAATAATCACTGGTAGGTGTGCATACAGACACTCTATAGTGTTGATAATCTATTGTGGCCCAAAAATGTGACAGCCAATCCATATCCAATGTAACGTCAAAAGTATGCATATCTAAGATGATAAAATCAAAAAAGTGTTGATGATCCGCGACCTCAATCTTGCAAGAGTGTCACAATTGCCCCCAATGCTATTCTACACCCAACCGGTGGCTCAACCCACAATGGTGACTCCAACTAATTAATCTTGAATCCCAAAGTAGAAGCAAAAGCAGTAGATGTAAATGAACATGACACACTTGTATCAATCAACACACTAGTCATAGAACTGAACACAACAAAATTACCTCTCACAATAGAAGATCCTGGCAAATGCTCTGGCATTATAAAAGTGTACACACTTTCCTATGGCCTCTGATTAACCTACTCATCTCTTGAAGCATAGGCCTATTGTATTGATTGAGTTGAGGTGGCTTCTTGGATAGCTCATGAGGTTTGGACTGAATGAGCCTGTTGGTGGCTCTAAGTCTACCTTGACCCTGATACACCAGATGCACCTCCTAACTAGGACCTTGCTCTCCTAATGTGTCTTGACTAACCACACTAAAAGCAAGTAGATCTCTGCCCTCAACTCTGGGATTGACTTTGGGATTGGTTAGATGGGTAGTGGTGGCATCCGATGTCCCCCTTCCTTCTGTGGATAGGCATTGGCCTTATGACCCAGCTGGTCACATCTGAAACATGTGAACCCACCCTAAGCATTCTTCGACGTGCCAACACTAGGCAACGAGAAAATAGATCTGGTCTACTGTGATTGGGACTTAGATAAAGCAGAGCTCCTATGCTTTTTACTAGGCATGAAGTCCCCCTGTGACTCCCGTCGTTTAGATCTTGCACCTTGAATCCTCTCCTCCTTGGCCTATATTGTAATCTCCATATGTGTCGCAGCCTCCATTAGACAATCATAGTTCCAGATCATGTTCTCAGAAACCTTGAACAAAATTTTGGGTCTCAGTCTCTTCTCAAACTCTATGCAACAACATTTCTTCGTCTCTACTAACTCCGGTGCAAACCAAGACAAACTAGTGAAGGCTGCTTCAAACTCGACAATCATCATGTTTAGTTGCTTGAGGTCTTGAAACTCTTGCCTCAGTCTCTCCCGAAAAGTGGAAGGTAGGTACTTATCTTGAAAAGCAACAACGAAATCTTCTCATGTCAGCCCAACTCTGCCTTTGGCGTACTTCTACCATTGGCTGACATCCCCCTTCAAGTAGTAACTCACTAGAGTCACCCTAACTTCACTATCCTCCATGTGAAGCATCTCAAATATCTTCACATATCTTTACATTCTGTTCAAGCCATTTATCCACCTTCATAGGCTCCGGGCCATCGTGGAACTCATCCGGTTTGGCCCGCAAGAACTGTTGGGTAAGGAAAGTCGCCCTCGTCTCTACGATCTTCTCTCAGGCTTAGTTCTTCACCCTTAAGATATTCATGGACTCTCTCAAAGCCCCCGCCATCTCTCTGGGTAAAGTACCCATAGCGACTTGACCCGTTTGCTCTAGGACTCCCGCTTGCTCCACTTGTTTGGCCACATTAGCTTCGCCAGCTTGCTCGGCCATATTAGCTTGGTCGAACCCCTCTTTTTGCACCGGAACCTCATAGACTAGTACTTCATGAACTCCTCGGCGAGGCCTACCCCGCCTCCTGCCTCTGCCATCATGAGCCTAACCTCGTCTTGACATCCTAATTAAGGACATGAACGAACAATTTAGCACACAATTACATATATGTTCACAACTGAATCTTACATGTCCCACCAAAATAATTAAGAAGTTTTCAACTCATAGCAACACTTAGTTTTCACTCCACGAAAGCACAAAATTTACATAAACACATACGGATTATTTATTCAAGATAATGTTTGTCCTGCGATATACCGAGAGTTCCTATTAGAACAAGCATTGATTAGGTGCCCTTGTAATAAGGCTTTAAGGGATTTAATAGACGCAAACAACATCTTAATAGTTCAATCACATGCCCATCTAGTCAAGTAAGCATGTCATCACATAACACTTAAAACATGGAACATCGTCTAATTTAGTGAAATGAACCCATTATGGTAAAATCACTTCTCGCGAGCCCCAAGTATTCAAACCCGGTAGCTCTGATACCAAGTTGTAACATCCCCAAATAAAAGACACAAAGATCGGTCTAATTAATTTATTCAACCATAGTAAACTTAACTCAAGTGATCAAATCTCTATATTTGTATTCCATTCATGTGAAGGATTTACAAAAGAAGTCCATATGCAATACATATTCAATCCGCTTAAAGTTTGAATCCACAGCATGTGAGACAGTTAAAAATGAAGAAAAAAAAAAAAAAAAAAAACAACAACAACAACAACAAAAGAATGTCTCATGGGCTACAAGTTCCAAGGCTTAGGCCTAGTTACACAAAAGATGGTTATCGAACCCACACAAGTAAAGCCCTTGGCTTGACAATAGAACCAAAAAAAGAAAGAGCCTCGTGCTCTCCAAGGACATCCCACGCCCTTAATTAGGCGCGATCATCACATCCTTTCCAGCACAAATCCACTAGGGGTGAGCATAAGCCTAGTAGAGATATCTTCACAAAGTATATATGTTTAAGTAGTCTTATATACATGAATGCAATATCATGCCATGCCCCAAAATCACAAGTTTTATTCCTTCGAAAATCATATGCAATGATCTTTTAAAGACACTTCATTATCTCAATAAATTATGAAATTTAAATATGAATTCCTCCACTTTATCGGCTTCTAACCAGAAGGCACGTGGTACCTCCTCCACGCATGTTATCGATCTTTCACCGTAGATACTCAGGCCAACTTAAATAATACCAACTACAACCCTTATCTAAACTACCAAATGTATTTACCCCATAACATTTCAAGATCAACAATTATTTTCTCAAAACAATATAACAATTTCCCCTCCCCCCCCCCCCCCAAAAAAAAGAAAGAAAAAGCCATAATTAACATTATTTCAAAGCTATGAAAATGAATGAGGTGAGATGCAATTATGTAGTTTCCATTATACGATTTCCACAATTCTAAACATTTGCTCAAACTATAATGTAATATTCAATAATTCTCCAATCATTTCCAAATTCCATACCCATGTGACATGATACCTTTTCATATTCACAATCACATTTATTTCTTTTTCAGAGCCCAAGCATATACATAATCATGCTATCATATAAATTTCTTAACTCAAAATCTTATCCACCCCATGGATATCTCAATCAACACAACAATAAAGAAATTTCATCAATTTTCTAAGAAATTCCCAACAACTTCATAAATATTTCACAAAACCTAGTTTTCCATAGTTTCCCCCAAATCTAGGGTTTGAGCAAAAGAGGGGTTTTCCTTCATTTTCAAGACATTATCCTACATACACTCCCAAGAGGTTCACAAGTTCATAAAACTATTTGTTTTCTTCTTTTTTTTTTTTTTTTTTTTTTTTTTGAACTTTATCATAATAAAAATTGCTTTTCAACATTTCCAAAATCCCACATTTCAAATCTCAAACCTTTTACACAAAATCTTAGCAAAAATAAAGAAGATATGCTAAAGCCATATATACCTCAAGTAAACTCCCTACCTCAAGTCTTGGGAAGAAAAGATGAGAAAAGCTTCAAAATTGATAGTGTCGAAATCCGATCTCTACTACACACAATGTAGCCCTTGATGAGCTCTCCAATATTAATGAAGACACAAAGATCAAAGCTCCAATAGATTTGGAAGGATTAAAGAATTTATATGGGTTGGTGGGTGTATTCTAGAGAGAGATGAGAGAAAATAAAGAAAAGTGCAATGTATAGAGAGTGTGTGAAGTGGAAAGTGGAAGGAAGAAAGTATATGGCTCAACTTTTTAGTGATTGTATACAAATCTCGAAACTGACTTTAGACATACAGATCGAGCAATGAAACCTACGCTCGAGTGGTGAATTCAAATTCTCATTATCTCTTTTTTCTATAAATAGATTGCTCGAACAGTGAAACCTTTGCTCGAGTGATTAAGGCACACTCCCAATATTTCAGACTTTAGAACCAAGAGTTGGGAGAACAACATGACTGTGGAGTGGCTACTAATCATATGTCAAGACATTGCCAGTAGTGAAAGGTCTATTGACCACATGCTAAGAAATTAGTGATTCCTAGTGATAAGACTACAAGACTACTGGCCATGTTATGAAATTCTAAATAGTAGACTATTGGACACTGGATCTGTGTTTTCTAATAGCAAGGCTATTGGCTTCAAGGTGACATGTTGGACAAAATATGTTTTGGTGCCTTGAATTTTGAAAAGACCTAATTCGGTTGATGACGATTTGGGAATGTGTTTTCTGTGATATGATTTTAAGAGTCTTATAATCATTGTGACACAAGGTATTGTGTAAAGACCCTGTACAAATTTTTGGAAAGGCTGAAAGCCTTCGTATAAATTCTACAAATGTGGGGATGACATGCAAAAGGTGGCAATACTTAAACCCAAGAGGGTTAGGATAGGCCTAAAGTGTTCAACGGTTATGGGCAATATAGTAGTGCATATCAATTTCTTGTGGACAAATATGAAATTCAGATTTACACAAGAATACTACCATGAAATTGAGGAAGCGGTTTTCATGAGAAAAGAAATAAGCCTAGAAGATGTTAAATGACTAGGACTTTAAATTTCTTCTATCTAATCTTCTTAAACCTATATGGTGGCTAGTGAGGCTAAAAGTTTCTTTGAAGTTGTGATTTCTCTAGAAAGAAGTTATTAATTTAACTTTATCTTGCATAGGTAGTAAGCATTGGGATGCAAGTGAATGAAAGCCAATACGACAGGCTTGTTATCAAAGGATATCGGCAAAGAGAAGGCCTAGATTATTTTGATACGTAATCACCCGTTATGGTGAGTATGACTGCAATTGCGTCAAGTCTAGAGATACATCAAAGTAGATGTTGAATAAATCTTTATGAAATAACCCAAAGGGGTTTTTAGCTCTAGGGTAAGGTGAGAAAGTCCGTAAGTTCGTGAAATCATTGTATTTTTTGAAGCAAGCCCCTAAGCAATGGCATGAGAAATTTAATAATGCTATGTTGTTGAATGGGTTTAAAATCAATGAATGTGACAAATGTGTATATGTCAAAGACACTGACAAATAAATATGTCATTTTGTGTCTATACGATTAACAATTATGAGAAGATGTTTAGAATTACCAAGAGGTCGTTTGTTAGGTTTTCGTAATTGGCAATCCTGTTTGATAAAACTCCTTTCAGTTGTAATTTTATTCGTTCTTTTGTTTCAGTGAGGATGTGAGTGTTTAGATGAAAATCTAACCTGAATTATGCCTAAGCAGAGGAGATTGTCATATTAAGCCTTTCATGTTTGCCCCCAAAGCCAAAGTTGTTTGACTGCTCGAGCGGTCATTTGTGCTCTCGAGCAGTGAATAAGAGCATCCAATATCTTTGCCTACAAACTCAACTTCTGGGAAAGATGTTCCACCATTCGAGCGGTGAAATGTGCGCTTAAGCGGTTGCCCTATATGTTTTGCATTATCTTTACTCACACCACTCAAGCGATTAAGTGTGCACTCGAGCAGTCTTCGAGAATCTGTTTATTATAAAGTGTGTCGTTTGTTGTTTTTAGGGTTTAAGCCACCCAAATTCTAGAAGAGTAGGGCTACCAAGGTTTTCCATATTGGAGGGTATTTTTATAAGTGTTTCCTTCATGATTTGAGAGTGATCGGTGGATCTATGAGTTTCATATTAGTATCATCAAGGAGTTTAGAGGTGTTCTTCGATGGATTCTAGAGAACTTGGGTCTGAAGCTTTAGTGGTTTCCAGAGTCATTGATCATTGTGGATTCGACATCAGTGTTGTGGATTCAACGTTGGGCAAGACAATTCTGAGGTGAAGATGATGGTGGAAGAGGCACATCAAGGTTGGTTCAATTCAGGCGTGGATTCGCTAGGTAATTGAGGGTACACATATGTAATTCCTTTTTGTCTTCTTAGTGGATTATTTTGTGACTTCGGCTCTGTAGACGCGCCCGTGGGCTTCCATCTAACAGTTCGGACTCGATTTTGCGTCAGTTCTAAATCTGAACCAAAGAGTCCAAATTCGGCAAATCGGACGACGAAGGAACAAAGTGTGCAACTTTGATTTCAAATGCATGCAACCAAATAAACACACAAAAGTGCCCAACCTCTATCACATTTCACTTCAAGAGGCCAAGCATGCATGCTCATGTGATGCAACTCTAAGCATGTTATCTAACATGCAACATGGATTATGCAAGCAAGCTAAACATGTTAAGTATGCAACCTAAGCAAAGAAGCATACAAGCCAAGCAATGGAGTGGACGAAAGCATGAATTAGGCTACTCCTAATTGGCCTAAAATCAGCGGCCAAAGTGCCTAGAAATGGAGACTAAACACACACACAAACATGCAAGTGTTATGATCCAAACCCAAGGCATAAACATGGCAACTCCCAAGCACACTTGAAGATACCAAACAAAGACAATGAGCATGCATTGTAAAGCTTTGAAAATCATGCAAAGCATGGTGCCAAACCAAGTCGAAGATAGACCAAACAAAGCATGCAAATGGTCCAAGCATTAAGGCAAGCCAATGAGGCTTTGAACCACACCTAGCACAACCACTCATGGCAATACTTAAGCAACTAAATCAGAGTTTTAACACGTAAAACTAAGCCCAAAAGACCACCTAGATGACATCTAAATGACTCAAATACAAAGGCATGCAAAATGGCCAAAACATGGGAGCATACAAGACATGCTTTTGAGGCATTAAAGAGACAACAAAGGCAAGCATACAAGCATACCAAAAGGTCTGAAATAACATGCTAAATGGTTCCAAACCATTGAAAAGATGGAATCAATGCATACTACACATGCACCTACTTGAAGCATACAAGGTACAATGCAAAGGGGCCATATTAGGCATGCTAAGATTGATCCAAATGACTATGGACAGAGCTAAAACATGGCAAAATAAGCATACAAGCTTCATGGATCTAGGCCTAAAACATGCTAAAAAGAAGGCATACAAACCTAGACATGTTAAGGGACCAAAGAGGCATTACAAAGCAACCATGCAAAACATGCAAGGAGTACTAAAACCAACTTAGAAACATGTTGTATCATGGCAATATAAGCATGAAAAACAAACCAAACATGCTCAACACACAACCAAACATGGTGCTCCTTTGGAGGTCAAAACTTGCCCTTTTCAAGGACATCAAGGAGAGGGGGTTGCCCTCTCCTCTTGGAGACTTCAAGGCACCATCTCCACCACTGAAATTCCTCAAGATTTCAGTGGTGGAGAGGCCCAAGCACCAAAGTCTCGGAGCTCTCACAAAATGGCCTAAAGGGGGTCAAACTTCCCCAAAGTGCAAAACACTCTTGATAAACAATAAAGAGGCTTAAAAAATAGAAATTTTATGTGTTAATCACTAAGCACAAAAACAACTCTAAGCTAGGCAAAAATGGAATGCAAAAATGGGGTAAATAAAGCAAGTTTCTTACCCTTGATGATCTTCTTCACAAATGTTGAAGTTGTTGGTTCCTTGAGCTCCAAACCAGTCAAGAACACTAAGAACAAGCCCTTAGCACCTCAGCTCCAAGAGGAAGGTGAAACACTAGGTGTTTAGGTGCAATAGTGTGAACTAAAACACCTAGAACACAAAGGAAAAGAGAGAGATAGGATGTGTATCTATCCTAACCCTAAAAACCAGAGCTTCTCCCTCTCCTAAAATGTCTAACTCTCCCAAAAATTGTCTCTCTTGAGCCAAGAGAAGAGCCTTCTCTTGTATAGGCACAAAACTTACAAGTTAAGGCATCCAAAAGGCTCATCCCTCCATACACGTGTATGGAGGGGAAACAAGCACCAGAAAGCTGTTTGAAAATATCTCCAAAAACAGCTGTAAAGTGGTCGGCAGGGCAAAATGGTAATTTTGCCAAAAAGAGTACCGGTCGGCACAATAAAGTGCCGATGGCAACACCAGACGGCCGGTGGCCTCTAGCCACAGCCGGTGGTATGTGGGGATGCCTGAGAAGGCATTCCCTGCCCCTCCAAGGCAAAACACAAGTGTTTGGTGCAAAACCAGACACAAAACGGTCAAGTTCGGAGGTCCTGAGGCAAGGCGCATAGCCGAGAACTCCGGGAACTCCAAACAAACACAAACATGGATAATCACCGAGTGTTCAAGTGGTGACGTCCAAGTCCTGAGGACGGTCAAAAATGGGGTGTCTACAGGCTCGTTGTTTTTTTTTATCACAATTGGAGGTGCTCCAATTGTGGTTTTTTTCATGTTAAGTCGTTATGTCGATTTGTTATTAATTGTTTGATTGTGATTGGTATTCACTATTTAAAATTAAAACATAATCATGAATCAATATCTCGGGAATTTTAGATTTTTCATTGCTAAACTTACATTTAAAATGGAGAATGAGCCTTGCAGATGTATATCTGCGAATTAAGATTTCCAAACCATCTGATGGTGTTACACTTTCTGTCACGCTCCCGAAATAATTACACAATGCAACTCCAATCAACTACTACAAGTGATATAGGTGGAATAAGAAGATTTCATTAATTGGAATTGATATACAAAAGATGACACATACAGTGTACATTCATAAACCGTACATCCTGAATCTACAGCATGTGTTACAAGTGGTAATAAAGAATGAAAGCTAAATAGATATTTATATGCCCTAAAGGCTTACATCTTTCCAAGACTTTGCTTGGTTACAACAAAATGAGTCAGAAGCTCAATACACGTAAAGCCCTGGTCTTGAAAAGAAAGTAAATACAAAATGAACAAAAGTGAGCTTCAGCTCCACAATCCTCCTAGGCTAAGTCCTTGGCACAGGCATATCACCAGTACCAGAAAATGGTTTTTCCCAAGTAGGGTGCGCCAAAGCCCAGTAAAGACAATCTAACACAATATATGAATCTTAACAAAGATATAAATATGAAGTGTATATACAATGCCTGTGACAAAATCATTTTCAACTCTTTCGCGAAACCATGCCATGCCAAGTTTTGTATCACAATTCATACTATCTTAATTCCCTTTTCATCTTAGTTCATTTTATCTCAATTCATGAGTTATTTCCATTTATCACAAACAACCAAACTAAGAATACAACTCAAAGGTTCTCAAAACGATATAGTCATCACATAGACACTTTCATTTGCCATTTTACGAAAATTTCGTCCGCGGGAATTGACACCCATGTATACACAATGTTTTCAAGACTTTCACCTTCGATGCACAGGCCAACTTAATTCAATGGAGTCCATCCCCTTTCTCCTCCCAAACATCATACATATACAATGTATTAAGCACAGTCATATTCAATGACAATCAATAAGAGATTAGTTTCAATTCACCTAATCCTCATGCAATTTCTACAACAATCATGGCTATCCTCCATCGATAGCCCAAAACAGATATTTGTAAACAAATATACAATCTCTAACCCAACTCATGTGCCAAAATCAACAATCTCAACACCACACAACCTCATACCTACACTATAATCATTCTCAACACACACACACTTGAAAAGCCCTCTTTTGATTTTAAACCAAAACCCTAGGCTTGTTCAAAATCACATCAAGTTCCAATGTTTCTTACATATCAATGAATAACCAAGTTAAAAACCATATGAGAGTGTAGAAAAATCCATACCTCAAGTTTAGAAGCCGAAAGAGAGAGAATGGAGACCTTCAAACATGAAGAAATCTAACTCTATTTGGATGAGAATAAAGCCCTTGAGATGCTCTATCTTATTATCAAAGAGAGTAGGGTGTGGAAACCACTAAATCTAGGTGAAAAAGTAGAACAAAAGTGAGTTTTAGAGAGAGGAGCTCTAGATCTAGGGTTTTGAGGGAGAAAGTTATGAAAAAGGGTGCTGCTGCGAACTTATATACGCATAGTCCACTCGAGCACAAGAAGTGACGCTCGAGCATCAGACACAATAAGTTGTTTCGCTTGAGCGCAAGAAGTGACGCTCGAGCGCAGAATACACACTTCCAATAGTTTTGCAGAGAAAAGACCATTGCTCGAGCGCAAGAAGTGCTGCTCGAGCTGAGCCCGCTTGAGCGTAGAATACACTCCCAGTAGTTTTGCAGGCCTGCAAAAGTACTAAGAGTTTGCAAATCCTGCTCGAGCGCAATAAGTGCCACTCGAGTGGAGGAGCAAAAATCTAGGCAACAAAAGTTTGAAAGTTAAGCAACCAACTTGTTCCAAACATGCTCCAACCAACTCAAAAGCCAAACTCAAGTAAGAATAAAGGGGAAAAGATATGAATAACACTTGGAAACAATAAAACCCGAGTTCCAGAATATCAAATGGGTCGGGTCAAAATCGGAATCGCTATAACCTTCCCCCCTTAAATAATTTCGTCCCCGAAATTTCAAATCAAGTTTTAAAGCTAAGTTAAAACCAACTACAACCATAACGACAATCATTCAACTCCATCACCTTGAACCATTCTCTAGTCATTCAATCCCATCAACATGATAAATAAATTCTCAATACTGGATACAATTCATAATTCCAAAATATATACAATGTTCATAATAAACTCGCATTTCCAAAACATAAACAACATATACAATGTTTCCATATCTTATTAACATAACGAGAATACAACACATGATTAAACATTAACAAACAAGTCTGGATACTTTTTACAGATTTCCAACTCACGTTCCTAAGTTGTTCCTCAATCCCGTGATGTTTCCACATTACCTTAACCAAGGGAATTGTCTTGCCTTGCAAGACTTGATCTCAGGTATCCAAGACTCTCACCGGTCTCTTCTCATATGAGGCATCCTCATCTGCCTCTAAGTCGGTCCAATCCAACATGTGCGATGGATCCGGTTTGTACTTCCGAAGCATGCTAATATGAAACAAATCATGAATCCCAAAAAGTTGTGGCGGCAAGGCCAAACGATAAGCTACCTCTCCAATTCGCTCAAGGATCTCAATAGGCCGAATAAACCGAGGCGACGACTTCCCACTCTTTCCAAATCTCATCAAACCCCTCCTAGGTGATATCTTCAAAAAGACATGATCTCCCACCTCAAAAGACAAGGGTCTCCTCCTACGGTCAGCATAACTCTTCTGACGACTTTGGGCCGTAACCAACCTCTTACGAATAAGTGTAACTTTCTCCGTCATTTCCTGGACTAACTCTAGACCCAACATTAGTGCATCACCCATCTCGACCTAACACACCAGAGATCTATACAGTTGTCCGTGCAAGGCCTCAAACAGTGCCATGACAATACTCGATTGGAAGCTATTGTTATAGGCAAACTCCACTAAGGGCAAATGCCACTTCCACAACCCTTTGAAATCAAGGACACAATCGAAGCATATCCTCAAGGATCTAAATGGAACACTCAGACTGCCCATTAATCTAAGGATGGTACGCAGTGCTAAAGGTCAATCTCGTGCCCAAGGCACTCTGCAAGCTCTGCCACAACCGAGCCGTAAAACGCGGATCTCTATTCGAAACAATCATCACAGGGACCCCGTTTAACCTCACTATGTCCCTAATATGAAGGTCGGCAAGGTAATCTACCGAGTCACTCACATGTATAGGTATAAAGTGCGTCGACTTGGTCAACCAGTCCACTACCACCCAAATAGCATCACTACCCCGTTGAGTCCTCAAAAGGCCCACAACAAAATCCATCATGATATGCTCCCATTTCCACTTAAGTATATGCAAGGGCTGCAACAAGCCCGCTGGACTTTGATGCTCAACCTTCACTTTTTAACAAGTAAGGCACTTAGACACAAACACAGCCACATCATTCTTCATACCTCTCCACCAAAACTGGTGACAAAGGTCGTGATACATCTTTGCGCCTCCCGGATGCACCGCTAGGTGTGAATGGTGAAATTCTAAGAGTACTTCCTCTCGGCAAGACTCCGACACAAAAAGACGGTCACAGTATCTCACACATAGGTCAAGATACACATTCAAGCCCCTTTCTACTTTCCCACTGGAAATCTTCTCCCAAAGGGATTCTATCTCAAGGTCACCCTTCTATGCTTCTAGCACTCGGTTCACAAGTGTAGGTTGTGCAACTACTGAAAACAAGGTTGCAGACTCAACAGACTCACTAAGATGCAAGTAAAACTCCCCAAGAACACCCAGTATCTCCCATTCCCAAATGGCAACACTAGCCACATTACCAATAAATTTTCTACTCAAAGCATCGGCCACAACATTGGCCTTTCCTGGATGGTAATGTAGCTCAAAGTCATAATCTTCTATGAACTCCATCCACCTTCTCTGCCTCAAATTCAAGTTTTTCTATGTAAACAGATACTTCAGACTCTTCTGATCAGAAAACACTTCAAACTTCTCACTATACAAGTAATGCCTCCAAATCTTCAAGGCAAAGATCACTGCCACTAACTCTAAGTCATGAGTAGGGTAGTTTCTCTCATGAGTTTTCAACTGTTGCGAGCCATAGGCTACTACCTTCCATTCTTGCATCAATACACAACCCAAACCTTCCCGCAAGGCATCACAATACACCGAATAGCCCAAACTCCTCTCTAGAATAATCAATACTGGAGCGGTGGTAAGTCTAACCTTAAGCTCTTGAAAAGACTTCTCACAAGTCTCATTCCACACAAACTTAACTCCCTTCCTCGTCAGTCTAGTTAATGGTGAGGCTAATCTAGAGAAATCCTTCACAAACCGACGGTAATACCTGGCCAACCCCAAGAAACTATGGATCGCATAAGCATTCTTAGGTTGTTTCCAACCTTGCACTGCCTCTATCTTGGATGAATCTACAGTCACCCTTTCCCCAGATACTACATGGGCTAAGAACTTAACTTCTCTCAGCCAGAATTCACACTTTTCAAACTTAGCATATAGTTTATGGGCTCTAAGCAACTAAAGCACCACTCTCAAGTGTTCTTCATGCTCCTCCTCAGAGAGTTAGTAAATCAAGATGTCGTCCACAAAAACGACCACAAAGTAGTTTAGGAACTCACGAAATATCTAGTTCATCAAATCTATAAACACAGCCGGTACATTGGTTATCCCAAAAGGCATCACTAGAAACTCGTAATGGCCATACCGCATGTGACACCCCTAACTTTTGTAAACCCTATTAAGTCTCTTACTTTTAAATTATTTCTTTGAAATAGCTCAATTTCTTAATTAATTGCAATTTTAACCCTGGGATCAAAATACATGCACCAACTGAAAACTCGCAAACCCTAATTGATTTTGATAACTTAGAAATCATTTCTAATACCCTAATACTGATATTGACTCCATAAACATAGAATTACCACTTAAAAACCCTAGGTTTTTCCGGTTTTTATCACGCTCGTCGATTGATAACCTTTTTATTCAAGAAATTCAAACTGAATTAACTTAGTTAAATTCTACTCTAAAATAAATGTTCCAATTCACAAATTAAGGCCTTAGCCCTCATATTTTGCTTAAATCACAAATTGACCCCAAGTTAGTACCATT
Source organism: Camellia lanceoleosa (assembly GCA_025200525.1). NCBI lineage: Eukaryota > Viridiplantae > Streptophyta > Magnoliopsida > Ericales > Theaceae > Camellia > Camellia lanceoleosa. The sequence goes on from CM045768.1 coordinate 75,888,696, forward strand.
GTATATATATATATATTTGTAGCACTTATTCATCAAATCTTTTTATACGCAATATCTATGGAATATGCACACAAAATGAAAAGGAAAATCCCCCAAATCTTGAGCACATGGCCAGCCATCATGCCTCCTAGGCTATAATCATTGTACTTTAGAGACAAATCCCTTTAATCATGGAAATAATTATGACTTTGGTACCAATTCTATATATATACATGTATATATCTAATGTACTTGTAACTAGAATGGATTAAATTAGACGTAAGCCTAATTAGATCATAATTAAATACATAATTAAGGTCCTAATTATCCACTATTGCATTTCATTTGAACTAAATATAACTCAATTCCATTACATTTTAACCAAAGGACATTTTAGACAATTCACACCATTTTTCCTATAAATACACCACCATCCTCCATCTATGTGAACATCAAATGCCACACCCACACACCCACACGACATAGAGAGAGGGAGAGGAGTGGAGTGTGAGCTTGTGGGAGGGAGAAGAAGAGAAAGAGAGCAAGTCTTGCAAAATTAGTTCCATAAGTATTTAAGTAAGCCACAACACAACTCTCTCTTTCATTTTTCTTTCTCAAATACCTTTTATTTGAAGTTTTAAATGGTATTGTTAGATGTTTTTTGATGGTATTCTGTGTTAAAAATGAAAGAAGTTGAGCCTTGATTCTACCCTTCTTGTATTTCTCTTAATCCGTATAAAACTACCTTTTTCCATATCACTATCTCATAATTTCCAAAGGCACACATTCACCTTAAATTTTTGAGTTTAATACATATTATTTATCATGTTTTCATCACAAAATAAGTGGAAAATTTCCCCTAGTTGACCTCTTTTCTCACCAAATTTCTATTTTCAAGAACTGTGCTAGAAAAATCTGTTTTACATCCAACTTTCAAAAATTCTAGAAACATGAAGAAAAATCTTCTGGACCTCAATTTTATGTAAAAAATCTTCCTTAAGGAGTTATCTTTCAATGAAAATTGGTTTCATTGAAAACGAGTGAGCAATTTGTGAGAAACTCTGATTTTCGTAACGGTCAACGAATCTGGACAGTGCTGGAGCATTTCTTAAATAACTAAAAATATAGAAAAGCTATCACATTTCCGAAACATGTTATGAAAACTAGATTAAATTCTCTACCAACCATAGGAAGGCTAGGTTTGGGAAAGATCTGAAATAGCGCTTTTGATTTTAATCTTAATGGTATTGAATCTGGAAATTTAGTTTTGGATTGGTGTTTTATGCTCTTGTGTTCATGAATATGCTTATTAGTACGTGATCATATCTTGGAATGATATTGCATGTGTTATGGTTATGTTCCTTATCTTCTTCAATTGATGATGTTCATGCTTATGTGGATATTACTACCTAGTTAAGTTGTTCTAACTTTAATTTAAAACGTTTAACTCAATAGGAAACTTAATTGCGGTGGTATTGGGTTTTCAATCACTTGAATATTGAAGAGATGATAATGTGTTATGTATGGATTGATCAGATGTGCTCCCTAATTGAAGGTTAAGTCTTGTGCAAGCGGTTGTCGCGTAAACCCTAGAATGGAACAGATGTATTTAGACTCTTTGCGATGGTTTGATTGGTGAGATAAGATTGGGTCTGAATGGGACATTCAGGAGGATAAAATTTTTTTGAAAGGATAAGGTTGGATTCTGGGTGATAAACCCTTTTTCTTTTCGCTGTCCCATTTGAGGCCCTATGGTTGGCGCTACGTGGTATATAACCGTTGGTAGGCATTCGAGGTAAGTTCGGCAACAAAGAAGCAAAAAGGGGAGTTTCAAATAGTCCGGTGTCCAATTCTTGTGGTTGGGAGGATGAAATCTCTTTGGGGGATTTTTAGAATACTAACACCTAACCTTGTAATCCTTGTTATTGACTTGAATATCATGCTTCATTACTTGCTTGTTATAAATGTGATGGTCTATTGGATTGGGAAAAAGGGACGGGGTGTGTGTGCGTTTACTGGGCATTCAAAGCTCACGGCATTTCATGCCAAGTATTGAAGACTATTAGACCGATCAAAGGCAAAGCTGAAGTATTTGAAGACGTATGGCTATCCTATGAGAGTTAGGAACTAGTTATGTTAAATATGTTTTGAGATTGTAAATGATAGATCCCATATTGTATTTAAGACATGATTGTGTAATTTGTATATATATAACATTTGCAACCTATCCTTATACTCCGTCAACTCATGTAGGCCTTGTGTTAATACCTTGTCAAGATCTGTCAAAAAGGTAGTTTTGCTACCTAAGATGGTTGAACTTAGAAGGGAGGCTATTTTGACTCATCCGATCTTCCTGGGATCTTGCTTGGTTATTAGCCAAAGGACTCATTAGTGACGTTTCCTACTCTTGTAACCTTAGATAAACCCTGCATTTAATGGTTAATATATTATCTGATGTTCCTGATTTTTGGGGGCATCACACTGCATACAGAATGCCGTCTTCAGGATATCCTCCTCCCTTACCCTCAACTGGTGATAACCCGATTTCAAGTCTATCTTAGAGAAGAAACAAGACCCCTTCAACTGATCAAACAAGTCATCTATACGAGGCATTGGGTACTTGTTTTTGACAGTCACCCAGTTCAACTTCTGGTAATCTATACAAAGTCGCAACGCACCATCTTTCTTTTTAGCAAAAAGAGCCGGTGCTCCCCAATGTGAAGTACTAGAGCGAATAAAACCCTTATCTAACAATTCCTAGAGTTGAATCTTCAACTCACTCAACTCAGCAGGTGCAAATCTATACGGTGCCATAGAAATCGGTGTCATATCAAGCACGAAATCAATAGAGAACTCGATCTCTCGGTGAGGTGGTAAACTAGTAAGATCCTCTGGAAAAACATCTGGGTATTCACAAACTACCTTGGCAACTCAACTCGGGCTTCGTCACACTCAGTGCTCAAGAAGTTAGAAAGAAAGCAACTAAGTTCACTCCGATCATGTAGATCAAAAATTTGATTCAAATTATTAAAATTAAGTATGATTAAATTGGGGCTTAATTGGAATTAATTAAACCAATTAAGTTATGTACTAATCATGATTCATTAGGATTAAATGTGGATTAATTAAGCTAATGTGTAATTAGTGTTGAAGTTAATCCTACTCATGTGTAATTAATTATAAAGAATGGTGTAGAGAATTTTGGTCTCTTTGTGTGTGAGTATTGTGTTTATGTTTAATCAAGAGATGTGTGTGTGAATCAAACAACTGTTGGAGAATTCTAGAGAGAGTGAGAGAGTGAGAGAGAGAGCTCAACTTAGAGAGAGAAACAAAGAGAAGCTCAAGAAATTGAAGGAGAAGAAGAGAGCTAAGGAGAAACCATCTTATATTTTTGAGATTCAAGCTCTAGGTAATGATTCTAAGTTTAATTTTTGTAGCTAATCTTCCATATGTCATGAATCAAGAGAGTTTTGAAATCAATCTCATGCAATTGGTAAGAAATTGGGTTTTGAGTAGGAAATTGAGCTACATGCATGTTCATGGAAGATAATTTGTAGTTTCATCATTTTTGGTTTTGGTTTTGAAGTTTTTGCATGCATGAGGGTTTATATCTTGCATGTTTTCAAAAATTTGTGGGTGTATGTCTTTAGTTTCATGTTTTGTTCATTAAAGAAAAAAAAAGTTTGGAAATCTTTACATGCATGAAGTTTTTGTTCAATCTTTAATAAATTCATGAAGTTTTGAGCAAATGCTTTATAATTGATCATGTATTTGTGATTGTTGAAGTGTTTTCATGTTTTTAAGTAAGCCATGCATGACCCCAAATTTTGAAAATGTGTTTGGAAGCCATTTTTTAGAAATTCGAAGTTCTGAAAAAACACTGACTGCTCGGGACGGTAAAGTAACCGCTCGAGTGAACTTTGTGGGCCCCTAGAATTTGTTTTGCAGGTCTAAAAATTCTGTGAACTCGCATTCACCGCTCGAGCAGTCACCCGATTTTCAATATGTTTCGAAAAACATCTTTGCTCGTATTTTCATTCCTTTCTTTTTCTGAGCATTCTTAGGCATGGTTTAAGCCTCATTAAGGAAATAATAAGTTAAGAACCAACATAAGTTAATTGGTTAAAGAAGCAAAGTAAGAATTCAGTTTATTTGAGAAGAAAGGATAAGAGAAGTAAGATTCGATCAAGTGAATAATGTTATGTTTATATGCGTATGTTTGCGTGCAATGTGTAGGTTGAACTGCCAAGAATAGCATCCGACCAAGTCACTGTGAGTAATGTCTTTGTAAAGATATTTTCATATAAATGATTTTAAGGGCTATGCTATACGATATTTTATTAAATCTATGTTTTGTCTATGAATTGTCCAATCACTATAACAATTTACACTTTTGGCAACCAAATTTGGCGATTAAAAGAAATTTATTTTAGTTGTGATATACTAATTTTTTCCAGCTAAAAGAAATTTAGTCACCAAAAAACACCCAGAATTTTGTTGTTACTCTTTGGCGACAAAAAAATTGTTTAGCAAATATGCAGTTTTGGTGACTAAAACAAATTTAGTCGTGGTATACTCAACTTTTTTGATGAAAACAAAATTTGTTGGCAAATTATTACTTTTGGCGACTAAAATTTTGGTTGTCGTTAGTTAAGTGTTTGGCTACTAAATAAATTAGTCGTTATAAATTAACCTTTGGTGACAAACAACGAATTTAGTCACCAAAGGTATATAAAATTTTAGTGGGAAACAATTGAGATTGGCGCCCAAGTTCTTCTCAGCATTTTTGGAATACAAACAAGGGTTTGTCTCTCTCTCTCTCTCTCTCTCTCTCTCTCTCTCTCTCCCTCCCTCCCTCTCCCTCTACCTCTATTTCCCCATTTCTCAGTCTTGCTCTAGGGTTTATATGATTTATTTAATTTAATTTCCTGTTTAACTTGTTTTTGGTTTAATTTCTTTAAATTGCAGTAAACACGTACATGATTTCTTTCTATATATATATATATATATCTATGCTTTTCTTAATTATGATCCACAGAAGCTGTAGTTGATTGGGTTCACCGATCATCTTAGGTTTCTCAAAGATTTTCACTTATGGGTTTCGATTCTTTGAGCTCATGAGTCATCAAACTTCGATTTTTCTTTATGGGTTTTGTTTCTTGATTTATCTTTCTTCTAGTTTTTGGATTTACTTAGTCATCAAGTGAAGTTTTTGGGTTGTAAACATATATTACTTATGTGAAATCTCTTAAAGTAGTCTCTTTGTGGTTCATTATTTGAAATAATTTTTTTCTTCTTCTTTTAATTAGTTTAATTGTATAAAAGCCTAGGTATTGGTTGGAGCACTTCATTAAATTTCTAGTGATGTTTGTGTGAAAACATTGGGTTATTTTGTTTGAAGATTCAAAATTCGGTGCTTTTATTTTGTTGGGTACTATTATGTTATTTGGTTACTTTGGGTATTTTATTTGTTGTTGTTATTTTGTTTGAAGATTCAAAATTCGGTTTGCTTGGTAAGGCAAAATTTTTTCAAAGAGGAATGCTTAAAACAAAGGAAAAAGAAAATAAAATTATATACAATGTTGGGGTTAATAATAAAAACTAGAAAGCAATGTGATGCACAAATATTAAGACTCCAACGGCTGCTGCATTTTCAATTATGTTGTCATAACATATTTTTAGTTATGCTATTGTTACTTGTGAGCATGGTTGGCCTTTGTGAGTCCTAGAGTAAGATAAGTCTTCAATTTTTTCATAATTGATTATATGGAAATAGCAATTTCGCTCAATTTGGAAGCAGTTGTGAAAAAACAAATGCACTGAAATTCTCCCATTGGACTTGCACAAAATCCATTAACTGAAATTAATATTCATCAATGCTCTGAATATATTACTAAATGTTGCTTCTTTCCCTTAATCAATTTAGACTAATCAATTTTAATATATTAAGTCTAATATTTTTTTACTCCTTTTCCTCCCAAAAAAATGAAATAAAAAAATAAAACAAAAAATAGTAGCGTCATTAAGAGATGCCAAACAATGACTATATACTTTTAACTCTTTCTAATTCATTACTTTCGCCACATTTTACAACCTTATGTTTTTTATGCCATGCACTTACCCCCAACACCAAGGTCTATTAGTTAACACACTCTTCTTTGAAAACCTTACAATCTCAAGGAATTGTTCTAAAAGGGTTTGTATAGTCACCGCTCAAACCCAAGAGGCTCTTGATGGGATATGAAGTTTAGAGGTTCAAACTTCAAGCATTAATTGCTTGAGCTGTCATTGGACATATGAACTTTAGAAAGGTTAAAGGAGTTGTATTTTAAACTGAATGACAAATTTACCACAAAGAATTTCACTGGCTGAGATTATTTAGGGAGGCTAGATGTTATGATTTGGAGTGCCTAAAAGAAAATACAATTTTGTCACCTTTCTTTTTACCAGATTTTATGTGATGGTTGGGTTAGTCATTGTTCTAGGAAAAGTATTTGGAGTTGTAGAGCTCCTCCTAAGGAACTTCACTCAAACAACTTTTTCGGATGTTATTTTGACTATTGACAAATTTACCACAAAGAATTTCACTGGCTAAGATTATTTGGGGAGGCTACGATGTTATGATTTGGAGTGCCTAAAAGAAAATACAATTTTGTCACCTTTCTTTTTACCAGGTTTTGTGTGATGGTTGGGTCAGTCATTGCTCTAGGAAAAGTATTTGGAGTTGTAGAACTCCTCCTAAGGAACTTCACTCAAACAACTTTTGCAGATGTTATTTTGACTATCGACAATCTTAGGAAGAGGTGTAAGGTGATGTTAGAGTGGTGTTGTATGTGAAAGAAAGGAAAGATTGTTAATCATCAATTTCTCTTTCATTACCCAATGGCTGTAGAGTTTTGGAACTTGATTTGATAAGTTTTTGGCATGAACTGTTCTTCCAATGCCTGTTTGGTTGTGCTTTCATTTTAATTTTTCATGTTTCAGTAATTAAAAACAATGAAAAGTTCGAAACATTCATGTTTTCATTTTTGTGCTAAAATATTTTGTGCTAAATTTAATCATTTTTGTGCTAAAATTTTCATATTAATTTGATTTTGGATTTAACATGTATTTGGGGTTTGAGATTTTGGAGATAATGGCATGGAATTTCTATTGCTAAAAATAGCTTCTATGTTAGCCTTTAATAGAAGACTATTCTTTTCATAAAGAGAATGATTGATTAGGCTCCATTATGTCTTAATTGACAATGGCAACAAAATGCTACACATGCCCTCCCTCAGATATTTTGATACTTTTTTCATTTGTTAAACTTTCTCTAATGAAAAAGTGGTTGCAAGTTCTCCATAGTTGATGTTTTTTTTTTTTTGTCGTTCTTGAATTATCAGGATGCCTCAATGGTTTAACAACAGATGGTGCACTAGGGTATTTAGATGATTGTGATAGATTCTAACATTGTTTAACTTAACCTTTTCTTCGTTATTCTCTTTCATCTGTTATTGTTGTTCTTTATAGGACATTCTACATGCATATAGCAAAGTTACTGATGTTGTTTCTCGCTTTCTCTAATTTTGTTACTGAAGGTTGTAAAATTCAGCAAGTGTATGATTGATCACTCAGTAGGCTTCATTATGTAATAATTGTCAATGGTTGTAGCACAGTACGCATGTCTGTCGGCTTATTTTAATCAATTGGACTTAGTGTTCTATTAGGGTTACACACAAGATTAGGCATGGAAGAAGCAGTAAGGGTGGCAAAAACAACAACATCACGAGAATCAGGTTGGCCCATGTTACAATTGCGGTAAAAAAGGTCATATCAAAGCCACTTGCCCTCAGAACAAGCAGAAAAAGAATTATAACCCCATTGCCATGACAGTTTCTAAAGTAATCATACTTGAACCTTCATCAAATTCATGGTGGATTGATTCTACTGCAACTAGGCATATCGTGCAAAACAAGGACATGTTCGTGGAGTTTACTGAAAATAAGATTGGTGAACACAGAATCTATATGGGCAACAACTCTTACAGTGATGTTCTAGGTATTGGCAACTGTCAATTCTCTATCAATGGAACTTCCATTGTGCTTCATGATGTGCTTTATATACCCAGCATTCGCTGAAATTTAATTTCAGTTCCAGTGTTAACCCAAAAGGGTTTTGAGATTAATTTTAGGTTTAACATAGTGTTAATTAAGAAAGGAAGTGTATTAGGGAAAGGTGTAAGAGTGAATGACATGTACTCTCTTCTTATTGATAATAATAAAGTATGTATTTTTGATTATTTGTTTGTTTTGACCAGTAATAGTTCTTATTTATGGCATCTAAGATTAGGTCACATTAATAAAAATAAAATGCCTCAAATGTTTAAAAGTGACCTATTGCCTAAAGTGTTTTCCGATGATTTTGATACATGTGAACCATGTATCAAAGGAAAAATGACTAGCAAGGCATTTTTAAAACATTAGAAATCATCAGAATTACTTGAAGCAATTCATTTGGACATTTGTGGCCCTTTAAGAACTAAAACTCATCGAAGTATGGAATACTTTATTACTTTCACTGATTATTATTCAAGATATGGACATATCAACCTTCTTAAACACAAATCAGAGGCAATTGAAAAGTTTAAAGAATATAAATTAAAGGTAGAAAAGCAACTTGGTCGGTCCATTAAAAACTTGAATAATGATAGAAGTGGCGAATAAGAAGCTATGGATTCTTTCTGCAAGGACAATGGCATAAAACATTTGTTTACAATGCCATACACTCCACAACAAAATGGATTGTAGAAAGACGAAATCGTACTCTAATGGAAATGACAAGGTCTATGATGGCTTATGCTGATCTTCCTATTCATTTTTTGGGGAAAGCCTTGTCCACCATTGCGTACATATTAAATAGAGTCGAAACAAAAGCCATACCTCTAACTCCTTATGAATATTGGAATGGTACTAAACCTAATGTTCTAAATCTCAAAGTTTGGTGATGTAAAGTGCATGTACTTATTCCCAAACCTTTAAGGGATAAATTGGGAAGTAAAACTTTGGAATGCAAGTTTATTGGCTATGTTGAAAATGGAAGTGGTTATCGGTTTTACCATCCTAAACGTGGATTAATAGAAAGTAGAGATGCTATTTTTCTTGAATCCACTGATCTTGTTACTCTTATTGAACAAATTGAATTGCTCTCTGAGATATCTTAGGATTCTTCTCTTCTCTATTTGTCACCAGCACCACAAGTTCTCCCCGAACTACCTAATAGTGGGAGGAAAAGAAAATTATCTAACGTTGTGTTCCCTGCTTCGAATCCTGAGATAAGTGGGAGTAAGAGAGTAAGACGCCCATCTATATTTTTGAAAGATCATTATGTTTTTCAAGTTGACGAACTTAATAACTTAGTAGATGATCCGACTAGTTATAATGAAGCAATGAGTAGCAGTGATGCTACATAATGGCTTGAGGCAATGAATAAAGAACTTGACTCAATCAAGAAAAATGATGTTTGGGAATTAACTGATCTCCCAAATGGAAGAAAAGCCATTAGTTGCAAATGGGTTCTTAGAAAGAAATTCAAAATAGATAGAAGTTTGGAGAAATACAAGGCAAGGCTAGTAGCCAAGGGATTCACACAACAACTTGGAGCAGACTTCATGGATACATATTCTCTTGTTGCAAAATTTGCCTCAATATGGATTCTAATGGTGGTAGTAGCCAAGATGGATTTGGAATTACATCAGTTAGATGTTAAAATAGCTTTTCTCAATGGCAAATTAAAAGAGGAAATTTATATGATGCAACCGGATGGTTTCCAGATCCAAGGCAACGAGGATAAAGTCTACAAGCTGAAAAGATCCCTGTATGGACTCAAACAATCATCAAGACAATGGTACTTGAAATTCCACCAAGCCATTTTAGAAATGGGCTATGTTGTGAGTCCAATAGATCACTGTGTTTATATCTGAAAAAATGATGATAAGTTAGCAATATTGTCTTTATATGTGGATGACATATTGTTAGCAGGAAATTGTCCAGATATGATTATGAAAACCAAAACTTTCTTGGCATCTAGATTTGAAATGAAAGACATGGGTCTTGCAACCTATGTTCTAGGAATTAGAATTTCAAGAGATAAAAATTCAAAGTTATTATATCTAGATCAAGAAAAATATCTAGACAAGGTGCTCAAAAGATTTAATATGGATAATTGCAATTCTTTAAGCAAACTTGTTTGCAAGGGACAAAGTCTTAGTAAAAGTATGAGTCCTCAAACTAAGTCTAAAATCGAGGAAATAAGAGATGTCCCATATGCTCAGGCAGTAGACAGCCTAATGTATGCTACTATAAGCACCTAAAATTTGTCATATAGTCGGATTGGCAAGTAGGTTTCAATCAAATCCAGGTAGGGAACATTGGCAAGCAGTCAAAAGAATATTCAGGTATTTAAAAGGCACTAAACATTTGAAATTATGTTTTGGTTTATGTGATCTATACATAAAAGGATACACTGACGCGGATTTTGCCGGAGATGTAGATGATAGAAAATGTACTAGTGGTCATAGTGGAACGGCAATTTCTTGGTTAAGTATGAAACAGAGTTGTGTTGCAAAATATACTATGGAAGCTGAATACATAGCTTGTAGCATAGCTGTTAGTAATGCGGTCTAGATAAAACGATTTGTTGACAGTTTACAATTAGGAATACGTGCCAGACCAGTCAATATGTTTTGTGACAATCAGTCTACCATCTCATTAATAAAAAAATGGAACAAATAGCTCTAAGGGAAAAAATATTGATGTAAGTTATCACTATATTCAAGATATAGTAGAGAGCGGTGAAATTAAAGTCGACTATATACCCTCAGAAGAGATGGTGGCTGACCCTATGACCAAAGGGTTGTTTTTGGAAATATTCAGAGAACATGTAGCTAATATAGGATTGAAAAATGCCTAGCTAGGTGGTTTAGCTACTTATATAAAAGCATAGTTGGATGACTCTGGGGACAGCTAGATAACCGATGTTATGCGAGTTTATCTTGCATGGAAACATGTGTTTGGTCAGGTAATAAGGTAGCAAAACTGACTAGGTACAGATATCATAGTTAGCATGAGATGTAAAGTCCATAATATACAACATGCTGACTAGATGATGTTGTCTGCTTGATCAACAAAAATTCGCTGATAAGGTGCGTTAAGGAAAACCTTCAGGAATGGGCCTTAGAGGAAGTACTTAACAATAATTTCGGAACAGGCAACACACGAGAAATGCGTGCGGCTGAAGTCATCAATAGTGATTGGGTATGACTATGAACCCAATGTTGAAAATTGATACCATTCACTAAAAATATAGTGAATTGAAGTCATCTGGAGTATATTTTCAGTGGGAGAACACATTCGTACAGATACAGTTAGATTGACGGCAAAAACGTGCGCACGTATGGCTATGTCACAATCAGATAGATAAAAGTAGGCACGAGGCAAATTTTGGTACCAAGGTAAAACATGCTCAACTTAGGTTTATCATCTTATTATGGTGTGTTCAAGTGGGAGATAATGGAATAAGGAGTGACCACACCATAATTTGGTGTGACTCACTACACTCGATCATTCCTCCCTTGAATTTCAAAGAAACCTTCCCGCAAGAATGTTGAAGAAATCTGTTAGTTAATGGTTTGAATTTAAACATCTATAGACACATCTTTTGGTGAACCATGGTGACTTTTGGTATATGAAACAAATCCAAGAAGTATGACTATTCCCAACGGTCACCTTAATGTGTATATAAATGAATAACAGCAAGGTTGGAATTCACTTGTAATCATTCAGAAAATTTCTACTTTCTAGCTTTGGGATTATCAATATTATTGCGTGATAAACACCCTTATAGGTATTCTAATCAATTGCCATTGTGAGTTAATCTTTCACTTTGTGCATCACTAGAACACTTTGGTCATTTGGGAACAAAACCATTGAAAACAGAGACCAAAGAGTGAAGCTTCATAGTTGTTGTTGAATCAAGGAAAGGTAATTGAGTTAGAGTCACAGGGTGTGGAGAATGATGTGGTGGAGATTCATGGTGTTGTAAGTCCTTTTGTCTGAAGTCCTATACTACATTCATTCAATATTGAATTTTCGGTCAGGGTGTTGGGATCATGGTTTTCCCGTTAAATTGCCAAGTTCTGTTTATTGTCTTAGATTTCTGTGATTTTTGCTACTATCACCCTGATTTGAATTTTTATCAATTAATTGGTTGGTAATTTTAAACGTGGTTTCATTTTTAGTGTTTGACCTATTCACCCCCTAGGTGCAAACATGCCGACTCCAATATTTTAGATTGCATTCAATATTTAAAAAGTAGAGCAGAACCCTTACCTCAGATCTGTCTATGTTAGCTGGCTACATGCTTCTTACCACTTTGTTTTATATTTTGGCTTGCTTTCTCATGCATGTGGGACATTAAATATTTAATTCTTTTTTGGCATGCCATGTTAATCCTTTATCAGAGCCATCAGATATTGTTATGTGAAAATTGGAAGTTGTGTTACAGTCAAACTAGTTTGGGAAAGTGAGATTATGAGAACCTAAGTCCACTAGACTCTTTAAGTTAGCAAACTATCTACCACCACCTCCCTTTCACTTGTATGGGTCATTTGTGCTATCTTTATCTCCAACCACTAACCTACATGGAATGTTCTATTCCTGATTCTTCACCAAATGCAACTATTTTAAAATTATGTACACTGCATACCTAGATTGCACTTAACTAGTTGGAATATAATAAGTTTTCACTTTTTGCATTATAAATATGATTTTTGGTGAAAAAAGTTTTGCTCTGTAGTCCCCTTAGAGCATGACTTATTTGATAGGTGAAGGTATATAGGCCAAAAATAGAGCAGCAACATCTCTTTGAAATCCAATTTTCTATGCTTAAAGTGTTGCATGATAAACCAAAAAAAGAGAAACAACATCTCTTTGAAATCCAAGAAAAATCAATTACAAACAAGAAAAACACAGCATGCTAATTTAATTTAGTTTTGGGTGATATGCCCTAGCTAGCATGTTTTGATAATCTTTTATGGGGTTTTTTATATATATATATAGATAATAGACAATTATTCTTCTTACCAATCCAGATTACCAAGCAATAATTCAACATTTATTATAGTATTTGGAAGTTTTCCAATTTTTTGGTGTTCTACAAGAAAGTATGCATCTTTCATACCTGCACTACAAGTAGATACGAAAAAGTATTTTTTTTTTTTTCATCATTCTTGTATGGAAAGTTTAGGCCCATACAAACAACCAAAAGTGCATGTCTTCAGTTAGAGATTTAATTATGTATCCATGTATGTACACATAAGAATATATGATATATCCTCATAATTTAATCCAAGACAGAGTCAATTATTCTGTTCCTCTTTCTATACCTTCAACAAGAATGTAATTAATTAAATAGGACCCTAACAAATAGCCTGTAACTAATAGTAGAGATACACAGAAGGCTTGTTTGGCTTGATACATGATCATACTTTTCACATTTTGATTGTGCACTTATAACTTGGTCTTGTTTGGTTTCATTGATTTTGAGGGAAGATAATTGATTAAATGCACAATTGGTAGTTGTTGTGATCTCAACAAATTGTGAGGTTTGGAAAAAAGAGACGAAAAAGAAGCATCCCATAATAATCAAGAGTAACTTTTTTTTCTTTTTTTTTTTGGTGGATACCAAGAGTAACTTAAATAGTACTCATTTCACATAAATAGGGTGACATGGATGCATCAACTCAAAGTTTAGATGAAAAATTTAGCCGTTATAAAGATAGATATAAAGATATAATTATTTCTTATGATTGCCTCCATTTAGTTATTTCTTTCCACCAATAGAGATTACATGGACAAAGAGGAATTGGGAGTTAGAATTAAAAAATGCCTTAAACTTAGTCGAAAAAAGTCGTTTGGGGGACAAAAATGTAAAACAGCCCCTGAACCACTCTATGGATGTCACAAGCAGAGAAATAGGACATGTGGGAACAAACGGCATGAATTAGCACACGTAGGTTGGTAGTTAGAGTTGAAAATGCATAAACTTAGTCAAAAAAGCGCGTTCAGGGGGCGAAAATGCAAACCAATCCCCGAACCACTCCATAGATGTCACAGGAAGCTTCCTCATGACAAATAGGACACGTGGGAATAGACAGCATATAATTAGCACAACTAGTTTAGGAGTTAGAGTTGAAAACGCCTTAAACTTTGTCGAAAAAGGGCGAACGGAGGTGAAAATGCAAAACAGCCGCTGAACCACTCTATGAATGTCATGGGACGCTTCATCATGGCAAATAGGACCTGTGGGAACAGAAAACATATAATTAGCACACCTAGGTTGAGAGTTAAAGTCGAAAATGCCCTAAACTTACTCAAAAAAGGGTGTTCACGGGGCGAAAATTGTGACATTTTGTTTCCAGGGTTGCTCGAGCAAGGAAACCGTCACTCGAGCATAGAATCGATGCTCCCAGAATCTTGTTGAATTGCAAGCGTGCTCGCTCGAGCGTGGAATGCAAGCTTCCAGTAGTTTCACTGTAGCGCTACAAAATTTCTGAGATTTCTCTTTCTCCGCTCGAGCGAAGAAGTTGTCACTCGAGCGAGGCCTATCGATTGTGTCTGGTCACTTAAGCGTAGGAAGTCACGCTCGAGCGAGAGTCACGATATTAGCTTTTTAAATTTAATGATTCTAGATCATTTTCTCATTTCTCTTTTTCAATCCCCCATCTCCTCTTCCTTTCTCTCTGAAACCCTAAATTTCCACTATAAAATACCTCTCATATCCTTGAGATCCAACCTAAATCTCTTGCTAGGAGTGTAGAACATTTGAAGATTGTCATTATCTGCCGATTGGATTGTGGGTTTGCGAAAGATTCTTGTAGGAGTTTGGATTTTTGCTTGATTGTTGAGGTAGGGATACTTTTATCCTTGTATTTCTTCTTTATTGATGGGGTTTCATGGTATTGTGTGGTTTGAGAACTAATTTGAGGATTTTGTTGGATTAAAACCCTTATTTCACACTTTAAACCATTTTCCCTAACATTTACTTTCAAATTTCTCAATCCCTTCTTTTAAACATGAAATGTAAATGTTATTAATACCTAGATTGGTGATAAAGAAGAAAAACCCCCAAATTAGATGAAACCCTAAATACCCAAATTGAGTAGAAATCACTACATGGAATGGAATTTCTCTTAGCTCATGACATATTGTGAACAATGAAAAGATGGAAATTATTATTCCTTGAAATTTATGTGTGTTCATCTATGGTGATGTTAAAGTTTATTAGTATTGTTAATTGTGCATGAGTCCAAGTGTGAGTAGGTCTTGGGTAAGTGTGGTGTGGCGTTGGTACCCGCGCGGGGAGTTCAAAAAGGTGCCCAAATGCCCTGTCTAGGCTTATCACTGGACGAATGTGGGGAAAATGTTTTGGGGTGTCCACATAGTCCCGCCGTATAATAGCCGGCGAAAGTGGAAAAACGGATGATTTTCCTTTGGATGCCCACCTCCTGCCGTGTAATAGCCGGAAAATGTGGGGTGTGGTTTCCAAAAATAAAAGTGATGGGTGTTCTCAATTGGACTCTTGTAGATGAATGCATGGTTTGATGTTTCATGGTTGTGAATGTTTATTTGTTATACGTGAAGTTATGATGTGTTATTGTTTGTGTTAGAATATCATGGTTCCTTGTGGTTTGTTTAAGACTAACCGCAAAGATAAATTTTGTTGTAAAGTTTGTCACATGGATGCCATAATCTTTTTCAAAGGGTTAAATACTTGGTTAAATGTGTTCCTACTAGGCAAATAGCTCAACCCTAATTTATTTTTCAGGAATTGACGAAAGACAACCTCGTTGATGGACTGGTCCAAGCATTAGCTCATTTTGGGGATGGTAGAAGTCAAGAGGGTGTTGGTTGTTTTAAATTGGGATTTTGTAACCTGACTTGTAAATGTATCTTGTGACGTTGTATGCCCTAGGGGCTTATGTTTTGTTAAGTCATCTAGTTTATTGAACTGGAACACATATTTCGGATATTGTGGGAATGTATTTATTAAATTGTAATCATTTACCACTTAGTTCAATGAGAAAGATGACTTTTTTGGATTAAATGACCATACTATCTTGGTGTACTATAGTGTGAATTTTAGGGAGTTACAAAAATGAAAAACAACCCCTAAACCATCCTATGGATGTGATGGGCAGCTTACTTGTGACAAATAGGACCCATGGGGACAGACGACAAGTAATTAGCACACCTAGATTGGGAGTTAAAGTAAAAAATGCATTAAACTTTGTCAAAAAAGGGCGTTTGGGTGGGAAAAATGGAAAACAACCCCCAAACCACTCTATGGATTTCACGGACAGCTTTCTTGTGACAAATAGGACATTTGGAAATAGACGGCAAGTATTTACTGCACCTAGGTTGGGAGTTAGTCTCAAAAACACGTTAAACTTTGTCGAAAAAGGGCGTACCGAGGGTGAAAATGCAAAATATCCGCTGAACCACTCTATGGATGTCACAAACAGTTTCCTCATGACAAATAGGACTCATAGGAACAAACAACAAATAATTTGCACACCTAGGTTGGGAATTAGAGTCGAAAAATGCCTTAAACTTTGTGACGACCCCAATGCGTATATTGTTTTTATATATTTATTTGTGTGAGTTTAATTGCTTAATTATATGCTTAAGTGTGAATATATGTTTGCTTATGGAATACCTGTTAGAATTACCGACTTAGGGACAGAATTGAGAGCCTTAACGGCTGTAGAAACCAAAATTGACTAGCCCAATAGGCTAATTAGAATATTTAGAATTTTATGGAAACTTTAATTGAAAATTGATTCAGATCAAAATAATAAGAATTAATTAGAGTTAAGTATAATTAGTTAACCTTCATCAATCTTGAATAGTCTAACCTAATCCACTCATATATAAGCCCTTAAACAAGCTTATGAATTCATTTTTCTAAAGCAAATGAGCTGAGATTTTAGACAGAAAGAGAGGGAAAACTCAACAATATATATATATATATATAGAGAGAGAGAGAGAGAGAGAGAGAGAGAGAGAAGGAAGATTTGTAGAGGAGTTGTAGAGGACTTGAAGAATTAAGCAAGACAACACTTGAATTCAACTCTAGGTATGGAAATCACACTCAACTCTTGTAAATAATACATATAGGAGATGAATTCACCAAGCTTGGAGACCATTTGCATGAATTTAGAAAGAATGTGCTAGAATCATCTTAGTTATGGAAGAATTGAGCATGATCATATACATGCATGCATAAATTCTTAACTTTGAGGTTGAATTTCATCATAGTCATTACGTGCATGAGTTGTAGAAACATAACCTTAAAGGATTCTACATGGTTTCAAGTCTTTTATACCATATTGTTGAGTGTTAAAAAGAAAAGAATCAAATTCAAGACAAGCATGGTTTCAACTTCATGATTTAAGTTTGAATTTGGGATTTGGAGCATGAATTTGAGTAATTGATTTCAATTTGACTATGTTTTTATGTCTTACAATGGTTTTCCATGTTTTTGTACCCAACATGCAAGCTTTGAACCTTTGAATTGCTAGTTTGAACTTCAAACACAATTATGGAAATTGCAGAATTCGAATAGTTTGCTTAAGCGATGGAAGTGTCACTCAAGTGTACATTTCAAGCTCCTAGAAGTTTTGCAGACAATTGCAAGGTGGCTCGAGCAACCAATTGTGCGCTCGAGCAAACCCCTTCTTACTTAGTACTTGGCTCGAGCAACTGTTGAGCGTGAAAATCGAGCATCTAATACTTTTGCAAAGCTTTGCAGACCGCTCGAGCAACCAAAGGTGCGCTCGAGCGAAGACCCTGTTTTCAGCAATTTTTGGCTAACTCTTTCAAGTGCAGACTTGCATCCTTATATCATTTTTGGTACTTTAAGACATCCACCTAACCATAGAATAAATTAGGAACACATAAAAGAAAATTGAATTAAGATGAAAAGGTTTATTGAGATGGTGCTTTAATTGTGTATTGTTATGTGGGCATCCGAGGCATAGGATCCATCCAACCCACTGTGAGTAGTAACTTTATAAAGACATGTTCAAGTTATATTTATTTTCAAAATTGCTTTGTGATTGGTTTATTTAAATGCTATTTTCTTTAATGAATGAAGTTCTCTTTGAAATTGTATTCATGGCATCCTTTAGAGAAGCCCGTGTCAGGGGCAAACAATACCACAACCATTGATTATAGACCCTTGCCTGTGAGTAACAACACCATGGCCATTGGAATAATTAAAACACAGAGATCTCTAATGTTAGACGTTAGTGGTCCATTGTTATTGACCCTTGTGGTTCATTGATATTGAGATATTGTTGCTCTATGGATGTACCATGTAAATTGTTATTGTATTGATTATTGTTATTGAGAAAACATCGATCATTGTGGATTGAATTAAAATGAGAACTGTATTTCAAATGATATCGGACTTCATTCATTTAACTACTTTATTATGTTATTATTCACTAGGCCCTAGCTCACTGTTTATATATGTGTGTAGGTGAGTAAATTAAACATCAAGGTTATAGAGAGAGAGAGAGAGAGAGAGAGAGAGAGAGAGAGAGAGAGAGAGAGCGAGAGAGAGAGAGCCTCGGAGTCAACCCCAAGTTAGCCTTCTTGAAAAGCTTCCGAGGAGGAGCAAGCTTGGGCTTGAGCGGAGCCAAGCAAAGTCAAAACTCCATTTTGTTATGATCTTTTGTTTTATCCTTTTGTTTTTGCTACTAGGGGTTGTTTTAGATTTTAAAGCTATGGATACTTGAAATGTGCATGTCATGTTAAAGGTCTATTGTGATGAATGTATGTGTACAGAATGGATGTATAATTATGTCTTGAGGACATTTTCATATATGCACAACTCAATGGATTATCTTTATGTTGCTTCTGCTAAGCCCCGTAAATTATATTAAGAATGATTTTGTTTATAAAGGCCATAGGTAATATGAGATTACTGATCGGTCATGACGCTAAACTTATAGGGGTGGGTTTGGGTCGTGACAAACTTAGTCAAAAAAAGAGCGTTCAGGGGGTGAAAATTGAAAACAGCTCCCGAATCACTCTATAGATGCACAACTAGCTTCCTTGTGACAAATTGGATCTGTGGGTACAGACGACATGTAGTTAGCACACCTAGGTTCGGAGTTCGAGTCAAAATCACATTAAACTTAGTCGAAAAAAGGCATTCGAAGGGCGAAAATGCAAAATAGCCCCCGAACCACTCTTTGGATGTCATGGGCAGCTTCCTCATGACAAATAGGACCTGTGGGAATAGACAACATATAATTAGCACACATAGGTTGCGAGCTAGAGTAGAAAACGCCTTAAACTTAGTTGAAAAAAAGCATTCGAGAGGTGAAAATGAAAAACATCCCTCGAATCACTCTATGGATATCACAGGCAGCTTTTTCATGACAAACACTACTATAAAAACAGTTAAAGATCACACTTTGACAAATAAAGATATCTCACTTTTATTGGAAGTGTAATAAAAAAATTAGATTGATATTTTAATCACACTTGATTTGATTTGGTGTGATAATATTTATTTTTATGTCCCTTTTCAATTATATGTGATTATATATATAAATATATTTTAATCTCACTTTCTAAATAAGTGTGATTATATATAATTTTTTTAATCACAATTTCTACATAAGTGTGATCAATATAGTGTGATCAATATATATTCTTAGAAATAGTCAAAATCCCCAATTTTTCCAAATTTCCTCAAACCCTTTAGCGCCTATAATTTCTTTTTCCCTCTTCTCTCATTTTCACATTCAAATCTCTCTCTCTCTCTCTCTCTCCATCTTCATCTCCATCTTAGCACTACTCATCTCACTCTCATTCCGACTTCTCCACAGGCAAGAGCTCGAATCTACAGAGCATCAATGTCAAAGCACACTATAATATAAGGAACTAGGGATTCAAGAGAGCTCAAATTTGCCGAGCAAGTTGTTGCCCTCGTAAACCCTAACTGTACGGGAAAAAAATACACCTTCTCGTGTAATCCTGTTGACCAAGTCTGCGCTTCTCCGTACGATGTCGTTTTGCTACCTGAAAACACAAACGTGAGCTAGCCGGCGGGTGTGTGCCAGAAACCTCTCCAATGCCTAAGTCAGTAAGCTTGACAAATAGACAAAAGCTCTGTGTATTCAGAAAACAAAGTTGTGTTACCTCTCCAAAGGTGATATGGGTGAGCTTTTTATAGGTTTCGTGTGGCACAATCCTAGTAGGACTCTTATTCCTCCATGTAGAGTCCTCCTAGAACTCATACTCCTGAGAGATAATGCTTCTCTCAACACCCCCCTCATTGCTTGAACCAAGTGAGATGGTTTTACCGTGGCCAAACTCCAATATGACTGAAGTAAACGTTAGTTCGACCCTTACTTTCCATTCTCTTACCTCGGCTTTCCCATGCTAAGACCGAGCTAACCATAAGAGCATTGAGCCGAACTATCTGCAGAACCAAGTCCTCTTTAGCGCACCTCGGTTTCCATGTGCTACGACCGAACTAATCACTGAAGACCGAACTAACAGTCACCTTGGCTCCTGCTTTCCTTTCTCCTACCCCAGTCTCATGTGTAAAGGCTGAGCTATCCATAGAAAAACTAAGCCGAGCTAGCCTATGATCAGGTCCTAGAACGAGCTCAACATACCTCGGTTCCAATCAATGCAACCGAGATAACAAACAATAGACGTCGGACCAAGCCTCCTTATGTCGGCACCGGCCTTTTACTTTGGTCTAGACTGCCGTACGACCCATCTTTCTTAGCCTTCTCAAAACGGCCCAAAGAGCGGCCCACTATCCTAGCTCGGCCCAATTTATCTGTATAAATTACCCTCTCAATTGCCCCTTAATCCCATCTGTGTAGCATGATAGGGATTTCCCGTCCATCAGCCGAGCTAGAGTTTTAACCTTTCCAGCCGAGCTAAAAAACCCCTTAGCTTCTCCAGCCGAGCTATACTCAAGCCGAGCTGTGTACGCCCAAATAAAACGCTCTTCAATCGCAACATAATCAAACGCTTCCTTTCCAAAGGACACGTGGCAGGCTCTTATTGGCTATTCACAGCTGTAACGCCGCCCTCGTACTCCGTAATTTTTGAACAGTTCCCGCCATTTTTCCCTTTACACAAAACATTCATTTCATTTTCTCGATCTACCTTTACTTTTCACTTCTTGTGCTCTCTCTCTTGGGCTTCTATTCTTCAATCTTCTTGCAACCCCTGAGCTTTCGCTTTCTCACTGTTGCTGTTCCATTTCCAGCTCTTCTGCTTTCCCTGGTAAGTATCATAAACCTTGTTTTTATTTTGTTTTGGCTTTTGTTTGCTCCACAGCAATCTGTTTCGCGTGTTTTTGCAAAACATATTGTTGTCTCTTGTTTTCCATTTGTTCTTGTACTTTCTGAAAAACTTTGTCTGTAGAACCTCATGAATCTTCAAGTAATAGCAAGTATACACTTATTTGATCCAAAAAACACATCCAACCGAACTAGGAAACTGTTTTTGCTATAAAAAGATTTAGGTAGACTGGAACCGAACTAGAACTTGTGCATATAACAGTAGTTTTAATAGGTCACCACCTGATTCACATTAGCCGAAATAAGAACGCACCGAACTTAGAAATCTTGGCCCTCGACCGAACTAAGCCTTCGGGGCTAAGCCAGCTTTCTGAGTTTCAAAACCGAACTCAGAAAGTTGCCCCTTGATGCCCAACCGGAGTAACAAATCCATAGGTAGAACCGAGATAACCAAACATCCTGCCGTGCCGAGATAAAAAGTACTTTGTTGAAACCATGGTAGATCCTATAGCACCCAACGTAGCCGAAGTAAGACTTGTCTTCTCTTGCTTTTTTTTTTTTTTTGTAGCACGGTCAACGATCTGTGCTTAACACCTTGTTTTTCCACTTTGCAGACTTAGGTTGCCCAGGCATTCTCTCTGCACGCTCAACCGAGCTTTTGAGCACATCTTCTCGACCGAGCTAAATTATTTTTAACTTATACAATAAATGGGGAAATATAGGTTCCTAGTAGAAACCCCAGGAGGCCTAGCCGAATTCCGAAAGGATTACAATATTCCAGCCGATGTAAACCTTACCTTAGCTGAACAAGACGTTGACCCATGGGACAACGAAGGCTTTGTCCCCTTTACCATTCAATCAATAATAGAAACCGGACTTAGATTCCCAGTCCAACCTTTAATATGCGAATTCCTTAGACAAACCAGACTACGCCCAACCCAGCTATCCACCAACACATACCGTATAATAATGGGCGTAGACGCGCTAAACCGCCAAGCCGGCCTCAACCTCGGTTTAGCCAAAATTTCCACCAATACTCATTAGGATCCAAAGACGACGGCTGGTGTTTTTATTTAAGAATACGCCGTGGACGAGAGAAAATAATAAAACATACACTGGACAAAAACTTAAATGACGATGATTTCTTCTGGGTGTCTGGGAACTTCGAAGATCATCAAGCTCAGATTCCTGGCCGAAGAATAAATTGGAAAAAAGGAGAACCCGGTATACATACTTCGGTTCTAATTCATCTTTTTCTCTTAATTCGGTTTTCACTCTGAACCGGACTAACAGTTGTCTTCTTTTGCAGATAAAGCCCATCTCCTATCGAATTACGGCTACCCTAACCTAGGTGTTCTGCGCACTGCACTACGGGTTAAGGAGAGAAGTTGGGCAAAACTTCTAAATTTCGAGCCGACCTACCGATATAGCGGTCGCCGAAAAGCGAGGGTGACTGATTTTCTTCTCGAAGAAGCACCACAACCGGACCCATCCTTACCTCAGATAAACCTAATCCCTCTCACAGCCGAACAGGAAATGGCAAAAAGAAATCGACTGAAGGCTTTGCTAACCGCAACAAAGCCAACTGAAATACCACAAGCCGGCCAGTCCACTGAGACCGTGGTGGCCCTTCCATCCCAACAGCCATCCACCTCTCGCCAAAACAAGCATGCCCGGACTAGCCAAACCGAGCCACGACTTGAGGACGAGACGGTTCCGCCACCAAGTCCTCCCCCAAGCCTTCAGCAAACCCCTCAACCGGAGCAGTCCGACCGAACTGCCTCTTCCTCCAAATGGGCTCCTACCCTCACCTTCAACGACCGAGATATCACCGCTTCTGATTCGGTGGTCTCAGAGAAGGACCACTTAATGGCTTTTAATCTAGCCAAAAGTGTGTGCCTTCCAAAAGATATGAAGCACCACTATAAACAACTTAACACCGAACTAAAGTCCATTCGGTCTTCAACCAAGTCCATGATCCTGGTAAATAGCTTTCTTCTTTCTTTGTAATTTTTCCCAACTTTCAGTCCGGCTAATGTTACTTCTCCTTTGCAGGCCATCCAGAAAAATCAAGTTACACACAGGAGGGTCATGGAACTTAGGCGAAATACAAGGGAGGCCATAGCGGAGGCCGAAGCAAAGTCGGCCGAGCTAGAGGAAGCCAAAAAACAACTGGCCGAGCTACGCGTTGAGAATGGTCGGCTGACCGAGCTTGCTAATTCGGTCGAAGCCGAAAAGCAAAAGGTTGCTAACGAGGCGAAAGACAAATACCTGCGCATTTTGGCAAAGATCGAAAAGCAAAAAGACACCGAGATAGCCCAGCTGAAGGTGGGCATTAAGAAAGCCAAAAAACAAGGTTTTAAGAAAGCCGAAGACACCTACACCCTCCAGTGCAACACAGCAAAGGACTTATTTTTTAAATGTGGCTGGAGGAGTGCGGTGGAGCAGCTCAGTTGTACGCCTAACACCGAGGTCTACAATGCTCCACCATATTCTATTCCGGCCTCGCTTTCGCAATATGCTGCCGATCTCCAAAGGCAACTTCTTGAGGGGTTCGGTGATGATGAAGATGATGATGATGACGATGATGATGATGATGAGGATGAGGAGCCAACTCTCACCCCGGTCATCAATGAACAACCCAATAATCAAACAGTTCGGTTGGAGCCAGTCATTAAAGACCTAACTGACGAGCTGATAACTGACAAAACGCAGCCAACTGGGACCGAGGTTCAAGCTGAAACCAAGCTCCCAGCTCAAACCGTGCTCCCAACAAACACCGGGCTCCGGACAAATGCTGATGATGAATTCGATGCCGAGCTTGATGAACTCCTCCGCTGATTTTTTTTTTTTTTTTCTTTTGTATTTGATCTTTGTAACCGGGCCGCGGCCCCTCAATTGTACTTGCTTTGCACTTTTCAATGAAAAAATCTTCTTTAACTCTTATTTTGGTTTTGTGTATGTATGCTTGCACCTGTAATGAATTTTCCATGTGCTCATTTGCTCAACTGTGATCTCGATTTTAGCTATCTAACTTGCTAGCCAACCACTCTTCAGCCGATATAACTTACTTCGGCTGAGGAGTACAAAGAGTTGGTTTAATCCAGCCAACCACTCTTCAGCCGTACACTTACTTCGGCTGAAGAGTACAAAGAGTTGGTTTAATCTAGCCAACCACTCTTCAACCGTACACTTACTTCGGTTGAAGAGTACAAAGAGTTGGTTTAATCCAGCCAACCACTCTTCAGCTGTACACATACTTCAGTTGAAGAGTACAAAGAGTTGGTTTAATCCAGCCAACCACTCTTCAGCCGTACACATACTTCGACTGAAGAGTACAAAGAGTTGGTTTAATCCAGCCAACCACTCTTCAGCCATACACTTACTTCGGCTGAAGAGTACAAAGAGTTGGTTTAATCCAGCCAACCTCTAGGTTGGTGGTATAACCAAACGTCCTGCAGCCTGGATCCTAATCCTGGGCTTAGGAAGGGTGTTAGTTTAATCCAGCCAACCTCTAAGTTGGTTTTTCTAGCCAACTTAGAATAAAGTGTTTGGTTATACCGACCAAACGTCCTGCAGCCTCGATCCTAATCTTGGGCTTAGGAAGGGTCATAGTTGGTTATTCCGGCCAACTATGTTTACAATGCTACTAACTTACTAGAGCTAATTTCTACTGAAGACAATTATGCTAAAAAAGAATCGATTTGTTTTATTGAGAACGTAGAAAATTACACATACTTAAAAAGAAAAAAAAAAAAAAAAAAGCTAGAAATAAAACAACTTGAGATTTGCAGTGTTCTATGGCCTGGGAATTGCTTTGCCGTCCTCATCTTCCAAGTGGTATGCCCCTTTGCCTGCTAATCCAACCACTTTGTAAAGTCCTTCCCAATTAGGTCCCAACTTGCCATCTCTTGGAACTAAGGTGTTTCCCATTACTTTGCGCAGTACCCAATCTCCGATCTTGAATTGTCTTGGATGCACTGTTTTGTTATACTTTCTGGACAACTCTTGTTGGTAGGAGGCGATGTGGACCAATGCTCTGTCTCTTCTTTCTTCCGCAAGGTCAAGCTCCAATGCTATGGCTTCGCCATTTAAGTCTGGATCAAAGTTTTCGCTTCGAATTGTGGGGAGGCCAACTTCTAATGGGATGACTGCTTCCATTCCATAGGCTAAGGAGAATGGTGTTTCTCCGGTTGATCGTCGAGGCGTGGTGCGGTAAGCCCATAAAACATGGGGGAGCTCTTCTGCCCATTTGCCTTCTGCCTGGTCTAACCTTTTCTTTAATCCATCCAAGACTACCTTATTTGATGCCTCTGCCTGACCATTTGCTTGGGGATATGCCGGCGTAGAGTTGTAGAACTCTATCTTGTATTCTTCACAAAAGCCTCTGAAAATTCTGTCGTCGAACTGAGTGCCATTGTCTGAGATTAATGCCTTTGGTATGCCGAATCGAGTGATGATATTCTGCCAAACGAACTTCTTTACGTCTTTCTCCTTGATTGATGCCAAGGCTTCTATTTCCACCCACTTTGTGAAGTAGTCGGTTGTGGCAAGAAAGAACTTCCTGTTACCTGGTGCTGTTGGAAGTGGGCCTACTATGTCCAATCCCCACATTGCGAAGGGCCATCGGCTAGTTAGAGGTAGAAGTTCTCTGGCAGGTTGGTGTATTTGGTGTGCGAACTTTTGACACTTTTCGCACTTTTTAACATACTTCTCCGAATCCGCTTGCATGTATGGCCACCAATATCCTTGCGAGATCGCTCTGTATGCCAATGATCTTCCTCCTTGATGGCTGCCACAAACACCCTCATGTATTTCAAATAGGAATGCTTCCACTTTGCTGGGGTGAACACACTTCAAGTAAGGTTCTGAAAACAACTTCTTGTACAATGCCAAGGATGGGGAGAGCCAAAATCGCTGTGACTTTGCTCTTATTCTGTTGGCTTCTTTCTTCTCTTCTAGTAAGGTGCCGTCTTTCAGGAACAGTATGATAGGATCCATCCAAGAGGGGCCTAACTCTGCACAGCATACCTCTTCTGCTTCTGGGTCTTCAATGCTTGGTTTAGGCAGGTAGTCGATTAGTAGTGGGTATGGGATGGAGGTATCTGCCATTGAGGCGAAGCCTGCGAGTTCATCTGCTCTGTTGTTTTTCTCCCTACTGATCTGTTCTATTCTTACCACTTCAAACTTCTTTATCTCTGTTCTGACCAGTTCTTGGTACTTGGCCATTCTATCATCTTTTGCCTCGTAGTCACCAGATATTTGGTTTACCACCAGTTGCGAGTCGCTGTAGACCATTCGCTCGGTGGCCTTCATGTAGAATGCTGACTTGAGACCTGCTAGAAGCGCTTCATACTCCGCTTCGTTGTTTGACGCTGGGAAGCCAAGGTTGATTGCCTGCTCCACTACTAGGCCGTCTGGAGAGATGAGGACTATGCCAAGTCCTACTCCATGCCGGTTGGATGCTCCATCCACGAAGAGCTTCCACATCTCTCCAACGAACAACTTCCAGCAGGTGGACGGATCAGATGATGCCTTGGGATCTTCGATGTTGCTGGTGGCTTCTTCAGAGTCCATGCTCGCTGTCTGCCCCTTGCTTTTTGTTTGCATTAAGTCTTTATTTGTCGGTGAGTCCTGACTTGGTGTAGCACGGTTTGTTTCTTCCTTCCTTTCGTTACTCTGGTCTGCCTCGGGGCCTGACTGAGTAACCATCACTAGGGGTTGCGCTATTCCGACGTCAACTTCCATCCCTAGTTCAGTTGTTTCAATTAGGTCGACTGGGCAGATGTGATGACTTCCTGGTGTGAATTCTGCGACGAAGTCTGCCAATGCTTGTGCTTTTATTGCGGTCCTAGGTTAGAACTTGATGTCGTATTGTCCCAATTCCACCGCCCACTTCAGAATTCGCCCAGAGAAGTTTGCTCTTTCAAATAAAGCCTTTAATGGGAAAACTGTGAGAACAACTATGGTGTGGGTGTGAAAGTAATGCGACAACTTCCTTGAGGCCATCATCAAGGCCAATGCCAGTTTTTCCAGTGGCAAGTACCTTGTTTCGGCGCCCAGTAATGTCTTGCTGACATAGTAGATAGGAAGATGTTGGATTCCTTCTACGCGGACCAACACTGCGCTAATTGCATGCTGCGAGACCGCCAGGTATAAAAAGAGTTCTTCTCCAGGGATTGGGGTTACAAGTAGTGGTGAAGGAGACATATATTCTTTTAGGCTTTCTAGGGCATGGTTGTATTCTTCGTCCCACTCAAACTTAGCCTTCAGTGCATGGAAGAATAGTCGTAGCCTGTTTGACGACCGGCTTATGAACCGATTGAGTGCAGCCGCCATGCCAGTGAGATACTGCACTTCCTTCACTGAGTTTGGCCTCTCCAGATCCTGTATTGCCTTGATCTGAGAAGGGTCCGCTTCTATACCTCGGTTGGTCACCAAGAAGCCTAGGAATTTGCCAGATCTTACTCCGAACGCACACTTCGACGCGTTGAGGTGTAACTTATGCTTCTTCAGGATCTCGAACATCTCACCTAGGTCCTTGAGATGGTCATTCTCATCCTTGCTTTTGACCACCATATCGTCGATGTAAGCCTCCATTGTTCTGCCTAACAATGGCTCAAACATCTTGGTGATCATTCTTTGAAATGTCGCCCTTGCGTTCTTCAGGCCGAAGGGCATGACCTTGTAGCAGTACAATCCTCTTGGAGTTGTGAAGGATATGACCTCCTGGTCTGGTTCATGCATGGCGATTTGGTGGTAGCCTCTGTATGCATCCAGAAAGCTAAGTCGGTTGTGCCTTGCCGTTAAGTCTACCAGTTGATCTATCCTTGATAGAGGAAAGCTATCTTTTGGGCACGCCTTATTGACCGTTTTGTAGTCGACGCAGACACGCCACTTGCCATTCTTCTTTGGCACTACGACGGTGTTGGAGATCCATCTTGGGTAGTGCACTTCTCTGATTGCCCCTGCCTCCAGCAGGTTTCCTACTTCTTCTGCCACTATTTCGGCGTGGTGGAGTGCCGATCTGCGGGTGCGCTGAATGATTGGTCTGGCAGAATGGTGCACATTGAGTTGGTGACAGATGAAGTTGGGATCAATGCCTGGCATGTCGTATGGGGTCCAGGCGAACACTTCGATGTTTGAGGTCAGAAATTCCAAGACCTCCAATCTCTCAGTGCGGGACAACGACGAACCAAGCAAAAAGAACTTATCCGGGTTCTTTTCATCTATTCTAACTTCCACCAAGTCCTCCACTGCTTTCTGACTAGCCGCTTTGCCAACATCTGCGAATAGTTCATTACTCTCAGGTTCTTCCACCGAATGAACGTATCCTTTGGCAGCGCGGCTGCCGTTCACTGTGACAAAACACTGCTTCGACATGATCTGATCTCCGTATACTTCTTCTATTACTCCGGTGTCGTTGGGAAACCGCATCACTTGGTGGTAGGAGGACGCCACCGAGCGCATGGCATGCAGCCATGTTCTGCCCAAGATAATGTTGTAGGTGGAAAGGACCTTCAATACCCAGAACTCTACTTGTTTCGTCACACTCCCTACTCTGACTGGGAGGATAATTTTGCCGACGGGCCATTCTGGCATGGAGTTGAATCCGATAAGGAGAGATACGGCAGGTGCCAAGTCTTTATCATGCAACTTTAGTTGTTTGAAGGTTTCATAGTACATGATTTCACATGAACTACCTTGGTCAATCAGAATTCGCTTGACGTCAAAATCCTTGACCCGGAGAGTGACGACCAAGGCATCGTTGTGAGGGCAATAAATCCTTGCCAAGTCTTTATCCGAAAAAGACATGACATTTGTGGCCTCTGTCTTCCCCTTCTTGACGACTGGTTGGGCACTTTGCACCTCTCTAAAGTGCTTAGCCTTTTTGATTGAACCTTTGAGCTCGCATACACGCTCAGGTTCAAAGACTCCATGTATTACGTTGATGATGCCCTGAGGTGGGGCGTCGATCGGCATGCCGTTGGGGTTACTATGGTCCTGGGGGCCTAGTTGTGCCCCTCCTTCAATGTATTTGTCCAGGTGGCCTACTGCTACCAACTCTTCCAAATGTTGCCTCAATGGTGTGCAGTTCTCAGTACGATGCCCCTTTTCTTTGTGGAAGGTGCATCGTGACCTGTCATCGTAGTCCTTCTGGGCCTCGCCAAGCTTGGCTGGCCACTTGACGAAAGGCTCGTCTCGAATTTCGCTAAGTATTCAGTAGATCGGTTTCTTGAATACTGTGGTTATGGCAGTGCGGACTCTCAACCATCTCTTGTCCTGGTCCTCGCCGTTGTCTCGCCTGCCCCGTCCGTTTCGGTTCTGGCGATCTACCGTATTGACCTTTGCTGAGGTCTTCTTCTCTGGTGCAGTGGTCGCGCCAGATTTTGCTTTGGCACGAGCGCCATCCTCTTCTACCCTGATGTGCTGATGCACTCTCTCCATCAGGGCCTCCATGGTGAGGGGCGGTGTCATGGTGATAGAGTCCCTCAGTCTGTTCCCGATTGGAAGGCCTCTTTTGTATTGCGCTATGGCGAGATTTGTAGGGCAGTCCCCAATCTGGTTGAAGGTCTCCCAGAAGCGACTGTTGTATGATCTTAGGGTCTCCTTATCACCCATGTCGATAGAGAGTAACTGGTCGATCTCCACCGGGGTTTTAGTGTTTGTTCTGAATCGTGTTACAAATGCCTCCGCCAGTTGTGCCCAAGAGGCTATACTGCCTTCTAGGAGCTTCTCAAACCAAGTCAAGCCTAGATCGCCAAGGCTTGAAGGGAATAGGATGCACATCAAGGCCTCGTTTCGCCGGTATACAGCCATGACCTGGCGAAAGTAGCGAAAGTGCGAGTAGGGGTCCGTCTTCCCCTCATATGTTGTGAATTTGGGCTGTAGAAAGCCTGACGGTAGGGGTGCGTTCTCTATTGCTGGGACGAATGGTGAGGTTTGTAGCCTCGCCAATGCCTTGTCTGTTGGTTCGTAGGCGGGGCGCGGTATTGGCATTCCAACCTCGACGCTTCCATGCGTCCGAGGAGCCAACCGCTGTAAGGCTGAAACTCTGTGTGGATCACGCGCCCTGGCGTCCTCCTTCCATCGTGCCTTCTCTTCTAGCACGGATCGTAGGTCGGACGATCTGGGCAACTCCATCTGTCTAGACCTTGTCTGGTGCGTATGCGAGGACCAATATGTGCTTCCTCGAAGTATGACCTCTCGCACCTCGTCCCTTCAGACCGGAGTGACGAGTCCCGAAGATCTGGATTATGGTCGCCTGGCCCTGAGGCTTCTGTTCTCTGTTTGGGAGGGTGTAGAATTCCTACTACGACCCTCCGAGTGGCGAGGGGGCGTCTTGTTATTGCGCCCCTCTCCTGTCGCCACTTCTTTTCCTTTCATCTGGCGCTTAAGAGATTCCATGTCCGCCGCCATCCGACGAATCAACTCGTCTTGTTTCCTGACGCGATCCTCCAGAGCTTGAGGATCAATCCTGCGCCTTTGTCTTTCTGGGCTTTGCAAACGAGAGGGATGAGGGCTGTTGTTCCACCTTCGTCCCCTTGCATCCCTCCTAGAATTCTGTCTTTGCAGCTCCAGGTTTTCCATGGGAGTGACCAAGGGTAGGCCTTCGCGCCTTGCACCCCCATCTGGAGTTTGTCCGTCAATGACGAACTGAGGTAACTCTTCATTGTTCGCCATTGATGTTTGAGAGAAAAAAGCTTGATCAAGAGGTTATGTTCTTGTCTGTATTCCCACAGACGGCGCCAATTGTACGGGAAAGAAATACACCTTCTCGTATAATCCTGTTGACCAAGTCTGCGCTTCTCCGTACGATGTCGTTTTGCTACCTGAAAACACAAACGTGAGCTAGCCGGCGGGTGTGTGCCGGAAACCTCTCCGATGCCTAAGTCAGTAAGCTTGACAAATAGACAAAAACTCTGTGTATTCAGAAAACAAAGTTGTGTTACCTCTCCAAAGGTGATATGGGTGAGCTTTTTATAGGTTTCGTGTGGCACAATCCTAGTAGGACTTTTATTCCTCCATGTAGAGTCCTCCTAGAACTCATACTCCTGAGAGATAATGCTTCTCTCAACACCCCCCTCACTGCTTGAACCAAGTGAGATGGTTTTACCATGGCCAAACTCCAATATGACCGAAGTAAACGTTAGTTCGGCCCTTACTTTCCATTCTCTTACCTCGGCTTTCCCATGCTAAGACCGAGCTAACCATAAGAGCGTTGAGCCGAACTATCTGCAGAACCAAGTCCTCTTTAGCGCACCTCGGTTTCCATGTGCTACGACCGAACTAATCACTGAAGACCGAACTAACAGTCACCTTAGCTCCTGCTTTCCTTTCTCCTACCCCGGTCTCATGTGTAAAGGCCGAGCTATCCATAGAAAAACTAAGCCGAGCTAGCCTATGATCAGGTCCCAGAACGAGCTCAACATACCTCGGTTCCAATCAATGCAACCAAGATAACAAACAATAGACGCCGGACCAAGCCTCCTTACGTCGGCACCGGCCTTTTACTTCGGTCTAGACTACCGTACGACCCATCTTTCTTAGCCTTCTCAAAACGGCCCAAAGAGCGGCCCACTATCCTAGCTCAGCCCAATTTATCTGTATAAATTACCCTCTCACTAACATTGGTATGTATTATCTTCTCTCTCTCTCTCTCTCTCTCTCTCTCTCTCACTTTATTTATTTATATTTTATTTTTTAATCTTCAAGGCTTGAATCTCATGCTCTAGATCGACGACCCTCTGTGATCTCCAAATTCACTCTTAATCTCCAAATTTGATTCCCTCTAGTTAAAGCTCCCTCCTTTGTTTCATGGTTTATATATGTGTTTGCGTAATTTACTCTTTGAATTTCTTCTTTTCACCTTCATTTTTGTTCTATATTTGTTCTTTATCTTTTATTACATTCGCTAAACTTGATTGAATTCACTGTTACTGGTAGTGTATATAATATATTTTGTCAATTTGTGGTGATTTGTGATTGTGTTTTTGATTTAGGGTTTTCATCATTTCATTATAAAAAAAAATTTGATTAATTCTTGTGAAATTTTTATCCCAATATATGTAGAACTAAGGTTTTTTTTTTTTCCCCTTTTGATTTAGGGGTTTCATGATTTTGTTTTCATTATAAAAAAATTTCGATAAATTTCTTTTGGAAAGATTTACGATCAATTTGGCTCACTCAATGAAAATCAAAGTAAAATTATTGGTTGTGAAATTCTAAAATCATTACTCCCCCAAATGAGTTTACAGAGCAAATTGTAACTGTTACTTCCACAAATGGTTTTTATAGAGTAACTTGCATATAACCTAAAATTTTGCATATCATAGTATTGTTTTCATTTTCAAAGTTTTGTAATTGTTTTATGTTTTCATTATTTTTTTAATCAGCAGTTTTATCTGTGATTGATTTCATGAAGTAGTAGTACATATATTTATGTATTTCATTATTTGTGTTTTATATGGTCTTTGAAGAATTTCTTCAATTGTTACTAAATTAATTAGTTGAACATTTTCTTTTCAAGTGTTTGTCTATCCAATATCCATCGCACTTGGAAAGCTTGGAAGGCTCAGCTTAATTGATTGGAGTTGAGTGAGTTGATCAAAGTGAGATTGGCTTTGTTGTTCAAGTATAATATGAAGCAAGTTGATTACTCTGTTATGGACTTGGTATATAGACTGAAATCTATTGAGGATTGTGCTCGGTTATAGCATCTTGAATGGAAGCATGCTTATTGTGAAGTGCTGTTGTATAGCTTTGATGTAGGTGTAGGCTTGGTTCTTAGTTTTTCTTTGTTTGCTAAATTGGGTTGTATATGGTGCACTCATTGTCCAACCCATTAATCATAAGTTTGACCACTCCTCTGTGACAAGGTCAATTAAAACTATATGCATTTTTGCATATGAATAACAAAATAATCATTTACATACCAATTGTATAGACTTGCCAAGGCAAGTGTTCCATTACTCTGACTTTTGGACTATCCTCTGCCTAAGAAATGGCCTTTTGGTTAAATTGACAAAGGGATTAGTTGATGGTTAGCATAATAATATGTTTAAGCTTGAAGATTAGCTGCAGTTAATGGTAGTAGTTTGTCACTTCAGAAAATGGGAGTGGGCTTAAGTAGCCCAAACATCTTATTTTCAAGGTCTTTAAAGAATCTCAAGCTATTAGAAAACCAGTATATTGTAATAGAAGAATCATTTGTCACTCCATGTTTTATTCTTTGCTTATTTCATGGGAGAAAATTATTAGAGAGTAGTTATTAGTAACTTTTCATTGGATTAATTAACTTTATTGAAGGAGAAAGTGATGATATTCGTTCCCATATTGTTTATGGTTGATGAAGTTTTTATTATGTTTAATGATCTTATGGTTTGCTTTTGTACTTGGTTTGCTTAAGAAACACATTGCTTTCCATATTGCATGAGCGAGAAGGTGCACTTTGTTTTTTCTTTCCTATTCATAATTGAAAGATGACTACTGTGTTATCTTTTTTGGTTGATCTTCAAACTAAATGATGGATATGTGTAGCTCGACTTTTCGCGCACCTTTCGAAAGACGAGAAGCCCTACAGTTCAGACTCTACCTGTGGTTCTGAATTTGATTTCACAAGTGCAATGTGAAACAGTGAAAACACAAAAAGAGTCCAAATCCGGCAATTCTTTTTGGAAAATTGATGTTTTGAATAAAATGCCAAAAATGGACTGTTCTGCCAGATTTCAAAGTCACCACCTAAATATTTTTGAAAAATTTAGAAAACCCAAGATTCATGCTAAAGGCCATTAGTCCATCACCACCAAAGTTGTCTCAGCTCGGGAACTTAGGTACGAGAGGGGAAGGTCATGAATTGAGTATTTCTGCTCGCCCGATCAAAGATCGGCCTCTACTAATCATGATGTGAATCTTATTTACATTATATGCCCTTTTTCCGATTATTAGTTATATTACTAAGTGGCGCGCACACAAGTGTAGAATAATTTGCAAGAATTGGAACATTTGATTCCATGTTTGTTTTTTAAAAGAGTTTGTAAATGTGACACTTGAAAAAGTGGGCTTCAAATGGGCATTGATTGAAACATTCTAATTCAAGCAATTAGTCTTCATCCACAGGCATTCGAGTAGTTTATATCATTTAAGCACTTAACCTCATGGTGAACATGCTTTGACATGGTAACACTAACATATAATGCAATATGCTAAAACAAGTAAAAGCTTACCTAGTACTCCAAGCCAAGAAAGAAAGAAAAAAAAGTTAGAAAAATGCATTATCCTAACTATGCAATGGTTAATGCAACGCATGCGATATGCAATTTAAATAGGCTCGGCTACTTTAACATGTCATGTTAATCAATTTGATAGCATGCGGTAAAGCACGTATTCAAAGAAGTGTAAGCAACAACGATGCAAGTTGTAATGATGTGGCGAGCCTCAATGTATGCAATACAAATGGATGCGAACATGGAGTATGCTAAATGAAATATGATGCTCCTAAACTAACCATCATAAGCAGGTAAATAAAAGGGAGAAAGATGTGGGGTTGGAAGACATACACGTTATTACAACATTTGCGCCCTCACGCAGGAGGATCCAAATAAATTAACTAGCTAAGCTAATTACTACGAATTACAAACCAAATGAAATAATCAACTAAACTAGCTAATTAATTATGACAAATTAATTAATTACAAATCAAAGGGAACTAATTAATTACATGAATACAACATGAAAGAAAAGTGTTAAGCTAACAATTCTAATTACTCCGCCTCGGGAAACGAGGAGTGCTCATGCATGTACGGATTTCCACCTGAAGAAGGCCACTGTTCTGCTACCAGATGCCTCTGTTGCACAGTAGAACATTTTCACTCTTAAAGAGAAGTACACTTTTAAGCAATAATTCAACACATACACACCCTTAAGAGCTCAACTTAGGCTCAAAAGTACCTCAACTCAAAAATGGCAAGGTTTGGTTAAGAGTGTATAGGCAAAAGCTCAAGGAATTTCAAGAGAGAGAGAGAGAGGGAAAGAGAGAAAAAGAGAAAGAGAATTGTAGAGAGAGAAAATTAATTTTGTTCTAATTTTTCTAACCCTCAAAAATGGAAGGAGAGGTCTTATATTTATAGAAAAACATCACACTCCCTCAGAAACATCCATCCATACATGTGTAGGTAGATGCAAACAGTTGGCACAGCTGGCAGAAAATATCTGCAAAACACACTTGTGGCTGGTAGGCCACACACTTGGCCGGCAAGGCACAAGGGTGGCTAGTAGCCAAAAGGGATGGCCGACAGCCCACAAAAATGGGCTTGCAGGTCCCAAGTTTTTAAGGTCTGAAATGATGGGATTTGGGTGCAAAAACAAGGCACAAGGTTTGCAGGGTTTTGAGGCTCAGAGCTGTGGCATTCTGCTAAAGACTTTCGAGCACTTGACAAGCATATACATTCATCATTGGGTGTGCAAGTGATGGTGCCCAAGTCGTAAAGGCGGCCAAAAATAAGGTGTCTACAATATGTTGCAGCTTTTATTGTCTGGTTCATTAGAACAGCAAATATAGAATTAATCGAAGGAAATTTTAGTTGGTCTATAAAAGAAATTATATGATAGAGTAATTTATGATCAAATCCCAACCTCGTTCTTTTAGTTTCTGGATGGCAAGGTAAGATTTGTTGAAGTGGCAAAACCCAAATCTAAGCTCTGCCAAGATGTGAAGCAAAGGAAAATACGGCATTGACAATGGAAGTGATTTCATTAGCACTAGGGCAGTAATTCATTTCCCAATTCTTGCTATGTAAACTAGTAACGTCTCTCTCTCTCTCTCTCTCTCTCTCTCTCTCGAATTTACTAATTTTCTTAAATATTCTCTATCAATATGAACAATTAATTAAGATAATTCTATAGGATCATGAGTATAATATTGTTGATATGTGGTTTTGCATTATAATTTGTCATGTGATTGAGAAATTAAGGTTCAAGGCGTTATAGGTTGAAGTCAATGGAAGCCACTGCTGAATGCACTCTTCCACCATTGGTTCGCGGCTGCAAGGATAAGCTTTATCTCCCGTTTGTAGTTTAGGGTGTTTGAGGAAACAAATACTTGCTGCAATTGTGGATTAAGTTTTTATTGTAATTGAATGGTTCAAAAGCATTCTATATATATATTTCTATTTTTGATTGATGGATACTTGTATTGAAGTATGTTTTTTATGCTTAATACTAATTGTTTTACCGAAGGTTGTATTCTGATTAATTTTGTTTTGTTTTCTTGATTTGTTGCTTCCCTGCCTTTAACATTTAGTTATGCAGAGTGGTGATTTTCATTTTGAATTTTTCGTCTTCTTAGTACAATTCTTTTTTCTAATTTGTATTCTTTCTCTTTTAATTTTTTTATAATTCTTTTTCTTATATATAGTTCTAAATTTTTTTTTGGTGAATTCTTTTTCTAGAGGCATTTCCCATGTTCTCAATTCTTATGGTGAATTTAACACCAAAAATATAAACAATCATGAGTCATAACCCATGTTTAACACACTACAATAGCTGAGACTTAGAACATGATATTCCTACTTATCATTTTCCTATTTAGAGAGAAACATAGATCAAACTCCTATTCATTACATTGTCATTGATCTTTTCCCAAGCTGTAATCCTAAATCCAATACATTCAAGAATTTTTCATGTTTAGCCTTATGTAAAAATAGTCTTGAGTTCCTTTCTGTCCAAATGCTATAAACTGCAGTTGATACTGCTAGATTGTATAGCCTAAACCTAAAACATTTTCTTCCAGTAATTTGTCTGGCCCATGTGAATTCCTGCTCCAAGTGTAGTAGATCTCTATTGCACTGGAGCAAATCTAGCATGGACTTCCATATACCATTAGAAAACTTGCGTTCAAAGAATAGATGTGAATGACTCTCATCACCCTACCCACAAAACTAATGAGTCTTTACTTCAGTTAGCCCTTATTTGTAGAGTCTGTCCAGAGTTGCAAGTCTACCCTTACCACTCAACCATAAAATAAAAGACCATTTGGGTACATTGCCGTTGAACCATATCATTTGAGCCCAAGGAGTAGGTGGCTGTCTGATTCTGATTGCATTCCATGCTGAGTTTATCGTGAAGTTGCCATTTTTATTAGTTATCCATCTCACATCATACCCCTTGTCTGATGCCAGGTATTATGTTGTTAAGAATACTATCTACTCAGTAGAATTTCATTTCTTCTAGTAGGCCAGTTCTAGTTGCCACTCTAGCATTTAGATTTCTGATTACATTCCTTTCAAGTCCCCCCAAATCTCAGGTACAGTGGTCCTAAAGAGTGCCAATTCCCAAGCCAAAGGAAGGTGGATTCTCCATTGCCAATTACTTTCTTAATTAGGGGCATTGCTTCTTTTCTTAAACTAAAAAGGTTCCTCACTGTCCAAGACACATTAGAAGGAACTTGCATAGTCCTGAAGCATTTAGATTTAATAATATATGTGTGAATCCGCTTTACCCATAGGATATTTGACTTTTTGCATTAGCCAAAGGAGTTTCATAGTTGTAGCTTGATTCTAATGAATGATTGATTTAAGGAGTTTCATTTTGATCTCTCTCTTTTTCTTTTTTCTTTTTTCTTTTTTCTTTTGGGGGGGGGGGGTGGTTGGGTGGGTGGGTTAAATGTTTATACATTATTTAGAGGCTAAATTATTATAAAGACAAAAATAGGACTTATCTAATGTTGAAGTTTGCTATGCTATTATTTAAAATGCAATTGCCTGCTATGCATGCAAGAGTTTTGCTGCAGTTGGGGTGGATCCCGCTGTTATGGGCATTATCCCAACTGCTGCAATTCCAACTGTAGTGAAATCTGCTGGTCTTGAGCTTGATGATATCAACCTGCTTGAAATAAATGAGGTAGTGGATTCTCTTCATCATTATAATTCCGTGTTCAGTTCAATATTGTTGGAAATTGGCTCAGATTTGACCTGACCCATAACCCATAGAACGTTAACATGAGTTGTAAATAATTCACATGATTTATAATATAAGATAATTAAAAGAATTATCTAAAAAGGTGCTTGAGTTGTTGTGGGAGACTATAACTCTACCTCTATCAACACAGATTCTCTATATATTTGATATAGAGAAAATAATAATACATATTCTGAGGTGGGAGGTTACTCGAAAAATCTCTGCAAAATATTTCTCTCTATTTTTTCCTCTTAAGTCACCATTGTAGAACCTAACACTACTAGTCAAATTCAAGTTCAAGAACCTATAAGAGCTATGGATTTTTTTTATTAGCAATTCTCTATAAAGTCGTGTGTGTTCAATTTTCTATGATATATATATATATATATATGTATCTATGTTCAATGAGTACTTTGCGTTTGATAGACAATGGTCTTACTGGGCATACAAAACTTGTGCATAGAAGCTATTTGAGGATTTGTCAAAGAGAATAATACTTCATTGGCTCCAAGGTTTGACATAGAAATAAATTTTGCTGTGGTATATGCTTTTTTTGTTAGTAATTCTCCATATGTTATGTAGATTCAATCATTTCACTTTTTATTTGATTGAAACTATTGTCTAACCTTTCTATTTTGTTAGGATTTCCTCTCTTGTTTGTGACAGGAAACAAACAAGAATCTGGATTCTGGATCACAAAGCAAAGAAAAGCAAAAGACCATGAGAGAGCCACATTTAAGGATCTAGATTATGGATCTTTATTTTCTGTTTTACCTTAACCCCTTGATCTGTCATCGACTTTTAGCGTAAGTTTATCACTCTGTTGGTCTCACTAATCATTACCCTCATTGCAAAGTAACCATAAATAAATACATAAATAAAGATTGAAAATTGAGAATTTGGATGTGGGTAAACCCCCCTCCCTCCTTTTTTTGCTCTTAGTTTAACATAAGGGATTTTCTTCGATATCAAGAAATAGATTTGTGGATATGACAGAGAGCTCAATTTTTATGATTTATATAGCAACAATACATTATTCAATCACTGGGATATGTTATAAAATCATTGGGATATGTTGTCATTGGAAAATTTCTTTAACACTAATCATTTTATTAATTTTGACTTGCTTTTACATTTTTCAATATTTACCCTTAACATTTTCTTGGAATATTCTAGATTGATTCGATTCATGACTGCAAGTTTTTGGCAGATCAATGCATCATTGATTATAGTCATTTGCTTGGAATGCACATAGAAGCTCCAAGTCAAGGTACTTGTCCCTCACTAAATATCCTTCATAGTTTAAACCTAAACATGAATACTTGCATTGTATTAAGTTCTCTTTTTGGTAGCCAAATCGAGGTGCATAAAAACATTAAT
Organism: Camellia lanceoleosa; assembly: GCA_025200525.1. Classification (NCBI taxonomy): domain Eukaryota; kingdom Viridiplantae; phylum Streptophyta; class Magnoliopsida; order Ericales; family Theaceae; genus Camellia; species Camellia lanceoleosa. Next base: position 75,928,390 of record CM045768.1, read on the forward strand.
TGGATGCATTTGTTTTTATTAGATCTAGGGTTTTTAAAATTTATCATAGGAAATTTGATGAGCCCCTAAGTGTTCCATTGTCTTTTTTAATTTCATATGCATTGACAGTATGAAATGATAGTGCCCATCCAGTAATAATACTTGAAATCTTCGGTCCAACTGTCTAAAGTAACAAATCAAGTAATCAAAGTGTTCCAGTCTGAATTAACCTAACCAGGCCCAAGCATTTATAATTATCTGCACGGCAACCTGTAAAGCTTTGATCTTGATCTCTCTCTCTCTCTCTCTCTTCCCCCCCCCCCTTCCCCTTTGTTTTTGGTTCTTGATTCGATTTTCATTTTTCAATCTTTGTTTACATTTTCTTTGTTTTTTGGGTGAATATATATATATATATTTTTTTTTTTTTTTTGTATGAATCAATTTGATGTTTAGTGAGAGGTGAAACAAAGAAAATGTAAGTTTGTTGTTTCACAATAGTGTGTTACTTGAATGAATGAAAGTTTGTTGTTTTTAGTTGTTTTGATATTTGCATATGCAGATTTTGTAATTAGAATGTTACAATTGCACAATGGACTATAGGTACTTTACATGGAATTTGTGGACAAAGGAGGTGAAATTTTCTAGGTCTTATGATTTTTGTCACTTGTTTTATGTTCAAAACTCACAATATGGAAAACCAATTGGTGTATATATATCCACTTCCAAAGCTGGAAATCAGTAAATACATTGGCAATCAACAAAGGCTATAAATGGAGACTAAGAAAATGATAAAATCAAGAGGAATTTACAGTACAATGCATATAGTTGTAGAATGAACAAATTAAGGAGCATGTTACATATGTTGAAACTTCAATTTCTGCAGACAAGAGAGACAACAGTCTTAGGTTTATGTGATTCTTGTGGGAATCATATTAGATGGATCTCATTCCAGGCGGAAACAAAAACATTTACGTATGTCATTGTGTAGTAGCAACTTTTGAAGTTAATTGTTTTTGTCTATATTATAGAAGATACCCACTGTAGAGAAACATGGGATTTATGCGTAACTGAACATTTGAAATTAAAGAGAAAATCATTCTTTGTTTTAGGTACATTGGAGGGGAAGGAGGGAGTCGAACTTGTGACCCCTAGTGAGGTACACAGGTTCTAGCCACTAGGCTAACCCCTAGGATTAAATTTAAGAGAAAACTCTTAAGTGCAGCCTGTCTACCCACTGCTAGAAAAATGACTTTTAGCGGCATTTTAAAAACGCCGCTATATGTATGAAAAACGCCGCTAATTCCTTTAGTGACGCTTACCACCAAAACGTCGAGGACGCGACCGTCGCTATAAGTTTCTGACGCTTTAAAAATGTCGTGAAATTAGTTTATAAACGCCGCTAAATGTGGCAGCAAACGGTAACATGACGTCACACAGGCATTCAGCGACGCTTCAAAAACGTCGTAATAGCTTTTTTGTTATTTTAAAAATATAACTATAGTGACGTTTTGAAAAACGCCGCAATAAATTTTTTTCCTTTTTTTTTTTTTCAACTACTAATTTTGTAAGATTTAACTTTAAAAATATACCTGTAAAATAGCAATAATGAATAAAACTTCGTACAGACATATTTCTGTGAGATTACTATTCCCTCACATCTATAATAGTACCCAATACAACATCCTTCAAGAAAAAAATCCAATAAGTTCAATCCATGCAGTAGCTGATCCATTCCTAAATAAATTAACACTCACTCCACTGTAGTTTTAAGTGTTGATTCATGATGAATCCATGCCATTTGGAAAAGTATGAAGGAAACAGTAGTGAGGACAGTCCATGATATTGATTACCAAAAAATTATAAAGAAGATAAACATGGACATTACATTGCACATGCTCACAAAATATACAATGGTGACACAATATTTAAAATTTTAAATAAAAAAAAAGCCCATTTTTTTTTTATTTATTCTATTTTGTGTTTTGGGGGGGTTCATGGCTCTCGACTGCTGTGAAGTTCCAGCATCTCATGGTTTGGGTCAACAGAGACAGCAACTCGATAGTCTCGCAAGGCACCCATAACATCACCGATATGCTCGTGAAATGCTGCCCTCAAGTGTAGCAGGTTGAGGTCCGCTTTGAATGCAATCGCTCTTGACAATTCCGATATCGCTTCTTTTTCCTTGTGGTTGTCCATCAACACCAACCAAACCAAAAACAAAAAAACGCAATCTGGTTCAATACCAAATAACATGAAAACAACTTTACACGACGATAATGTTAAGAAAAATGTTTGGTAACTTGAATTTGTGTCGTCCAAATGGCTCGAATGTATCAAAACGACGTCGTTTTATCCCCAAAACGATGTTGTTTTAAAACGACATCGTTTTGAGACATTCGAGCCATTCGGGCTATGAAAATTTGGACTACCAAGCTTTGGCGAAGAAAAAGAAGAATCATTTTTTTTTAAATATCTGATCACTCTCAAAAAGTGAGGGATGTGATCTTCAAATCAAAGGGTCCAAAATTATTTGAAATACAACAAATAAAATTTATGACTTCTGATTCCAACCAAAATCATTTTCCTTGCAGAGAGAACACACACACACACACACACACACACACGTAAGGTTTTAAATACTAATGAGATTTCAAAAATTTTGTGATTCCATTTCAAATGGAGTAATAGATCCAAAACCATGCATGGTGGCAAATGTTTGATTGATTATAATCATTATCAATTCAACACAGGAAGTCCCAAAATTTGTAATAAAATTCTAAAGAGCATTCAGAATTTTGGTAAGATCAATTCAATTGTAACTGGAACTAGATTTCAAATTTATTTGGCAGATGAATGCTGGAGAGACAAAAGTTCTAACCTTCCCAAGATTGTCAATAGAAGGAGAGAAGCGGAGAGCATAATACAGAGCACGACATCTCAACCTTTGGATATCAACAGGTATATCATTATTTGCAAGTCTGGAATCTGATTTTACAACATGAACCACCTGCAAAAAGTGAATTGATAAATGATCCCTCAAGCTCAGACAATGTGATAATCAGATTACTCTGTCTAGGTTCAAATTGATTTTTTCATTTATTTCAATAAATAACAATATGAACCACCATAATAACAATAGTAATCTTTTTTTTTTGGGTGAATAACAATAGTAATCTTCCTTTTAAGCATCTGGTAACAATGTAAATGTAAAGTATTGCCAGGTAAAATGTCCAAAATTAGTCACACGACCGATTAAGTAAATTGCATGTTTCATTTCCTTGAATTTTGACCCCTTGTTGCTTCAAATGAAAGGCAAAAACGGTTTCCCCAAGGTACATATTTAATATTTTAAGAACAAGCAGCAACATTCAAGAACATTAACTCAAAAAACACGTAAACATGAGTAGTAAAATAGTGCATCGAGATAGTGACAAATGTCACAAAGCAAATGGCAACAAAAGCAATCACGAATATGGAGCCCGCTATATGGATCTCAGATTCAATTTTTTTTACCCTGCCAAAGGTCTTTTCATATATTAAGTTATAGGCCAGTTATCTGCTGAAAATGCCACTCTATCTTTCTGGTTTGACTGAGTGAGGGCAATAAGCTTAATCAAGTGATCAATTAAGCTTTGGATGTAATTTGGGTCTATGCCAACAGTGAAACTGAACTCAAAACCACCATTATTACATTCAAAAACAAAAATTGCAGCCTTATTTATTTTTTTGGTGCAATGCACACATAACTGTTAGAAGTTCCAGAAATACAAACATAGAATAGTTTTGCAAGCTCAGCTGCTATACACGAAGCCAAAGTGCAGCCAGTTCATAGAAATTATCTCCTAGAAGATCAAATCAAGAAATCAAATTAGCAAAAGACACCGCCTAGAGATACACACAGTTACAACTCAAAAACCCCAATGAATACATTAAGCATACCATCAAAGAAAATATCAACAGCATCCAATGAAGAAGCGAGGTCACCTCCTTTGACAAGTACATTTCTGAAAACAAAAACAAAGCTGTTACAAATTACAATTCTTCTTCTTGTCTAGTCTTTGTAAAACAAATCTGCTCAAAGAAATAAAAGAGCAAGCCCATATGTACACATTGACTATGCAAACTCAAAGTTAAACCTGCCTCTCACAGTGCCTAGCATGACACTTAAACCTCCCTCTCACAAATCACAATTGGCATTCATATCTTTATCATTGCCCAAACTTCTACTAATAGCCTATACTTAATCCATGAGAAAGGTGACGTGTCAGTTACCTTCACAAAGACTAGATAAGTGTCATGTCAGTAAATTCAATGCTAAAGTGAATATGGTTTCCATCAACCTTGACATAGTTTAAAGTGCATCAATCAACATAATTCTATTCTTGCTTCCCTGAATATGGTAACTACTTTCTGATCATCAAATTGGATATAAAGAAAAAGGCATACACAAGGAATCGGTTAGCGAGTCACATAGAAGTAAGCAAAACAAGTTGATGGAACTACAAAATTTAAGCATGCAAATAAGCATAAATGTACTTGAATATAAAAGCATACTGAAATCCAGCAATGAATTAAAGAAAAAATGGGACTGCCAATGATTAACGATTATACGGTGATGAAGGAACAGAAAGCAAACAAATCAAGATTAGTGAGTTAACTTCCTATTACTTAATATCCATTAAATGCACAAGGTACAAAAGTACGCAGACAATTGAAGTCAACAAGACTTCATTTAGAACATCACTAGAAAAAGCAACCCCGGACTTACAAATCTATTCTCGGCAAAGAATTCCTTGATGAGAACATCTGTTTGAACTCCATCTATTTTGCAATAGGCCTAACAACACAAAGCGATTGCATAATATTTGCATCATAATAGAACAAGGAGATGCAATGTAAATACAGGAAAAAGTTATAACGCACCTCAAGTCTGTTGTGAGCATTCACACGAAACAGCGCTTTAAAGACATTGCCTTTCTACAGAATTAAACACTAAATATGATAACAACCTTCTTCTTCTCCATGATGTATTTACATGGAAATCGCAACTCTACGTAATCTGCGACATCTCTGCATGTAATATTCAGTTAAAGAAAACCTCAATTGGTACCGAACATGGTTCTAAGGTTAACTGTACAGCAATTATGAATGCTGTTTAATGCTAAGGAGACAATAAATACACAATAAAACATTTCAAAGGATATCTTGAATAAATGTCCATGTTGTAGAGTGATATGACTTAACATGTTGCTCACAACTTTTATGGAGCATATGGGACAAACCTGCAAGGAAACAGTGACAGCAGTGTGAGTTTCTTGACAACACACAACATATATAAATTGATTCATGATGAATATGATATTGAACTACACAAGCACAACACAGATCCTCTACCTTTTCCATTTGATTGGCTCAAAGCTATTGAAGGATAATCCAAAGATGATGTGAACTAGAAATTTAAAAAATTATCAGAATTTTAGGATTACACTCAATAATAAACAAATATATATATATATCATTAAAAATTTTAAACTCAAGCTTACATTTATTAAAAATGAGAAAAACCGAGAGAGAAAAAAAATTAATCTTATGCAACTCAAAGATTAATGTAAAACATATATTCCAACAAAAACTTATCATGTTCTAGTAGTAGATCGGTTGCGCTTCAAATCGCTTTTTTCACATTATTATCATTAAGGGTGCACAAAATACCCAGAAAACCCGAGAACCAAAGGGTCTGGTTAGGTTAGTTTGGTTTTTTTAATACATTGCTTGGAAGATCCCATCATCATTTTTATTTTTTGGTGTTTGGCTAAACATTAAAAGGTAAAATAAAAATAACAAAAGTTTTCCATTGACACATTTTATCAAACATTTGACATGAAAGGAAAATGATACAATAAGAATCACAATATCAACAAGTTATTCCAACAAAAAAAATCCATAAAAAAATTTATGTCAGTAGGATAAGAATCAATCAACGAACTATTCATCAGGAAATACTACAAAATCGAACTTCGAAATCACAATCCCGAGATGAATCATCGACCAGAGAAGAATCGAAGAAGAATCACTGAGTAAAAGAGTGAAGAAGAATCGAGAGCCCTAAGGGCTTAAGACCTATATAGAGCCCTAAACAAAAGTATTCACTAAGCAAAACATTGATCCAAAACAGAGATAAATCACAAATAGAACAACTAACCTCTGATTGAAGAAGATGAAGAGTTCCAAATCCATGGAGATAAATCACGGAGCTGTGTTCAAAATCGAACTTCGAAATCGCAATACCGAGATGAATCACCGAACTGAAGAAGAATCGAAGAAGAATCACTGAGTAAGAGACTAAAGAAGAACCGATCCTCTGAGAGAGAGATTTGGAGAAACAGATTTGATTCTCTGCGAGAAATAGAGAGCAAGAGAGTGAGTGAGACAAGATTCAATAGTCTAGACGGTGGTGCTCAAAATAGGGTTTTCAAAATAAAGGTTTGGAGAGACAGAAGTGGGTGTGAAGAGAGACCAGATTTGAAGGCGCTTTTCAAACGTCTTCCACTCACAAAACGGTACCGTTTTAATTTATAACAAATGTGACGTTTAAAAAACGCCGTTAATTGTTAGAAAAAGTGACGTTTACTTAAACGCCGTTAAATCCCTAATTTCCTGTAGTGACCCTATCATCTCATTATTTTGATGGATGTATCTATAAATATCATTGTTCATGATGAAAATTTTTAAGTAGGTCAAGTCTTTATAATTGGGGCTCTCATTGTCATAGAAGAAAGGAGAAACAATAACCTCACCAGGTAGTAGACTACAAAAAGACTTGCTGATTCATCCTTACACCAAACATTAGGAATCACACTAGGAAGTTCACATGTGAAGAAAAAACCATTCCTTCCCAATTCTTTGTTTTCCTTGAACAAAGTGATGGAGTACTCACATCACATGACATCCAGTGGTATTCTCATCACTAAAATAGTCCCCAACCTTTGTTGTTGGTGTTTGAGTCACTGATGGTTGAGATACAGGCCCTCCATAGTTACAGTAGTAGTGTTCCTGGCTGTAACATGTTAGAGAGAGATGAGGCACTTGGAATGAATTTATAGCATAAGAGGGTAAGGCAATTGTGCAAGGTTCTCCCATGTAGCAATATTGTGCATCAGTTCTGACTTTACCCCTATCATACAACACGCTTGGATGTATGATACAAGTTACTTGTGGCTAAGGGAGAAGAGTTTTTTCTCTTTCAGTTCTGTGAGGACTAGCGGTGGTGTTGGCCATGCAGTTTGTATCCTTATGATCCTTGGATGATTTATTCTTGCCTTCCTCCCCACCATTTACACTCTCTTTGATCTTATCAGTGGCAGAAATGGTAAAACTTGCGGGAACTATAATTAATTTAGATAGGTTAAATTATAATTTCACCCCTATTTTCTTTCTATAATTGATATGTATAGTTTTTTCACTCTCTCTCTGAAATGAAAAATTGCAAGGAACCATGGGGTCATTTATGTTCCTCTCCCCAGGACAAATGAGCTTCCCTTATTACTAGTTGAGGACAAAAACCTTAAGAAGTGCTTTTTTTCCCCCACTTACTATATTTAAACAATTATTGGCTTTTATTTTGGTTTTATGACTTTAAAATATCTGGTTATGCATAGAAGATTTTCATTTTGGATTTGTTGATTCTATGTATATGTCATATCTATATGGTAATCCAAACATTTTATGCTAGTAACAGTCAAAGTGATTCTTCTTTTTCTATTGATGTAGGAGATGAAGAGTCAGTGTGATGAGAAAAGATCTGACTTTATCTTTTGTAAGACTACAATAGTCTCTACAAATAGTAAATTTATTCATATATTTCTAGCGATTTCTGAATTAATTTGTGTTTTCATTTTTCAGATCAAAAATTTCTTGGAGAGATGCAAAATATGGTCAAAGAATTCAAGAACCTAGTTTTTTAAGTTTTTTCATTTTTTAATATATGTTATCACAGTTAAAAACTTTATATTAATTTCTTTGTATTTACTTTTGAACATTTAACTTTCATTTATGAAATATATGACGTTATTCCATTCAATATGTGATTGTGATTCAAAGTATAGTAAATAGTGTGTATTACGTTCTTCAAACACAAATAATATTGATTATTCTTCAAATATGTCGAACCCTTTTTTTATCACACGCATTAACTGTGATAAGAAATATATATAACGTGTGATCTTATCTCATTATTAATTACACTTCAAAACTGTGATCTAAATGTTTATTATCACATGTTTTATTAATTATTAATCACACTTAAAAGATGTGATCTAAATGTTAGAAATAACAGGTTTTATTAGATATTAATCATACTTAAAATCTGTGATCTAAATATTTTTTTATTAGTTATTAATCACACTTAAAAGATATGATCTAAATGTTATTAATCACACTTAAAAGATGTAATTTAAATATTTATTATCACACTCAAAACATGTGATGGAATCATCTTTTAATGACACTTTGGGAGTGTGATTAAAAATGACCTCCTTTTAATCACATTCCCAAAGATCACACTTTGATAAAACTTAAAAGGTGTGATTAAATAACATACATTACCAAAAAAAAAAAAAAAAGTGTGATCTATTTATGATTTTTTAATAGTGAAATAGGACCTGTGAGAACAGACGGCATATAATTAGCACACCTAATTTTGGAGTTAGAGTCAAAAATGCCTTAAACTTAGTCGAAAAGGGCATTAGGGGAATAAAATTCAAAACAATCGCCGAACCACTCTATGGATGTCACAGGTAGCTTCCTCTTGACAATTAGGACCTATGGGAATAGACGGCAAGTAATTAGCACACCTGGGTTGGGAGTTAGAGTCAAAAACGTCTACAACTAAGTCGAACATATTTAAATAACTAATTATGTCACATGTACTATTAATTATGGATAACTAATTTCTGAGTCTTCAAATATATTTTCTTACTTCTCTTAATCTTAAATGTTACGAGTGATTACTGTTACTCACGTGCATTGTGTTGCTTGAGTCTATTGTACTGAATCAACTGATATTTTCTACGGCAGTAAGTACTGCTACTTGTTTCCATGCATCTGTTAATTAAAAAAACAAAAAAACAAACAAACAAAGGGCATTCAAAATGTCACCTTTTCAGTCATCACTTCAACCATGTCTAAGAGTGTAATAGAAAAAGCACTGGAGAAGATGAACAATTTAATTTACTCATCATAACCTTTGATCTTTTTGCCTCAGACTATCAAGTTCTACATGCATTTCTAGTACTAATGGATGCAATTTTTTTTGTAGATCACTTTTGGCTTGGACTTGTGGATATTCTATTTTTGTATGCAAAGGACAATTTACACTTTTGTATAATCCCGTTATTTTTGTTGTCTTCTGCTTTTATGTAGATTAGTATTAATCGTACAAAAAACTTTTGACATTGAACTAATAATTTTTGGCGTGGTATATAGATTAACTTTTGTCGTGGTACAGATTACCATGGTAATTTGTACCATGGTAATTTGTACCACGCCAAATGGCCATTTGACATGGTAGTGAATATTTTTTATTTTTTTATGTGTATAGAGGACATGGTTTTCGTATGATTATCTGTTTTGTATGGAATTATTATTTTAGGTTAGAATATACTTAGTTTGTATGGAATTTGACGTTAAAAGTAATTCCTTTTTGAATGGTTGGAAATGAAATTTGATGCAAATTGTGGAATGGTTAATAATATATGTATGGTTTTGTTTATATACATGGTATAGGTTACACAGAAAACATACAGGTTGTGGACAAATTGAAAAAAAAACATAAAATCATGTTTTTGGCAACTAAACAATTGGTAGCCAAAAAGGAAGTAAATATTTTTAGCGACTAAATAGTCGATAGCTAAAAAAAAAAATTGAAAAAAAAATTGGTGACTAAATATTTAGTAGCCATAAAAAAGTAGACTTTAGGTGACTAAGATTTTAGTAGCTAAAAATAAATAAAATGAAAAAAAAAAAAAAAAAAAAAAATTGGCGACTAAAACTTTGGTAGCCAAAAAAAATAATCAAACTTTAGGCGACTAAAACATTTAGTAGCTAAAAAAAATAAAATGAACAAAAAAAACTTTTTGCCAACTAAAATTTAGTCGTCTTAAATGATTTTAGTTTTTGGCGACTAAATATTTTAGTCGCTGAAAATGCGATATTAATTTTTTTGAAAGCTTTTGGCGACTAAAAAATTAGTCAGTAATTGAGGACTTTCGGCGACTAAACCTTTGTTAGTCACCAATTACCTTTCCCAACAATTATTCAACGACTAATCTAGCTACCAAAAATTTTAGTCACTAAAAAGTTTCAGGGACTAAAAAATGACTTTTGGTGACTAAAAATTTAGTTGCCAAAAGTGCCATTTGTTGTAGTAAATATGATAAATATTTTCCGAAATGTCAAGTTGTGCTATGGAATTCTGAAATGTTATGATATGACAAGTTTTCTGATAATTATGTTTTGATAAGAATGAATGAGTTTTCATTTTTGAGCATCTAATGTGACATATAAAATATGATTTGATCTTCAGAAACTTTCGTTCTATCTTTGACTCGTCATAGACGTTTTGCATATGTTATTGATTCATTGTAAACATTCTGTATGATGTTGGTCCTTGATGATCGTTCTGCATGGCTTCGATCATGTATGATCATTCTATATGGCTTCGTACCTTCATGGACGTTCTATATATTATCGACCCGTTATAAACATTATGTATGCTTCCATTCCGTTGTGGACGTTTTGTATGGTCTCTATCCGTGGAGATCATTTTGTCAAGTTTTAATAATACTATTGGGATGACCACGTAACGTATTGAACTCTAAAAGGTTTGATGAACTTTATGTATTTTATATATCTGAAAAATGCTTTTATCATGTTAAGAATGTTATTTTTATAAAGTTCTGAAACTTATTCATTCAACCTCTTCATATTGACATTACTCATTGGACTTCTAGCTCACCCTCTTCCCCTATATATGTAGGTGAACATCTAGAAGATCAACATTAGAGTTTGCTTTGGAATCAACCGTCTTGTGAAGACCATTTGAAAAGTGCCTCCGTGTTGAGGCTTTGGCTTTTGTTTTTGGCCAAGCTTTGTAAAGCTTTATTTTAATTAAGTTTTGTTAAACCATGTATGTGATCTTGGGTTATGTATAAGATAAATGTTTGTATATATTATAATTGTGTTATGAAATGTTTTTGAGTATTTATGTATACACAGCTCATTAGATAATGTTATTTTTGTTTTTGCTTCTGCTTTAGGCCCTGATAACTAGTAAATTTTTTGTGATTTGGTTAAGAGACCGTAGGTAATTATTGATTATTGGCCAGTCACCACTCTAACCTCTAGGGGCAAGTTCAAGTCATGGCAGCCATTGTTAAGTTTGCCGAAGCTATTTAGAAGATGCTTCTGCTCTAACTGGTTTCGACAGCCGTATCTTGGGAGACAGACACTAGCGTACCTCCAGCACCTATCGGTGAAGCGGCGAATCTGTTTTAAAGAAATTGTGTGCACCACAGGGTTCGGTTTGCATCCCTTATTTTTGTTTTTCGAAGTTTTCAATTTAAACTATTTCTTGTATATTATTTTATATGTCCATGTGAATCTATCTTGTAATATGTTCCATGATGTAATCAATTTCATTCTTGTATTTTTAGTTCTGTAATTTATTCTTTATTTCATTCTTTAATAATAATAATAAAATTGTTTTGTGATTTCTATTTAATTTTATTTTATATATTTTTCTAATATTATTATGGAAAAATACCAACATGAGTGTGTTTGACAAGCTTGCAAAAAGATCCGGTAAGGGGAAGGGGTGGTCACAGCCCAGCACTTATTACACGAGTCAAACGGATAGTGTTTGAGTTATTCATGTTCAACCTTAACACAACTCATTTAATATTTGTGTTATTGTATTGTATCATATTCATATTTGTGAGAAAAAATAAATAGTCTTAATCCTCTTATTACATGTATAATTCAAATCGTATTAAAAGGCCGTGTCTCAAATTCTCACCCCTATAATCAACAGAGGCCTACAATGCACTGTATTTGGTTAAATTGAATGGCTATTGAGTGTTTGATACTTTGATGTTGTGTTGGTGGTGAAATTTCCATCCTGTTGTTTCACTTGGGAATTTTTATTGCTATGTTTTTTTACCAGTCCTGAATTTTTAGAGAGTTTATAATATTGTAAGTTAAGCTGGTTGATTTTGGTGGAGAAACAAGAACTTATGATTTTATGTTGGATAATGGGAGAATAATATGAGACATAATAATTTGTGATTGGTGTGCGATATGTGCAGCATGAGCCCCATGGATACTGAATAAGTTTAATTGTAAAGTAAATTATAAAGCACCAACCTTAATCGTCATTGTTGGCAGTGCATTAGTAATGCGTATGAATCATGATCACTTCCATTTGCCTTGTATATTCCTATCGATAAAAAAACATGATTCCCTCACTAGCCTGGTCTCCCTTCCTCACTGGATTCATTTTATTTTTTTTCTCTCGTTTTTCAAAATAACCGAGTTTTACAATTAAATAAATGTTTCGTCTGTTTCAGCGTAAAATATTTTAAATAAAAAATATTTTTCCTATAAATTGATTTTACATTAATATATATATATATATACACATTTGTGTTTTTATTTTTGGGCATTTGGTTGATACTCGAAACAAAAATATTTTATTGCTTAAAAGAGAAATTATAATTTAATAACATGTCATTTATGATTTTTTTTAGTGAGTTAAGACATTTAAAAGGGCAAATTACCTACACCTCCCTTGAGGTTTAACGAAATTAAAGATTCCCCCTGAGGTTTCAAAAATTACATCACACCCCATCGCAATTAACGCCGTTAACGATTATCATAAATTGACTAAAATGCCCTTTTGACAAATAAGGGCAAATTACCTAAACCGCCTTGAGGTTTAGCTAAATTTCATATTACACAATGATGTTTGGCTAAATTATCATTTTAAAAAAAGTTATGAAATGCAAACTTAAAATGGAAAAACACTTATCACACTACAAAAAATTAAGGTTTGAGAGACCAAAATTTAGGAACAAAATTATTTTTAGGGAACCAAATATTTTTGTTGCGAAAAGTGTCGTCATTATATTTTTGGCAACGAAAATTGAACATTAGTGATTAATTATTATCTTTTTGGTATCAAATTTTTTTGTCCCAAAAAATAAACCATTTTGAGACCAAATTATTTTGTCCGTAAAAGTCTATTTATTATTGACATTTTCGAAATTTATCACTAAAAGCCTTATTTTTGACTTTTCAGGGCAACCTTTTAGCGACTATCCTCCTCACGATAGAAGTTAGTCCCTAAATGTCTTTGCAACAAAATTTTCACTTTTAGACATCAAAAAAATTGATCTCTAAAACTTATACGTTGTAGTGTCAGATAGTGAAAATATTATAAAATTAACAAATAATTAAATAAGTTAAAAACACAATAAATGGCTTGTCAAAAAATTCTTAGAATATGTTTGGTTTGATTTTTAGAAATTTATGTTTAAAATTTTTTTAAAAAAAATAAAAACTAATTTGGTTAAGAAATAAAAAATAAAAAATTATTATTACTTTTATATAATTTTATCTTTTGAGTGGTTAGAAATAATTTTTACAAATTAAATATATTTTTTCATATTTATTTTTATTAAATTAGCTTTTATTTTCTTTTTTAAATTTTGAAATTGTTTTCTAAACAACAAATCAAACATGGTTCCAAAAACTTAATTTTTTTTTCCCATCTAACGTAATTCTTTTGTAAATTTTGTTGATTTGTCCAAGGGATTTCAACAGGGACAATATCGTCCATCAATTTATATTTTGGTGATGTTAACTAACCATTTTTAATGTTTAGTTAATGGTAGATGTTAAATTGTTATGCGAATACAAACCTCGTGGGGCGGGATGTAATTTCTAAAACTTCATGAGGAAATCTGTAATTTAGCTAAACCTCAAGGGAGGTGTAGGTAACTTGCCCTATTTAAAAAAGCTAAATGCGTTGAAAAGGTAGTGAGTGAGAGTCAACTTTATAAAAATTGACTTACAAAAATTTTTAAGATAAGTTATTTTTGGGAAAATGATGCAAAAATATTTTACTTACTTTTTATTCAACCAAACAAATGGAACCTACAAGGGAGCAAAATATTAGATAATAAAAATAAAAAACATTAAAAAATAAAAATAAAAAATAAAAACTGGGGAATTCTATTTTGTGTTCTACTACTTTCTTCTATGTAGGGCAATGTTCTATTTTCAAAATCTAAAAGAATTTAAAAAATAATAAAATAATCTACTTACATTTTTAATCAATTCAAAAATTATTTATGTGCGCTACAATTTCACCACACACTAAACAAAATTACCTACTCCAAGATATCTAAAATGAAGCTAATAAGCCTAGATGAACGCGTCAAGATCCTCTGGAGTAAAATCCTAGAGTGATCTCCTAGAGTGATCCATTCAATGGCAGAAATTAAACCTTATCAAAACGATGTTGTTTTGGTGAGTAATTTTTATAAAAAAAAAAAAATCAGCTTTATTTCAAAATGACGAATACGTTCCTGCAAATATGAAGCATTAGAGAAAGAGAGAGAGAGAGAAAAAGAGAAGGGCTGAGAAGAGGAGCAGGACATCACCACCCCGCCCGTTCCCACTCCTGACGCGCCACCGCCGCCACCTGTAACGCCCCGAAAATTGGGCAGGGTATATCTGTTTATACAACAAACCCACCTGATAGACAAACACATATATATAACTAATTATTCCATACATCCATTTCCATTTAATCCCAAATGCCAAATACATGCAATTCACATCTCAATGCCCCAATTCCAATCCCAAGCATGCATTTTACAACAAGTATGAAATGGAAGCCAAACAGATAATGAGTGCCTTACAGGCGTACAAATTTATCCAAGAACTTTCTTGGTTACACAAAATGGAGTTTCAACTCAACACAAATACAACCCTGGGCTTACATTCAACAAATAACAATAAAACAAAAATGAAGCCTCAGCTCCGAGTCCTCCCAAGTCAGTGCCTTGGTGGAGGCATATCACCTGTACTTGAAATGGTTTCCCTTACACGGTGAGCTATAGCCCAATAGAGATATACTACACGACATATGGACCATAACAAGACTAAAGAGGAGTATGCTCATGCCATGCTCATGATAAAACATTTTATCTCTCTTTTTATAAAGCATGCAACGCTGAGACGCAACAACAGATATAAAGCCATTTCCATTTTAAACCGTATTTATTACATGAATTCAGGCTCTGTGAATCTCTAGGTGAGTGCCTGCAAGTAGGCCCTAATGCACTACCATTTTCATTTTTACCAGTAAACTGGAAGGCTCGACACCTAACCGCGCGGTTCTACACCCCTTACTTAGATTCACCAAGTATTCATCTTTTTACAAACAGATACATTTCCAATGAAATTAATATAATGCAATGTCCAATGCAACAAATGAGACATGTGGTTCAATTTACCTAAGTCTCATGAATTTTTACAACAATCATGGCTATCTTCCACCAATAGCCCAAAACAGATATTTCCAAACATATATTTAAACAATTAAATTCTAAAAAATTCTGATAAATACAATCTATTCCATATCTCATCAAATATGAACAACTACACTAGTTTTTATATCACAATCACGTTTGGTAACCTCTCAAGGTCCATTTCTAACTGTGTCAGTTTTATTCCAACAGATACATTAAGTAAGATAATACCGTTAATGCCCAAGAAAATATCATTTTCTTTCCAAACTCATTCTCCAAGAATTATTCAACTATGACATCCTATTTGGATCAAAAGCCCCAAAATTTAAACATAATTCCTTTGTTTTCTTTAAAAATGCTCTTTTGGTCGCAAACCGGTAAAAATTTCAAAATCGATCGAATCGAAGTCCGTTTTTGCTCAAATTTAAAACATAGCTCTTTCATAACCTTACAAACATATTCCAAGTTTACACTTTCACAATTTAGGCATGAACTCTTCATTTTTTTCAAAATTTCCCTTTTAAGAAAATAAATCACAAATTTTTCAAAAATTCTAATTAAATTATATACAACTCTAAGCTCCATATAATCAAGTAAAAATACATAAAAAAGTGTAGGAAAAATCCCTACCCCAAGCCAAGAAGCTTTCAAATTTTTCGGCAACAAAAATTAAATCTGCTCAGAGCCAACAATGCCTTTTCCACCCTTTACATTTTAATCCAAAGCACTTGGGGTCAAAAATGACTTACACTAGATCAAACCCATGAAAAACCAGCATTGGAACCCTATTTCTCTTCTTCTCACGACAAGAACTCCCAAAGTTTGACAAAAATTCCATTTGGTCACTTTTATAGATATTTCCAAAACAAATATCTAACTATATATATACACCTATATACATATATAAATTAAAAATACATTTCAACATCTTTAATGACAAAAGTAAATAAAATATTTTCTCACTACAAAATATATTTTGTTTAATGGTACACACACCATAAATATTCACAACTCTTTTATGGTAGTCAAATAATAATAATAAAACCACAACACTATTACATGGTTACTAACGGGTCACAATTCAATCAATTGGGTCCAAAATGAATGGAGTTTAATAATTTAATATAAATCCCCAACTGAGATTAAAGTATAAATTTAATTTGATTCAACTCGTTACAACCTTCCCCCCTTAAGGAATTTCGTCCTCGAAATTTAAACTAGATAACCTCGCTGAATCAAAATCAATTACAACTATAGAAGCGCAATCATGGCATAATAATACAACCTCCCAATTAAACATCAGGAATTCACCCTGTTCCATAACATATACAATGTACATCCGAATATCAAAATAACATTTTTATTACAATTTTCAAACATTGATAAAAAGGTCCGGATATGTAATGACCCCAAAATGCATATAAGAAATCATCTTTATTTAACTATGAGATGATGTGTTTTAATTTAATTATATCTATTGGAATGGAAGCTAAGGATGTGAAATTTATCATGTAGTAGAGAGTTTTGGGCCTTGAATTACATGAAATTGAGGTTTGATTTTAAAAATGAGAAGTTCCAATTTTTCAGCCATTTTCGGACTGCAAACAACCTAGGGCCGCACGTGCGGCTCTGTTTCCCGCACGTGCAAGAGACAACTCTGTTCGGCCAACTTTGAATAAGCATATCTTTTGCCTCGGGACTCCGTTTTGAGTGATTCTTGAGCCTAAAATCAAGCCCCGGAAGTTTAGTTTCCAATGGAAGTGGTCTCACTCCCAAATTCTAAATACAGAAATAGTTATGCCCAAATTAATGACGACTGTTCACTTTCTGTTAACCAGTTTTGTACCATTTATTCACCTAAACCATTTCCTATCGATTTCTCCTATTTTCTGAGACATGGATTATAACTTATTAAGGAATAATGAGCTTTGGTACCATTATGGCTAATTGATTGAATGATCAAAGAGAATAAGTAAAGGATTGAGTATAATCTCATATTATGTGTTGTGCACTATACTTGTAGGTCGAGACGAGGACATCGTCCCATCACTACCGGGAGCCGATCACTGTGAGTATGATTTATGATATGTTTCACTTACTTCCTGTGATTATGATTTATGTATTGTTATTTGTGAATGGCCTATTCCATTGATGTTGTGGTATGCTTGAATAATGGCATTGATATGGACCTAAGGTCGTTCTATCCCTAGTAATAGACGTGGGCCCGAGGCCGCTATGATGCGAATTGTTCTATCCCTATTAATGCAGTGATATATTTGCCTTCTGTTAATAGTTGTTATTAATGTTCTGTTATCCGCAAGACAACTATGTCGACTTGTGATAAATCATGGGAAAATCTTTGTGCACTATTGAGTAATAGTACTGTAGCAGTACGTTTTACTTACTGTTAATAGTTAATACTGACGTTTTGTTATCTGCAAGTTAACTATCTGAATTCATGATGACCAAATAGAACACATGTGTATTATGTAACAATGATATCTTGGTGTATCTGGAATCATTCTGTTTTGTTAATGATGGACCCGAGGCCAATCTGTTGATATCTAGGCTTAAAGCCGTTCTGTATCATATGTGGGCTTAAAGCCGTTCTGTATTATATCTGGGCTTACAGCCATTCTGTATTATATCTAGGCTTACAGCCATTCTATATTATATCTGGGCTTACAGCCGTTCTGTATTATATCTGGCCTTACAACCGATCTGTATTATATATGGGCTTGCAGCCGATCTGTATCCTACTTGGGCTTATAGCCGCTCTGTATTATGTATGGGCCTGAGGCCGTTCTGTATAATCTGTTAGGCCAGAGGCTGTTCTGTATAATCTGTTAGGCCAAAGGCCGCTCTGTATAATGTGTTGGGCCTGAGGCCACTCTATATAATGTGTTGGGCCTGAGGCCGCTCTGCATAATGTGTTGGGCCTATGGCTGTTTCGCATTCTGTATGGGCTTGAAGCTAGTCTGCATTATATGTGAGCCTGAAACCGTATTGAAATATAGTTATGGATAAGACCTGTATATGGTTGGTATCTGTCTATTTACTTTATCCAAGGTTTTGCTTATTCAATTAACCTTCTTACGTTGCTATTATTCACTGAGCTTTGCTCATTCTGTTTTATGTATATTTCTGTAGATGAGTCATCGGGGATTGACACTAGAGTTGTACTGAGGTTCGCCTGTCTGCCAAGTCACCTGGGGTATGTCTCCACGTGGAGGCCTTAATTTATTGTTGGAAGTCATATAAATTATTAAGTCTTATGTAAGTGTGTGTGAGATCTATATAAATTTTGTGATTGTATATGTATATTTGGAAATGTATTTAAATGCTTAAATCCAATTAAATCATCATGTATGCACAACCTCAATGGATGTTGTCTTTTATTGATATTGCTTCTGCTTAAGGCCCCGTATGTGATTAAATATTATTCTAAAATTCTGTTTTGAGGCCTATGTACAGGCTGGTCATGGACCAAACTTTTAGGGGCAGGTTTAGGTCGTGACAGGATATTTCTCATGGACTTCAACCTTACATTCTCAAATCGCCTCCTTAACCCCGTGGTGTCTCCACGACATTTTCACCAAGGGACAAATACGAACAAAAGATACACAAACACGTACATATACACAGACACATACAGACAAATACGGAGAAAATACAAAGATACGTACGTATACACAGACACATTTGGGGAACATGCCGTTACTAACAAGGAATATTCTGTCTATGGACGTCAGCGAGCATATTCCATTACTACGACGGAATATTTCGTTAGCTAACGTCATCGCGTGTAAGCAAAACACGCAAAAAGGAAAGAAAAACACGAATGCATGGACACTGGGTTTCGAACCTCCGATCTCAAGCATTAGGCCCCAGCCTAAATCACTGAGCCAAACCACTGAGCCAAGCTACTCTTGTGACAAAAATAGTCGAATGAATGTCTATAATACGTAAATATACAATATATATATATACATATATGTATACAACTTTCCCGCTTCTCTCTCTTCCTTCGAAAATCGCGTTTGACACGCAGCCTTGCTTTTGCGTCAGCTGGCCGACAAAAGTAGACCTCCTCTATTTGTTAGCTCGCCTTGGCTCTCTCTCCCTCTTTGTCTTCTTCTCTTCCATCTTCTTTTTCGTCGGCTGGTCGACAAAAGCTACCCTCCTCGATTCTCTTCCATTTCCTTTTTCTACCTTTTTTTTTTGGCCTCGACTCTCTCTTCCTCTTTGTCTTCTTCTCTTCTATCTTCTTCTTCTTTTTCTTCATCACTCTCTTTCGTCTACTTAATCACTCTTTTCTTCTTCTTCTTCCTCCTTAATCCCCTTGAGAGAGACAGAACATTGAGACTGAGCGGAGGAGAAAACCTGCCCCAAAACTCAGTTTATTCTCTGCTATTTCTCTGTGACTCCTTTCTTTCTTTTTACACTTCTCACCACACATGGCCTCATCTCGTCCCCTTACTCTCTTTTCGGACCTCAATGATCCAAGCTCTCCTGGACCGAGTGCCCATACTCCTACTCTTCCTAACCTTCCTGGACAGAGTGCCCCTGCTCCTACTCTTCTTAACCTTCCTGAACAAAGTGCCCCTGCTCTTACTATTCTTAACTTTCCCATGATGTCAGTTGAGCAAATCATGGCCGCTTAATCTGACATTGAAGCCAACCACTTCATACTGAGATCTTTTTTTTTTTTGATCAGCAAAAAAAAATCTTTATTGATGACAACATAGAAAGTATGGAACAGTACATCAATAAAGAGGAGCTTGGAGCTAAAACGAAGCTCCAAGCGCCAGCTGGTGAGGAACCAACCAAAAGAGAACAAGAACAAGAACAAGAGGAGAAACAAGAGGAAAGAAAACAGTAAAAACTACACAGCAGAACATAACTACCCACATTCAAAAATACATAGCATAACAGAGCTATCAGCATACACCTAATTACTCAATTAGAACTACAACCCCGGGCTGCCATCTGAAACAATTAACTCCATAATTCTGTACCTTCCTCCTCTGCACAGTCCAGCCCAGCTGAATGCAAACTAAGAACAACTGCATCAAGCTCCATTGTCAGCAATCTGTACACCAAAGCATCCTTCCCATAAACGAACAGACTTCCACATCAGACCAAAAACCTCCCACACTACCCATCAAGTCCCAACACTACACACCAGTTCAGTATAGCTTAACGGCACATAATCTGAGTAATACACCCTACCAGCCCAACAAAACATCATGGACCAAGCAGCAACAAAGCAAAACAGTATTACACCAGGCAGCAAAATAGCATACAATCTGGGTAATACACCAGTACATCATGCAAAACAGTAGTATCCCAGTACTTCATGGGTAATACACCAATCCAGCCCAGTATATCTCTCAAGACCCACCAAAATAACATAGCAGTAGTACAACTTACACCTAGCAACAAAGCCTAACAGATCAGTACACCATACCAACATAGATCAGTACACCATACCACAGATCAGCACACCACAGCTCAACACACCATACCACCACACCCACCCAAGCACTCCCTCACTTGCCTCAGATTAAACACAAAATCCTGGACTGAAAAATTAAACTCGCTGAAAACATGCTTTAACCAAAATG
Source organism: Camellia lanceoleosa (assembly GCA_025200525.1). Taxonomy (NCBI): domain Eukaryota; kingdom Viridiplantae; phylum Streptophyta; class Magnoliopsida; order Ericales; family Theaceae; genus Camellia; species Camellia lanceoleosa. The sequence continues at coordinate 75,949,589 of CM045768.1, forward strand.
CAACCCTATATTTAATTAAGTCACAAAGGTCCTCTAGATTTGGAATAGTTTTTTTGAATACACACTCATTCCTACACTTCCACATGGACCACATCACTGCCAATGGAATCACCCTCTAGATCTTCCTTTCCTTCTTCTTTAACTTCTCCCTTGCCCACCACAACAATAAACACTCCACAAATCCTGGAATAGCAGCTTGAATATCCCACCAAACCAATATTTTAGCCCAAACCCTCCACACAAAAGGACACCAAATTAAGACATGAGTCACTGATTCAGTGTCACTGCTACAAAACACACAAACAATAGAATCACTAGAGTTGATCACCCCCAGTTTTTGAAAAAATTCCTTAGACTTAAGTCTTTTCTTCCATGCAAACCAACCAAAAACCTGCACCTTATGAGGGATATAATTAAGCCAAATCAATTTCGTAATGCTCATCCTGGCACCCATATTATCCACACCCTTCCTGTACAGATCTGCCACTGTGAATATCCCAACAGATGAAGCTAACCATATAGGCCTATCAACACCCTCTGAGCACTGTACAAGAGCCCCCCTCAGATATTCAAAAAGCCTTGTCAACTCTTGCTCTTCCCACTCATATAGCCCCCTTCTAAACTCAAAAAACCAGCCACCCACTACACTTCTCTTATCAACCACACTTTTTAAGGATTCATTTTTATCCACAGCCAACCTAAACAAGATTGGAAATTCATCCTTCAAGCACACAGGCTGCCACCACATATCAGTCCAAAATCTGATTCTCCTCTCATCCCCCACCGTCAACTTAAAATTATTCAAGTAAAATTCCTTGAGGCTACTACACTGTTCAGCCACTGCAATAATCCCTTTCCAAACTCCCGAGTGCCTGTTAGATGGGAATAGAGTTGGGATCCACCCATCAAGCTCCAACCTATACCTGCTACAAATTACTCTCTTCCACAAAGTGTCCTTTTCATAGCCAAACCTCCACCACCATTTAATTAATAAACAGTTATTCACGTCCCTAACTTTCCTAATACCCAAACCACCTTTCTCCACTGTTTTTGACAAGTCTTCCCACTTAACCATATGGATTTTTCTTTCCAAGGCAGACCCACCCCATAAAAATGTAGCTTGAATCTTCTTCAACTCTCTAGCTACCCCTTCAGGCAACTTGAACAAAGATAAGTAGTACACTGGCAATGCTGAAGTTACCGATTTGACAAGTGTTAACCTCCCTGCAAATGACAACATCTTTCTCTTCCAACCAGCCAACTTGCTTTTGACTTTATCCACTACTGGTTTCCATGTAGCTTTCTTCCTTGGATTAGCACTTAATGGCATCCCAAGGTACTTTAGAGGTAATGCCTTAGTTTTACAATTCAACACTGCAGCAAAGCTATCTAACAGCTCCTTGGAAACACCCACACCGCATACTACGCTCTTGTGGAAGTTTATTTTGAGTCCCGACATAATTTCAAAACACCTAAGCACCCTTTTCAACTTCCTCACTTCATCCACCTGGGCTTCACAGAACAGTAATGAATCATCTGCAAACTGGAGATGCGTTAACAGGACACCGTCATGGCCTACCTTAACACCTTTAATTAAATCTAACTGGGAAGCACGGCTCAACAACTTATGAAGACCTTCAGCCGCAAGATTAAACAAAAAAGAGGACAAAGGATCCCCTTGTCTCAAACCTCTTTGTGGGCTAAACTCCTCCGTAGGAGATCCATTAACAAGCACCGAGAGCCTTGCAGTTGTTACACACTCCTTAATCCACTTAATCCACTTATCTCCAAACCCAAAATTAGATAACATTGAGAATAAAAAACCCCAATTAATTGAATCATATGCCTTCTCAAAGTCTAACTGAATAAGTAACCCCTTCTTTTTGGCTTTCTTCCAACTGTCTACAACTTCATTTGCTATTAACATCCCATCTAAAATATTCCTCCCACTCAGAAACGCAGACTGGGATTCACTAATGATATGAGGCATTACAGATTTCAATCTATTAGCCAACAATTTTGCTAAGATCTTATAAATAGAGCTCACCAAACTTATTGGTCTATAATCCGATAGCCCTATTGGATTCTCCTTCTTAGGTATAAGGGTTATGAATGAACTATTTATACCCTTTACCAACTTCCCATTGGTTTGAAATTCTTTCACAAACTTAACCACATCACCCTTCATGACTTTTCAGAACTTCTGATAACACATCAAATTAAACCCATCCGGTCCCGGAGCCTTATTCCCATCACAATCCATCACTGCTGATTTAATTTTTGCTACTGAAAAATCTGATTCTAACCATTCAGACCTCCCCCTGCCTACCACTGTTGGGAAGCAACCCCCCAACACAGGTCTTGATGGACAATGCTCTGTGTACTGGTTTTTAAAATGATCAAAGACCTTGCACTTCACTTGACCCGAATCTTCCACCACCACCACCCCATCTAATATAGAATTTATTTCATTTCTAACAGTTCTACATTTTGCAACCACATGGAAGTATCTTGTATTCTTATCCCCTTTCATTGCCCAGGTAAGTCTTGACTTTTGCAACCATAACCATTCAACCATCCTGCTCAACCTCCATATCTCAGCTCTGACTTCACTTCTCCTAACTTTTTCAACCCCATCAAGTTCTCTATCTTCAGCCAGGATATCAAAATTATGAAGTTCACCCTTTGCTGCCTTCAGTTTATTCTATACATTGCCAAAGACCTCCACATTCCAACTTCTAAGGCTACCTTTCAATCTCTTCAATTTTTGAAACAGAATAAAACCAGCCCAGCCTACGACAATAGGCTCTTTCCAACTCAACTCCCAAAACTTCCGGAAATCTTTGTGTAAAAACCAAGCATTTAATACCCTAAAGGATTTTGGACCCCTATCTCTCTCATCCTCCATCAACAGAAGTGGACAGTGATCAGAGACCAGTCTAGGAAGACCCCACAGCTTAAAATTAAACACCTCAAGCCACTTTGGATCTACAAGAATTCTATCTATTTTGCTCCACTTCTCACCAGTACTAGAATTGCACCAAGTGAACCTCCTCCCAAGTAATGGTAATTCAGATACCTCACACTTGTCAATAAACTCATTAAAATCTTTCATTCCTCTATCTCTCCTTGAACACCCTTTTCTTTCCCCAATCTGCCTAATCTCATTAAAATCCCCTCCTAAACACCATGGATTAAGAAATTCTTCCTTCAACTTCAACAAACACTTCCACAGATTCCCTCTAGATCCCACATCATTAGGAGCATAGATGTTCAGAATAGCACAATGAAAATGCTTAAAGAGAGTACCTGATAATAATATAAACCTTCTGTTGCTGCAACAATCCTTAATTTGGAATATATTAGGATCCCAAATACACAACAAACCCCCTGCAGAGCCATCAGTATCCACCCCCATATACTCCATTTTTCCCCTTGCCCAAACCGATCTGACTTCTTCCTCAGTTAACTCTGATTTCTTTGTCTCTTGAAACAGGGCAATATCTACTTGTCTCTCCATCACAATCTTCTTAATTTTGCTTCTCTTCTCCTTCCTCCCCATCCCCCTAACATTCCATGAGAAAATCTTCATAAGAACATCACTACTTCACCTAATTCCCCCCAGCTGGTAAATCCTACTCCCGAACTCTCACCCCCCTTACAATTCGGTCCATATCCTTCAACTCAAGGTCCACTATTTTCTCCAACACTTCAGCCCTCTTCCCATTCAGCTTCACCCCAAGGAGTTCCCCCAATTTCAGTGTTGCTTCAGCCTCATTAAGGACGATCCTCCCTCTATCCATACCACCCTCTATAGATGCAGTTAAGGATGATCCCATCACTGTTGCTCGCTAATCTGTTGCCTTAGGCCGTGCCGAGCTTGTTGCCGCACCTCTGCTCCCGTATCTTCTCATTAGATCGGCTGACCTTCTTCGTAGTAAATTCGGATTGTATTTCTTAATACTTTTGATCCTCTGTTTCCCTTTTTTATTCCTTCTTAGACTGCAACTAGGTTCCTTGTCATGGGCTTCTGATAGACTTGATAACCTCCCAACTGGCCCAACTTCTCTTGCCTTGTTACTACCAGAATTTCCTTGCTGCCCCAACCCACACCGTGGTAAACAAAGCCCATCCCCCTGATTTGGTGAATTAGACTGGCCCAACATAACTTCAATATTTACCCCAGGCCCTTCTATACTAGGTCTATCTAAACTTCTAACAAAACCTTGCATACTGGCCAGATCATCCTTACTCTAACTAGCTACCGTCTCCTCCAAAGAGCCGTTCCTCTGTTTTCGCACATCTATCATTGCGCTACAGACCTCAGCAGCCTCTATGTTAACCCCATCACTTCTACCAGCTATATCTTCCTCTACACTCCTTCGACCTTCCATGTTGTCCACCTCCTCGCTCCGTTTTTCACCATTTGGCTTACCTACCTGGGCCACATCACACCCATCCTCCATATCATCTGCTGAATCATCCTCTACATCAGCATCTTCATCTTCCACATTCCTGGTATGATCTTTCATGACATTCGAACTGTTGATCTCCACCACATGTTGAACCTTATGACATCTGCAAAAACATTTTCCTGATTTGAAATTGATCACCTGCTCTTCACACACCCTCACTGGAAACACCCTCCCCCTGCATTCCAAATTTACAGCCGAATTTATAGATTCCATGCTTTTGGTAGAAATCTTCACCTTTGCACACACAAATGTCAGTGGTTCACTTATATCTCCTTCAAGACATAACACTTGCCCCCACACCTCACCTATCTTTCTTATGTTGTAACTATTCCACAAGTGCAATGGGATGCCATAGCAACTGAGCCATACACTTCTTTCCTGCTCCAAAACCTGCCCTGGTTTTCCTTCAGAAATTTCTTCACACCAATCAACAATCAGCTCCTTAATAGCTGGAAATTTCAATGCCCTCTCCTCCTTTGAGTTGAATGTTATAACAACATCCTTTCCCCCACTATCTCTTACCATTACATCCTCCACTCCTATCGCTGCTATCTCTTTCTTCAAACTAATATTAGCATATGGTACCTTCAATCTGATTATTATACTCTCAAACAACCAACCATTCCCTACGTCTTCTGCCTTCACCAAGATACCCCCTCCTCCTTCTCTCCTTTTGCCGGCCACCGCGTCTACATATGACCTTCTATCTCTAAGACCACTACACCCAATTGGAACATCTCCCCCTTTATCAGCATAGACTATTGATCCCCGAACTTGGTTACGTAATGGCATCTTTTCAGCTTCGCCCCTAACCGTGTCCTTCCCATACTCTGCATGTTTTACCTGTAAGGTTCGATCGTCCACCCATAACCCATGTGCTTTCTGGACAGCTATATTAGCTGCCATAGAACAACCAAACCTCACAAATCCAAACCTTGTGTTAGTCATCCAGCGCCTCTTTTGTGGTATAAAGACATCAATTACCACTCCAAACTTTGCAAATAGATTATATAGGCCTTTTGGGTTCAAAGATGCTGGTAAGTTATCCACGAACACATTGAAAACACCCATACTCCCTTCCAACCTCCAAGGTCCTGATCTGCCCCTATCCCTAACAACCGGTATCCACCCTCCTTTTCCTTGTTTCCTCATCAAAGTTTTTTGTTCTTCTCCTACTATTGCTACTGCTTTCTTATCTATCCTCTTACCTTTTCTGTTATCTTCACACTGAGATCTTGCATAGAGACAGTGACTGCAGTTACCAAATTGTCTCACTGGCTGCAGAATAGGACCAGTGAGGTACATCAGTTAAATGCCCAACTTTCTCTGCTCCAGCATATGTACAAAGATGTGCGAGCAGGGATTTGCGCACGGAAGGTGGAGAATAAAGAGCTGAAACAAAAAACCACCGTCATGGCTCGATTTAAAGCACCTTCGTACTTTGCCTTTGACAACCAGCAAGGAGTCAACTCTCTAGGCGGTCCTGTACGCACTGAGGCAAGGCCTTCAAGGGTCTTCCAAGACGACAAAAAAAGGAAGAGCTCAGCAGGAGAGTCGAGTAAGTGAAGTCAGCGTGTGGCCGTCATCAAAAACAAGATCCTTCTCTCTTCTTCTTCTTTTTTTTTTTTTTTTCCTCCTCTGTAATCAGGGATGTCATCTCCTGACTATAATAAAAAAAAGTTTTGTTGCACATCAATGGCGTGACTGCTATATCACTTTGAACTTGAAAACAATTTGTTTGATTGAATTTGAGAACCCCAACCGGTGACTCTACGCAGAGTAGCAATACTAACCGAGCCAACTCTAACCCCAATGCCGATGCAAATGCAGATGAGATAAAGGAATGTGATGCACTCGTGTCAATCAATACATTAGCAATAAAATTACAAAACAAGAAGGTACCTCTCACAACTAAAGGTACTGGCATTAACTCTGGCGTGGTAACAGTATACACAGGCCCAGTAGGTCTCTAATCTACCTGCTTCCCTATTGGAGCATATGCTGAATATAGAGACTGAGCCGAAGAGGCTCCCGGAATGGCCCTCGAGGCCTGTGCCGACTATACTGGCTGGTGACTCTGAGTCTGCCTCGATCCAGATGCACCAGGTGTGCCACCCAACTGTGGATAGTACCTCTTCATGTGTCCTGCTTGTCCACACTGAAAGCAAGTCAAAGACTGCCCCCTCCCCTGACTCTGGCTCGATGGACAGATTGAAGACGGAGCAGACCGCTGTTCTCACCCCTTCTGTGGGCAAGAAAAGGACTTGTGACCTAACTGGCCACACTTGAAACAAGAAAATCCTCCCTGGCCACCTCCCCCTGCCCCTGAATTCAGCACTGGAAAAGTAAACCTAGACTGTGCTCCATAAGATTGCTGTGGTGTAAAACCCTTTTGTCTCTTGCTATCTCAGGCCTCACCCTGCATCTCTTGGCCTCTCTGCGTGAAACCCCTCATCTCCCTCTCTCCAGCACCTAATCGGGTTTCCATATGTGCTGCTACCTCAACAAGACAGCTGTACTCCCTCATCATAAACCCGCCCACACAGTAGGCAAGTTCATCTCTCAGTCGAATCTCAAACTCGATACAATGGCACTCTTCTGTCGCCACAAGCTCAGGAGCAAATATGAACAAACTAGCAAAAGTGGCCTCGAACTCAGCCACCAGTGTGCCAAGCTGCTATTTGAGGTTCTTGAACTGTTCAATCAACCTCTCTTTGACAGTAGCAAGCAGATACTTCTCCTAAAAGGCGTTGACAAAGGCCTCCCAGGTCACCCCAATACGTCATCGCGCGTATTTCCACCACTGACCCGCTTCTCCATTCAGCTGAAAGGATGCCAAGGTCACTCTCCGAGCGTCGTCCTCAATGTCTAGCATTTTGAACGTCTTAACCGTCTGCTCTAGCCACTCATCAGCCTTTAGTGGCTCCTTAGTATCTCCCACAAAAATATCTGGATTAGTCCAGAAGAACTCCCTTTTTGGCAGGAGTGGTCCTATCTTTGCAACTGGGGCTACTAGGGCCTATGCTAAGTTCTCAGCCTTCAGTATGTTTAGTGCCCTTGCTATCTCTTGTACCAAAGCACCCATGGCCTGTTGCCCAGCTGGCTCAACCACATTTTCCTGCCCTGTCCCCTCCTCCTGCACTAGAATCTCAGTCGGTATTGGCATCTCGTGACTCTTGGGCCTACCATGCCTACCACTGCCCCTTCCACGTCCTGACATCCTAATAAAGGAACACTCTAGATTAGCACAATCACAATTATGCTGAAGCTAACTCACTCACGTCCTAGGGCAATAAACAACAGTTAATTCATTCCACATAAGCACATAGTCACATAAGCACATACAGATTTTCTTTCTAGATAATGATTGTCCCATGATGTTGCTAGAGTTCCAATCAGAAATAGGAGTGATCAAGTGCTCTTCTAACTGGATTTCCAGGAACTCACAGAGCCAATCAACATCTTAGAAATCAAACCCCATACCCATATAATCACATAAACATGTTATCACATAGCACCTCATCATACAAATATCTCTATCAAGCGAGATAAATCCACTGTGGTACTAACCACTCCCCACGTACCCAAAGTATTCGAACTCGGTACGCTCTGATACCAAGTTGTAGTGCCCCGAAAATTGGACAGGGTATATCTATTTATACAACAAACCCACCTGATAGACAAACACATATATATAACTAACTATTCCATACATCCATTTCCATTTAATCCCAAATGCCAAATACATGTTGTTCACATCTCAATGGCCCAGTTCCAATCCCAAGCATGCATTTTACAACAAGTATGAAACGGAAGCCAAACAAATAATGAGTGCCCTAGGCTTACAAATTTATCCAAGAACATTCTTGGTTACATAAAATACAGTTTCAACTCAATGCAAATATAGCCCTGGGCATTCAACAAATAACAATAAAACAAAAATAAAGCCTCAGCTCCGAGTCCTCCCAAGTTAGTGCCTTGGCGGAGGCATATCACTTATACTTGAAATGGTTTCCCTTACATGGTAAGCCACAGCCCAGTAGAGATCTACTACACAACATATGGACCATGACAAGACTAAAGAGGAATATGCTCATGCCATGCTTATGATAAAACAGTTTATCTCTCTTTTTATAAAGCATGCAATGCTGAGATGAAACAACAGATATAAAGCCATTTCTATTTTAAACCATATTTGTTACATGAATGTAGGGTCTGTAAATCTCTAGGTCAGTGTCTGCAAGTAGGCCCTAATGCACTACCACTGTCATTTTTACCAGTAAACTGGAAGGCTTGACACCTAACCGTGTGGTTCTACACCCCCTACCCAGATTCACCAAGTATTCATCTTTTCGCAAACAGATACATTTCCAAAACATTTCACGAAAACAGATACATTTCCAATGAAATGAATGTAATGCAATGTCCAATGTAACAAATGAGAAATGTGGTTTAATTTACCTTAGTCTCATGCATTTTTACAACAATCATGGCTATCCTCTACCGATAGCCCAAAACAGATATTTCCAAACAGATATTTAAACAATTAAATTCCAAAAAAATTTCGATAAATACAATCTATTCCACATCTCATCAAATATGAACAACTACACTAGTTTTCATATCACAATCACGTCAAGGTCCATTTCTAACCGTGTCGGTTTTATTCCAACAGATACATTAAGCAAAATAATACCGTTGATGCCCAAGAAAATATCATTTTCTTTCCAAAATCATTCTCCAAGCATTATTCAACTATGACCTCCTATTTTGATCAAAAGCCCCAAAAGTTAAACATAATTCCTTTGTTTTCTTTAAAAATGCTCTTTTGGTCGCAAACTAGTAAAAATTTCAAAACCGATTGAATCGAAGTCCGTTTTTGCTCAAATTTAAAACATAACTCTTTCATAACCTTACAAACATATTCCAAGTTTACACTTTCGCAATTTGGGCATCAACTCTTCATTTTTCTCAAAATTTCCCTTTTAAGAAAATAAATCACAAATTTTTCAAAAATTCTAATTAGATTATATACAACTCTAAGCTCCATATAATCAAGTAAAAATACATAAAAAAAGTGTAGGAAGAATCCCTACCTCAAGCCAAGAAGCTTTCAAATTTTTCGGCAACAGAAATTAAATCGGCTCGGAGCCAAACGACGCTTTTTCCGCCCTCTATGTTTTAATCCAAAGCGCTAGGGGTCAAAAGTGACTTACACTAGATCAAACCCATGAAAAACCAACATTGGAACCCTATTTCTCTTCTTCTCACGACAAGAACTCCCAAAGTTTGACAAAATTTTCATTTGGTCACTTTTATAGATATTTCCTAAACAAATATCTAACTATATATATATCAATTAAAAATACATTTCAACATCTTTAATGACAAAAGTAAATATAATATTTTCTCACCACAAAATATGTGACATCCCGAACGTTTAATTAAGTACACATAAATATTTAGAGTTATATATAATTATGGTGGCATGTGATGATAGACTATTAAATAAATAAATATATAAATTTAATTTGGCATTGGGTTATCAAATATAGAATTAATTGGGAATTATTATTTGGGAGCAAATTAACACATTTATGAAATTGTAATATTAATTGGGTCAAACTAAAGATAGTAAATAAATAATAATATTGATAACAAGAATAATAATAATTTGTAAAGTAAAATAAAATAATGAAAGCCCTAGAAATTTATTTCCTCTTTCTTAAATAGTAGCATGAAGTAAAATTTCTGTTTAATTATTTTTATCTTCACTTGCGCAGCCTAATTTGCTTCGAATAAAAATAAGTTATTAAGTTGCGATTCCAATCCTAAGCCTTGGGGTTGGGTCGTGACAAAGGTGGTATCAGAGCAACGGTTCAAAAAAAAAGTTATAAATAAATCTATAAATAAAACCATATAGCTAAGAAAAATATAGTAAAATAAAAATAAAATAAAATAAAATAATAATAATAAATATTTACATGTGACGTTAGTTTTCCTGTGTAAAATCTCACGTTTTTTCTGGTGTTGTAGGGATGTCAGAGATTTATCTTGATAATGTTTTTTGGAATGACCTCCAGGCCATCAATTTAGATGAAATCTTAGCCGAACACCCTGCCCTCGCCCCCGCCTCACCTGAGGGTTGGGCAGATTTCGAGGAAATAGTCAGGGGATTGCACCCAGGCCTTGGCCGGTTGATGGGTCGGCCAATTTATATCCAGATTGACCCTACCGATGTCCCACACTTATTATGGAGGCACAGCCTTGTCCATACACGCAGACGTTTTCTCGGACCATCTCGCGTTCTTGGCGTCGCCCCGGGTTGCGACCACCCGCATTATATTATAGGCCGTCTACCCCTAGAGTTTGCAGCCAGGAAAGGGAACGTATACCCCGAAGATTATATTTTCACCATAGTCCCTAACCCACTGGAGATCATTAATATTCAAAATGTTGACTTTGATAATGACCTGTCATATGTTGAGACGCCTGCCTGGATTGTCGACCGCGCATTTGTGGGTCATATACGGTCTATCCCCATTTTCATGGTCCAGGTAGCATGGATGTGTTTTGGTGTAGTCCAGTTGGGGTGGGAGTTTGAGCTTTTTATGCAGCACTATTTCCGTGGTTTTTCGGCCCATATGACCCACCACTCTAGATCTGGGTAGTAGGAAATCTTTTGTATGCTAATCCTGATGTGTTCTAATCCCTTTTTGTTGACTTTTGTTTTGTTTACTGCAAGGATGGGACACTAACATATTCTGACTAATGTAATATGAATTGTAAAAAAAAATTTTAAAAAAAATGTGTAATGTTGGCATTTCATATAGATATGGATTGTGTTACATATATATATATATATATGCTGCGTTGAGAATATAATGCCTTGTTTATTACTTTGTAGAATGGCTAATAATGGTAATGGAAGTGAGTCATATGTTAGTGGCACTGAATCAATGGAAAGAGCGATTACTAGCTTTCTTCAAGCCTTGCAAACTAATATCAATAATGGGACGCCGGAACGGCAAGAAGGGCCAGTTACCATAAAACAGTTCCAGGATCTGAAACCCACCACATTTACCGGCGGCCCAGACCCAATGGTAGCAGACGTTTAGGTTAAAGACATGGAAAAGATTTTTTGTGCCCTACCCTACACCGAGAGACAAAAGGTAACTTTCGCCACTTTCACTTTCAAAGACAATGCACAGGAATGGTGGCTTCTCACTCTGGCCAAAGAAGAAATTACGACTTGGGCAAGATTCTTGGAAGTATTCTACGAAAAATACTTTCCAGATTCATTGCGGGAACAGAAGGCATCCGAATTCATACATCTTAAGCAAGGAACCATAACGGTGGTCGAATATGAAAGCAAGTTCACACAACTCGTTCGGTTTGCAACATACGTCATCCCCACTGAAACTCGAAAAGCAAGAAAATTTGAAGCAAGATTGGATGCTGGAATTAAAGACAGACTTGAGGTCTTGAAATTGCCAACCTATGCAGAAGTGGTGGACCAGGCGTACATAGCAGAAAAGGGAATTAAAGCCTTGCGTTCCGGAGAACCAAGCTACAAGAAGTGATTCTGGGAAAGAGATAACAGAAGACCCGGTGTTGCACCACATAAAAAGGTGAACATGGGCACAACTAGCTCAGGCCACCAAGGTCCTACCAACCCCCGAGGTGGCACTATTCCAAATTGCCCCACTTGTGGGAGGGCTCATTGGAGACAATGCCATCGGGACAGGGGAGCATGTTTAGATGCGAACAATTTGGCCACTTGCTAAGGGATTGTCCAAAGATGGTTAATCCTACAGCCAACCCCTCTGGCCCAGTCAGGAGACCCATGGGACCTGGAGGAGAAAAGAAGGACCAAAACCGCCAAGGTCGGGCTTTCACCTTGGTACCTGGAAAACCGAAAGTTACCAAAAACGTTGTGTCAGGTACACTCTCTGTCTGTGGTCTTTTAGCTCATGTCCTTATTGACTCTGGTCAACTCATTCTTTTGTTGCACCACACTTTGCTGCCAAGTTGACATCAACACCCGAACCATTAGGATATACATTGTCTGTGTCTTTTCCTTCTGGTAAGTCTACCTGTAGTACTAATGTGTACAAATCCTGTGCTATATTCCTAAAAGGCAAAACTTTATATGTAGACTTGATTCCCCTCCGCATTGGAAACTTTGATGTAATCTTAGGTATGGATTGGCTGGCTGCCAACCACGCCTCTATCGATTGTAAAGCCAAAAAGGTCTCCCTTAAGTTACCAAACCAAACCGAACTTGTCTTTGATGGGGCTAAAGTTTCTAACCCTTCCTGTATTATATCCTCCATAGCGGCCCTATGACTTCTAAGAAAGGGTTGTGGTAGTTATATTTGTTATGTGATTGATACGCAAAAAGAAGCCCCCACCGTTGATGCAATTCCTGTAGTTCGAGAATTCTCGGATGTCTTTCTTGAAGATCTACCTGGTATTCCAATTGATCGGGAGATCGAATTCACCATTGAAACCGAACCTGGCACGCAGCCTATATCAAAAGCTCCTTATCGCATGTCGATGACAGAATTGAAAGAGCTGAAGACTCAACTCCAGGAACTCTTTGACAAAGGTTTCATTCAGCCTAGTACCTCACCCTGGGCAGCTCCAGTATTGTTCGTAAAGAAAAATGATGGCACAATGAGATTATGAATCGATTACCGAGAGCTGAATAAGGTTACCATCAAGAATCGATATCCTCTGCCGCGAATCGATGACTTGTTCGGTCAACTCCAAGGTGCACAAGTATTTTCCAAAATTGACTTACGTTCTGGTAGCCATCAACTAAAAGTTAAAACGGAAAGCATTGAAAAGACTACCTTCAGAACCCATTACGGGCACTACGAATTTCTCGTCATGCCTTTTGGCGTCACAAATGCCCCAGTAGCCTTCATGGACCTCATGAATAGAGTGTTTAAACCCTATCTTGATGAGTTCGTCATCATCTTCATTGACGACATCCTTATATACTCCAAGTCACCAGAGGCCCATGAGCAGCACTTGCGAATGGTTCTATAAACGCTACGTAATCATAAACTTTATGCCAAGTTGAAGAAATGTGAATTCTGGATCACTAGTGTACACTTTCTCGGTCACGTCATTAATAAAGATGGCATCTCGGTTGACCCCCAAAAAGTTGCAGCAATCGTGGACTGGCCACGACCCACTAATGTGTCAGAAATCCGAAATTTCTTGGGTCTAGCTGGCTATTATCGACGCTTCGTGCAAGATTTCTCAAAGATAGCATCGCCCTTGACCCAACTAACTTAGAAGAACACACCCTTTGAATGGACTGATAAACAGGAGCATTGCTTTCAAGAATTAAAAGGTCGACTTGTGTCAACCCCTATACTAACACTCCCTACCGAAGCAGATGGGTTCGTAATCTGTAGTGATGCCTCATACAATGGGTTGGGTTGTGTTCTCATGCAAGACGGAAAAGTCATTGCTTATGTGTCACGACAATTAAAGACTCACGAGAAGAACTACCCTACTCACGATTTGGAATTGGCTGCGGTGATCTTTGCTCTCAAAATCTGGTGTCATTATCTCTACGGTACAACCTGCGAGATTTATACTGACCACAAGAGTCTAAAATATCTATTCACACAGAAAGAACTAAATATGAGGCAACGGCGGTGGTTGGAATTTATGAAAGACTACGATATAGAGATCCATCACCATCCGGGCAAAGCTAACGTGGTGGCAGACGCACTGAGCCGAAAGACGACGAGAAGTTTGGCATGTACTCTCAAGATCAATGGGTTGCTTGCCAATGTAACAGTGGAGCCTACATTGATTGGAGAAATTAGAGCGTGCCAATGGGAAGATAAAATGTTGAAGAAAAGGTACGAGAAATGAGGGAACACGCCTGATCCTGATTTCATTATAAGCAATGGGATACTAAAATTTCAAAATCGAATTTGTATACCCGACATCCCGGAACTCAAGAAGAAGATACTAGAGGAAGCTCATAACTCAAGATTTGCAGTCTGCCCTGGCAACACAAAGATGTATCATGATCTGAAGGAACACTACTGGTGGACCGAAATGAAAAGAGATATAGCAAGTCATGTCTCCAAATGTCTGTAGTGTCAGCGTGTTAAAACAGAACATCAGAGACCTACAAGGCTGCTGCAACCACTCCCTATTCCTGAATGGAAATGGGAACACATTACTATGGACTTCGTGGTCAGGCTACCACAGTCATTTTCGAAGAATGATGCAATATGGGTTATAGTAGACCGATTGACAAAGTCAGCTGTAGACACCCCATTTTTGACCGTCCTCAAGACTTGGACGTCACCGCTTGAACACTCGGTGATCATCCATGTCTGTGTTCGTCTTGAGTTCCCGGAGGTCTTGGCTACGCGCCTTGCCTCAGGATCTCTCGACTCAACGGTTTCGTGTCTGGTTTTGCACCAAACACTTGTGTTTTGCCTTGGAGGGGCAGGGAATGGCTTGTGGGCCATCCCCACACTCCACCGGCCATGGCTTGAAGCCACTGGCTGTGTTTTGTAGCCACCGGCCAAATGTTTGGCCGGCCGGCACTATAGATGGCCGGCCGGCTATCTTTCTTTGGTCAATTGCATTTTTGGCCGGCCGACTACTGTGCATCTGCTTTTGCAGATATTTTTTGGCAGCTGGCATACACTGTCACCCCCTCCATACACGTGTATGGAGGGATTTCCCTCTGGTTAGCTTCCTTTGGAAGCTTTACAAGACACAATTGTCTATAAAAGAGAGGTTCTTCTCTCTTGTTAAGGGTTAGACATTTTTAGACAGCTTTTTTTTAGGGTTTGAGTTCTAGGGTTTGAATATTGTGTGTATCCTATCTCTATTTCCCCCCCTCTCTTTGTCTTGTGTGTGTTTAGGCTTAGTATTGCTCACAAACACCCACCATCACACCATCCCTTGGAGCTGAGGCCCTTGAGGGTTATTTTTGGAGGTTTTGGACTGATTTCAACCTAAAGAAGCTGCTGGAGCTCCATTGGTGAAGAGGGTCTTCAAGGGTAAGAAACTTGTCCCTTTATTCCCTATTTTTGCATTGTATTTTTGCCTACCTTACAACTGTTTTTGGGCTTAGTGTATAACATAAAAAAGTTTTGTTTTTTATCCCTCTAAATAGTTGGTTAAGGGTGCTTTGGAATTTGGGGTTGTTTGACCCCTCTTAAGCCTTGAAAGGCCCCATTTTGTGCCATTTTGGTTGAGCTTCGGGACCATAGTGTTTGGGCCTCTTCACCACTGAAATCTTGAGGGATTTCAGAGGTGAGGATGGTGCCTTGAGGTCCTAGGAAGGAGAGGGCCACCCACTCTCCTTGTTGTCCTTGAAAAGGGCCATTTTTGCCTCTTGAGGGAGCACCATGTTTAAGTGTATGTTGACCATGCCTTAGCTGTTTTTCATGCTTATTATGTCATAATATAGCATTGTTGTATGTTGGTTTTGGTACACCATGCTTGCTTAGCATACATGCCTTGTAATGACTTGTTTTAGCCTTAACATGTCTTATGCTTTGAGTCCTTATCCAAGCATATTTAGGCCTAGCTTTATGAAGCCTTCATGTTTATTTTGCCATGTTTAAGGTCTGTCCTTGGCTTTTTTGGTCAATCACAACATGTATTGCATAGCTCCTTTGCATTGCTAGCTTGTAGCCTTAAGTGTGTGAGTGTGTAGCATGCATTGCTTGCATCATTTCAGTGGTTTGGAACGACTTAACATGCCATTTCAGTCCATTTAACATGCTTGTATGCTTGCCCTTAATGCCTCTTTGATGCTTTGGAAGCTTGTGTTGTATGCTCCATGTTTTGGGCAATTATTTATACTTTTAGATTTGAGTCACTTAGATGCCATCTAGATGTTCCTTTGGCATTGTCTAGGTCTGCCTTGAACCTATTTTAAGTCCTCTTGGCCTTGTGAGGCTTGGTTGACTTAGTCATGGTTTAAGTCTTCTTGGCTTGCCTCAAGTATTTGAACCTTAATTTCATGCCATGCTTATCTTATTCATTTGGTTTGGCACCATTTTAGCATGATTTCAGAGCTTTCCATTGCATGCTAATTGTCCGTGTTTGCATCTTCTTAAGTGTGCTTAGAAGTTGCTCTTTATGCTTGAATGTTGGTCCATGTTTTCATGCATGTTTGTGTGTTGGATCTCACTTCCATAGCATCTTGGCCACTGTTTTAGGCTTGTTTGAGAGTTGCCTAAATTAGTTTAAGTCCATCCCTTTGTTTGTTGCATGCACTCCTTGTATGTTGTAACATATTGGTGAGTTGTTGCATGATTGAAATTGCATGATTGAATGAAGTCACATGTTGGCTTGCATGCTTGAATACCCACATTATGCCTTGCATACTTGTTGGTTGCACTGTCTCATGCCTTGCATGCCTTATATGCTTGTTCGCATTTTCATGTTGCATACTAGTCAACATGCTTAGGATTGCATTGCATGAGCATGCATGCTAGACCTCTTGAAGTGAGTATGATAGAGGTTGGGCCTTCTTGTGTGTTTATTTGGTTTGCATTTCATTTGAAATTGAAGTTGCATGCTTGGTCTCTTGGGCCATCACGCATTGAAATGCGCGATTGGTGGTCCGAGAACCAAGGTTCATGTCCCTTTGAGTCATAAACATGATAAGGGATGTGTTGGTGCACATATTTGCTTGAAATGCATTGCCATGCCAAGTTTTGCCCTCTGCTGCTGTCAAACGCAGATTCTGCAGAAAGATTTGGCCGGCCGGCTATCTTCAGTGCCAACCGGCCACCATTGTTGGCCGATGGATCAAATTCATGGCCAGTGATCAATCCCTTCAGCCGGTGGTGTTCCCTAGCATCCAGAGAGCAAACCCTGAGACTTTGGCAGTCATCAGAGGAGCAGAGCAGGGAAAACCGAGGCATCTTGAGCATGGTAGTGGATTTCCGGGCGGAACCGAGTGCGCATGCATTGAGCCCTCTCCCCGAGGCTACTGTTTACTGCTTTCTTAGATTAATTAATTTGCTTAATTAATTTAATTGTCTGTAATATTTAATTAGCTAGTCGGTTAGTTAAATTGTATTATTCTTTTGGTCCCTCCGAGCGAGGGCAAATTTGTAATAAGTGTGGGTGCGTGTGTGCATGTCTTCCAACCCCCACTTCTTTCCCCTTTTTACTTACCTGCTTTTGATGGTTAGTATTAGGACATGTTTACTTTAGCATACCTTATGCCATGCATGCGTGCATCATTCATCAGTATTGCATGCACCGAGCTCGGCGCATCATGCTAACTGTATAAGTGCTTCAAATCTAACTTGAATACGTGCTATCTGTGCATTTTCACATGTCATCCTTAGATTAGCCAAGCCTACTCTAATGACATTTTGCATGTGTTGCATTAGCCAGTTTAAACATGAACTAGGATCATGCATATGATTGCTAACTAGTTCACTGTTTTGGCTTGGAGTACTAGGAAATTGTTAGGCCCCGAAATCGTGCAAGTCACCATTGAGAAAATCCAACTCATCTAACAGCGGATTCGCACTGCTTAGAGCCGCCAGAAAAGTTATACAGATACTCGGAGACGAGACTTGGAATTTCAAGTAGGAGATCATGTGTTTCCCAAAATCTCACCAACAAGAAGAGTGATCCGATTCGGAAAATGCGAAAAGCTAAACCCACATTACATAGGGCCATTCGAGATACTGGAAAGAATTGGCCCTGTAGCCTATCGCCTTGCACTACCTCCTGAGCTATCTAATATCCACAACGTGTTTCACGTTTCAATGCTTCGACGGTATCTTCGAGATCCAGAACATGTCATCGACTATGAGAACTTGGAAGTTCGAGAAGATCTCTCTTACAAAGAACAACCAGTGCAGATTCTCGATCATCGTAATCAAGTTCTCCGAAACAAGACCATACCACTGGTAAAGGTCTTATGGCGAAATCATCGCATCGAAGAAGCTACGTAGGAAACCAAAGGACAAATGCGAGCCAAATACCCACACCTCTTCAAAAATTAAGGTACGTCAAGTTTGGGGACAAACTTCTAATTAGAAGGGGAGAAATGTGACACCCCGAACATTTAATTAAGTACACATAAATATTTAGATTTATATATAATTATGGTGGCATGTGATGATAGACTATTAATTAAATAAATATATAAATTTAATTTGGCATTGGGTTATCAAATATAGAATTAATTGGGAATTATTATTTGGGAGCAAATTAACACATTTATGAAATTGTAATATTAATTGGGTCAAACTAAAGATAGTAAATAAATAATAATATTGCTAACAAGAATAATAATAATAATTTGTAAAGTAAAATAAATAAATAATTTTACAATGTTAAATGATAAGATGTAATTTAATTTACATTGAAAAAACCTAACACCAAAACAAATAAATAAATGAATAAAAAGAAAAGAAAAAGAAAATTTATAAGCTAGTTGGCCCAGCAATTTCGGCCCAAGCAAAAAAAAAAAAAAAAAAAAAAAAAAAAAAAAAAGGAAAAGGCCAAAGTATGTTAAGAAGATTTATACTTATCTCTAAAGATTCAAATCTGATCTTGAATCTACAATTAAAAGCTTCACCTCCTAGCATCATTATGGCCTCCTGAGGGAAAGGTGTGATGAACTAAGAGGGAAAAAACGAAAGAACAAAAGAAAGAGTGGAAACCGAGAGAGAGGTACATAAGTGAGAGTAAGGAATTTATAGTAGGGAAGTTCAGATAGTAAAGTACGGCTAAAGGTTATAATTAAGGTGAGTTATATTATACCTTGATTCACCATTATATGTTTTATGAATGTTTTGAGTTACTATAGCTTATTTTATACAAGTTATATTTATTAAGTTATATAAATAAAAATTATGTTTATAAATATTTCAGTTACATGGGTTACTTTCTAAACTCTATTTACTTAAAAGGAAACCCATGGATATGTTTGTTTAAATTTTAGTATATATTTGACTATAACCTTATAAACAATTATGTTTTGTAAGTACCACTATGGGAGTCCCACGCCTTGGGGGACTTAAATAACCACTGGCCTCTGTTTGACCACTTTGTGGTCCTCTGTTTGTCATGGATCCATTGACCTCTGTTCTGACTGTCACTTCTGTGACCTCTGCTCTGTTCTGTTTTATACCGTGGTTATGATTATTTATTTACATGATTTCTGTATTCTGCCACTTTAAATAAATTGTCATTTTAAATTAAAATATGCAAATATTTTTGCCTAACTAATTATCCATGGTTATTTTGTATTCCCTACACTCTTAGCATAATATTTCTCACTCTGCTATATGCTTATAGTTGTTACCATTTCAGGTGACGAGATGTAAAGGAAACCCATAACCCCACAAAATGGAACCTACATATGGACTGATGTTGAATCACTATTTTATCTTTCTTTTTTTTATATTTTTGCTCCCTTTTGTTTCTATTCGGGGCAGGTCACTGAATAATAAAATAATGAAAGCCCTAGAAATGTATTTCATCTTTCTTAAATAGTAGCATGAAGTAAAATTTCTATTTAATTATTTTTATCTTCACTTGCTCAGCCTAATTTGCTTCGAATAAGAATAAGTTAGTAGGTTGCGATTCCAACCCTAAGCCCTGGGGTTGGGTCGTGACACAATAGGTATGGCTTTAGCCATTGCAGCATCATGATCCGTAAAAATTGTTTTCGGAGCCTTACTTGACATTGCCTCCAAGAATCTTCTAAAAAGCCATATAAAAGAATCGGCGGTCTCATCATACATCAAAGCTGTGCCAAATATAACAGTTTCCCTATGATAGTTAAATCCAATGAAAGACGCAAATGCTCTATATGCACTATTTAACTTGTAAGTAGTGTCAAAAGTCACAACATCACCAAATTGCCCATAATCCATGATCATCTGAGCATCAGCCCAAAATATGTTTGTAATCTACTTCTCGTTATCTAATTGGACCGAGTAAAAAAAGATGGATTCTCCAATGTTTTCTAACGAAAATATTGCACAATGCTAGCTGCCTCCCCATGTTCTATAATGCCCCCAAAATAATACAATAAACCTATCTGTCATACGGAAGAATATAACAGAAATATGATACTTTCATTCATCAGAGTTTACTGTTTAATAACCAGTTAAATGCCATGTAGGCTTACATCTTCCCAAGTCATTGCTTGGTTGCACAAAGTGAGTCTTGCTCATTACATCTTAAGCCCTTGGTTTTACAAATAACAAACATACACACAACAAGACATAATTAAGAAGCTCTTGCTTCCCGACAGTGCATCCCCGCTATTGCCTTGGAGGAAACATCTCACCTGCACCTAAAAATGGTATTCCCATATAGGGTGAGCCAACAGCCCAGTAGAAATAATCTAACACAATATATGAGGTTTAGCAAAGGTATAAATACCACGTGCATAAACAATACCGATACTAAAACATCCACAAGGCCCGCATATTCATATGCCACTAAGACCAAACCTCATTTCCACTTTCCTTCAATTCATTTCCAGTTTATCTATACTTCTCAATTCATAAGTCAAATTCATTATCTATCAATAACCAAACTGAGACTACAAGTCAATGGTTTTTTCCCAATCATACAAAACACACATAAACACTTCTATCTGCCATTTTACGGATATTTCGTCCACGGGAATCGGCACCCATGTATATTTTCTCAAATATGTCATTTTACGGATATTTCGTCCGCGGGAATCGGCGCCCATGTATATTTTCTCAAATATGCCATTTTACGGATATTTCGTCCGCGGGAATCGGCGCCCATGTATATTTTCGCAAATATGCCATTTTACGGATATTTCGTCCGCAGGAATCGGCACCCATGTATATATATGATTTCATGTCTTTCACTCAAAACACTCCGGCCAACTTGCTTTCAGCGGAGTCCATCTCCTTTCTCCTCCCAAATAAACATACATATACAATGTATTTATAAACTTAGTCATGTGCAATGATAACCAACATTTGATTAGCATTAAATCGCCTAATCCTCATGCAATTTCTACAACAATCATAGCTATCCTCCACCAATAGCCCAATACATTTATCTCTAAACAGATATTCAATCTCAAGATAAATAGTTTATTCACAACTTCCAAAAGTGTCAGATAATACATATCTAATTTCACCATCTATACTCATAACCTTCCAATTTCTCATTTTCAATGTTAATCCCAATTATTTATGCAAATAATTATTTAAAATCAAAATTGGGGCAAAATCCCCCTTTCACCAAATATCAACCCAAACACCAAAATCAACTATTTTGGCACAACATGACCTTCTATTCAAGCCTTATACTTATTTACCTCATATTCATCAAATACCCCTCTTTTCATTTCACATCAAAATCCTAGATTTGTCCAAACCACAAACAAATCTCATCATCTATACACAATAGCAAATAACTAAGCTAAAAGCCGAGTATAGAAAATCCCTACCTCAAGCTTTAGAAGAGGAGATTAGCAAAACAAGGTTGAAAATCCAAAGATGTCGAAACCAACTTCTACTTAGATCAAAACGAAGCTCTTGACAAGCTCTATACTTAATCTCAAAGAAGCAAGGCAAGGAGATGCTTCCAAGAGAGTAGATCTAAAGATCTTTGAGCAAAAAGTGATTTTGGAGAGGGAGAGAGTGACTCACGGCTTGGAGAAGGAGAAAGAGAAGAAAAAGTAAATAAAATGTTAAGTGAGGGACCTATTTATAGTGCTAGGTCATAATGAAATAAAGTCCCAAAGTCAACCCAAAAGATCAAGTCAAAATCCCCAAAAAGTAGGCCCAAAACTGGACTGAAATCTGGGAAAAATGTCTGCAGGGGTCGACCCTTTCAGCACAGGAGTCGACCCTATGAAGAAACTTATGTTTGACAGCATGCAAGAGAGTCGACCCTTAGACAGGAGGGGGTCGACCCTATTTTCCAACAACCAACACACAGACATAAGAGGGTCGACCCTCTCCCAGTCTAATGTCTACCCTATTTTTCAGCAACTTCCCAGAAACTTCACCAACAGGTAAGGGTCGACCCTTAGGAAGGTTGGTGTCGACCCTAGAATAGAATTTCTAAGTTTCCAAGGAACTTTTGACAAAAATAAGTGTGAACAACCAAACCCAACAAGTTTAAATCAAATTATACTCCTCCAAAACCAACCCATAACAACACCAAAGATTTTCAAAATAAAAATAAAGGATTCAAATACACTTCCTAAAAGCTTTGAAGGACACAAGTGTTACATATTCTAAACTCTTTTTCCTCTTCGTTCTCAATTAATTTTTTGGGTTACCCATGAGCTCAAATGTAGCATTAAGATGGATTCTGGATTTTTCGACTAAATATGTTTTGATTGCATGTGATACAGATATCTTCGCTTGGGATGGTAACATATGCGTACATTTTGCTGGGACAAAGATATGATTATATTGTTGAACAAAATCACCAACAAAAAATTTCTAAACATTCCTATCCCACTTAATGATAAGTCGGGCTTAACAACCGGTCCTCACTTCCTGCCTAGGATTTTTTTGTTAATGGATCACGCTTGTCGACAACCCGAAACCCCTCCTTATTACAAACAAATTGCCTTAAAGTGATTTGCCCCTCCTTGCTCTTGTTTACACAACCCCCTCTAATACTAAAGCCCAGCCTTCCTCCATAAGCATTATAGAAATCATATATTTCTTGTTCTGTATCAAATGTCATGCAAACTCTAGGCTTTCAATCATAATCACTCCCATCATTCTCAACATTGTTAGGTTCCATATCAATGTGCCAAGTCACTTAAAAAAAAAATAAGTGCTCAATATTAGTATAAAAACTGTAAATTATGTTTGCAAAATAATACAAACTGAATAAAAAAATTACAAGATTAACTCATATTAGATTATATAAACAAAAGGGAACAAATTCCTTTAATAGTAAATTATGTTTTCAATAATCCAGATTTAACCCAAATCCCCTAATTTTCTTATAATCAACATGTGAACATACAAAATCAAAATTAAACAACAAACAAACTAAGCCAACAGCGATCAGAATTGGATTTTTATTATAAATTAGAATCTAATGATATGTAAGAATTTAGAGATTTTAAATGGTACTGATCAATTTAACTCAATGACACAACATAAAAGCAAACAAAAGTAGAAATTAACAAGAAGCAAAACCCAATCAGCTAGAGCATTGTGCATTGTTTAGAAACAAAATTAAAAAAAAATTAGGTATCTCACTGTAAAATAAAAAATTAATAATAAAATAAAAAACCAAAATATCTATTCTAAACATGTGTAAAATAAAAATAAAAATTTTAAAAAAAAAAAACCCAAAATACCTGTTCTAAACATGTGTAATAATATAGAAAAAAAACCCCCAAATACCTGTTCTAAACATGTGTTCTAAACTAAAATACCTATTCTAAACATGTGTCAAAAAAAAAAACCCAAATACCTGTTCTAAACATGTGTTCTAAACTACTGTAAATACTTGTATTTTTCTTCAATTGGCTGGAGCAGGGGGTCATCGGCTACAAGGCATCGGCGGCGGCACGACTACGGCGACGGCAGGGCGACGAGAGGCAGGGAGGAGTGGCCTCTCTCTCTCTCTCTTCTTCTCTCTCTCGCACTCTGTTTTCCTTTCCTTCTTCCTGTCTTCTGCTATACCTGCGTTTATGGAGGGAATTTTGAAATGAATATATATTTTTTTTCAACTTACTGACCAAAACAATGTCGTTTTGGTTAGTTTTAATTTTAGCCGTTAGGTTGGATCACTCTAGGAGATCACTCTAAGATTTTACTCTAGAAGATCTTAACGCTAGATGAACCCGTCAAGGTATATATCTACGAGATTGAGATTAGTATCTATCTAGCTTACTTGAAGTGAAATCGAAATACCTCCTCTCCTCTATGAGAGCCTCTCTATCCCCTGGTAGTTTCCTAGGCCCTGATAGTTTCCTTGGGTCTATCCCTTTGTATCTTCTTTAGCTTCTTCGAATTTCCACAACCGAGGCTTTTTTTGAGCTCTCGTCCTTTGTAACTCCCTTGCCCTCTTTTTTTTTCTGACTTTTTATTGCCATCATCTTTGTCTTCTAGGACCTATTTCATTCCCTTAGGTTTCACTGTGGAGCATAATCCTTTGATACCTAATATTCGTGGAGATCATTTGTAACAGTGAATTTTTTAATAAAGATCCCGATAAAGCTTTTGAGTACTTTGATTTACAAGCAGAGAATGCCCAATCTTGGGATACCGCTGATACTCTAGGACATCTAAGTAAAACAAAGCCTTCTTCTATAGAATTTGGTAGTGGTAAGTACCAACTAAAAGATGAAGATGATTTAGGTACAAGAGTAGCTACTTTGACCAGAAAATTAGAGGTTGTGGAATTAAGGAAAGTTAATGAAATCACAATTGTGCCTAAAAGAGAAAAGGTTTGTGAAATTTGCAAAATCATGGGACAACCTAACACATGAATGTCCAACTAGTCCAACCTTTAAAGAGGTGTTGCATAACCAAGCAAATGCCATAAACACTTTTAAAAAGCCTGTTTCATCCCCATATTCTGAGACTTACAAATCTAGGATGGAAGAATCACCAAAATTTTAGTGGGAGGAATAATAATGTTGCACCACTCCCACATCCTCAAGGACATTCTAATTTTGTTCCATATGCTCCCTCTCTAAAGAATAACCTTGAGGATACATTGCAACAATTCATGCAAGGCCAAACAATGATAAATAATCATACTTCTTAGGCAATAGACGATATTAAGAACACCCTCACCAAATTGACATTTTCATCGAGCATTCAAGAAAAATATAAATTTCCTGCTCAAGCTCAACCCAACCCACAAGGTCAATACGGTGTGAATGATTCTTCATCTTCTGACACTCAGCTTGAATATGTCAAATCTATTACTACTCTTCGCAATGGAAAAACTATTGACAAAACTATTCCTGTGAAGGTCCCAAAGCCTAAGGATATTTCAAAAGCAGAGAGCAGTGATGATATTTACAAGTTCAAGCCATGTGAAGAAATGAGATGTCCAATTCCTGTCCCTTTTCCTCAAAGGTTGCAGTCCCCTCAGAAATTAAACCAAAATTCTAAATTTTTTGAACTTTTCAAACAAGTCAAAATCAACATCCTCTTGTTAGATGCAATAAAATAGATCCCGTCATATGCCAAATTTTTGAAAGATTTGTGTACAATCAAGCGAAAGCTTAATATGCAAAAGAAAACCTTTTTGACAGAACAAGTGAGTGCAATAATTCAACAAAGTTTCCCACCAAAAGTTTAAGGATCCAAGATGCCCCACAATCTCATGTGCAATTGGGAACCATAGGATGTTAAAGCGAAGGACATGGCTACATTCATGAAGAGTGTCCGTGCTCAAGTTAGGGCCCAAATTGAAAAGTCCAATGCCAAATACAAATCGGCCATTGATGTGCATAAAAGGAAAGTGTTTTTTGAGGTGGAGGATCTTGTGTGGGTTCTGTTGAGCAAAGAAATATATCCTCATGGTGCTCACACCAAGTCAAGTGATAGGAAGGTGGGTCCTTGTGAAGTGTTGCACAAAGTCAATGACAATGCTTATCAAGTCAAATTGCCGCCTCATTTAACACCTTTAATATGCAACACCTGGTGCCTTATTTGCTGGATGATTCTTGTACCAACGCCGCTTCTATCATTGTAGATTAGCTTCCTTTGTGGAATTTGTTTATATTGTACTTTCTAGTTTTTTGTTTCGCTTATAGTGCATTAATTGTGTTTTGTTTGTCTTCACTTGAGGAAAAATTCTTTTGAGTGGGATAGCATGATGTAAGATATCATGTGCATAGCATGTGATAGTGGAGGGAAATTGTAGCTTATATCTAGAAGAGGCATAACCACTTTGTAATCAATTTTGGAATAACAAACATTGATTGATTGAGAGCTTCTCTATAAATTTCTCTCTCTACATTATCTCTCTCTTGTTCTTGATAATCAATTTTGGAATAACAAACATTGATTGATTGAGAGCTTCTCTATAAATTTCTCTCTCTACATTATCTCTCTCTTGTTCTTGATTGGGCCCATCATCAGCTTGGAAGTAACCCCACGAGAAATTTGACCAAGTCTCTAATCTAAGGTTATGTTTGAATCTCAAATTTGTGAAGGGAAATTAGAGGATTTTCTGGAAGGGTTTTAATGTTGCATAGACTAATCGTACAGTTCTTTAGCTCATTTATTTTGCTAATCAATGAGTAAAAAGAAACGGCTATTTGGTTTGCTAAACCAAGACTTTTGTTGTCTGGTCTATAAAGAAAATTGCTAAATGTTTCACCCCCATGTAACAGAGGAGCTTGCTAAACCAAGACTTTTGTTATCTGGTCTATAAAGAAAATTGCTAAATGTTTAACCCCCATGTAACAGAGGAGCTGTGGATTTAGCAATCACCCCTACCAGTTCACCATGGCTTAAACCAAAACTCCCTTTTTAAAGCATCAATTATATGTATGTATACATATATATCATTTATTTTTAGGAACAAGGACACATAATAAATTACAGATTACAACATTGATTATATTAGACTCTGAGCAATTGCATAAGTAATCATGGAGAGTACACTTAGATGCCAAGGTGGATGAGGTTTCAAATTTGAGTCTATAGAGAGACATTCATTCGACTCCGAGCAACTACCTTAGTAGTCAAGCAACTGCCTAAGTAGTCATGGAGAGTACACTAGGAGTTGTTTGAGGTGTCTTAAATAAGTACACTTTTTGACTTTTTAGGCTAAAAATTGAAGAAAAAAAGATAGTTGTTTGGGTTAACTTTTTGACTTTTTATGAAAAAAATGTGTATTAAAAAATTATATAAATTAGTGTATAAGAGAAGATTAGGAGTGTGAGGTGTACAGCCGTACTATCTGCGCAGTTGAATTGATGCTAAGAAATGATTGGCTACTTTTCGAGCATTACACTGGACGGTGCTGTTCGGCCCGTGGGGGCCATCACGGATTCCGTTTTGATAATCTGAACCGTTTAATATGTAGAACTCGTCGAGTACTATATGCTTGTAAAAAATCACGTTGATCGGATATTGATAGCTATCTAATCAAATTAGTTTTTTTTTTAACCGTTAACTATAACACCATCAATTTCTTGTATACAAAACTAATTTAATCATATAATTAGCGATATCCGATCAATGTGATTTTTTACAGACATATAGTACTTAACGAGTTCTACACATTGAACGGTTCAGATTACCAATACGATACCCGTGATGGGCCCCCACGGACCGAACAACAATGTGTTAAAATTACACCCCAACTGTCCAATTTTTCTTAAGAAACGCAGGCACAGATCTAAACCGGTCAAACCTGTCTAGTAATTTTGCATGTAAAATTAATTGTTTAATTTTTTTTTGGTAAATAGTGATAATTTTTTTAACTTTTTGAGTAATTTTTTAACTTGTCTTTTTTTGGACATGCCAAACTAGGCCTTAGATGCCAAGGTGGGTGAGGTTTCAAATTTGAGTCTATAGAGCGACGTTCGCCTGCATTATAATATCTAACTAACATACTAACCACTATTTTGCTTTTGTTTTTTTTTTTGTTTTTTTTTTGGAGGGGGGGGGGGGGAGAGGGTTATATTCATGAAAAGACAGGTTAAATAATCCCTTTCCTTTTTCTTTCCACAAATTTAACATCCAAACACGGCCCTAAAGAGCCTAACTTTGCAAGCATGATGCGTAAAAAAGAACAAAAGAAAAGAAAGCAGTAGCCAACTGTACTAGCATAAAGGATCCTCATCTGACAGTCATCCTATTACATGGTACAACCCACCACAAAAGTGGAGCAAATACAAAAACCAATTAATTTTGGTTGATCAAAAGTGAAACTGTGAAGGGATTACAATTCAAAGTCTTCATTCTATATACAAATAAAAGAATTGCATTCAATTAGTGATTTTGAGTACTCTATCAATAGTAATTTCCTTAAAATTTGCATCATCATAATGTACATTGCATTTTGCAGAATTAACAGCAGGCATGCATGTATCAAGGTTCTGCAGCTATTATCTTTCTCCATTCTCCATGGTCAGAAGCAGCTTTATCCCGTCCAGTTAAATGGTTCACTTTTAGCTCCGTCACAGCTCGGGCATAATATAGTTAGTGCAAGTACACGCAAAAACTCTGGAATTTATTTAATTTCAAGAATCCACAAGGTACATTCTTGGAGTAGTTGAAATTTCTGATGGACAGCTATGTTCAAGAAAACCTGCATTTTGTTCCGGAACTCAGACATGTCTTCCTTGCATCTAAATGAGCCAGCACAAGCACAATGCTCGGCTAAGTGTGCTGCTTTAACCTGGTTGCACTTGAGGCACACTAGGTCCTGCAGATGGTAGAGGCGTTCTCTCTGCCGTACAATCTGAAGAAGAGCGTTCTCCATTACTTCACGATCATAGGGCTGTCCACATTGTGGCACGGCACAGCGCCACTCTTGAGCCAATAAAGCTCGATCACGGCACAAGTCCAGGTCTCTGCAGTCATTGCAGTAGCTGTAGAGATATCATTAAAATTGGCAATTAGTTTCAACTTTCAAGGGTTTGAATATGATATACTTGAATCCAGATATAATAAAAAAGCAGATAATGCTACATTGCAAAGATCAATCTATCCCGAAACTCCCCACCCATGTAAAAATAAATAAATTAAAAAAATTATAAAAAAAAAAAAATTAAAGGAAAAGTCAAGGCCAAATTGCAAAAGCTTAATTCAACAAGGACTTAACATCTAATTACAAGGACTCAGGTACGGGTGTTGGATGTGGGTGTGTATCTAGGAATCGAATTAAAGCACTAATTGAAAGATATGATGACTCAATAGAAAAGAATCATATTTTTCTTTACTTTCTTAATATTTTGTGCGAATAAAATGGTGTTCTATGTAACAGAGTCAAAAAAGGCACTCATTCATTTTATAGCAATTATCCAACAAAAATTACATTATGAGAGTGTTAAATACAAATATATAACAAGATTGAATTGATGGATATGCTTGCAATGTGTATATTTGATAGGAATTATCAAACAACTCTCGTACCCTTATCCAGGTATCTACTGACATGGGCACTTGATTTATTTTGGAAATCCATGTGATATAGCATTCAGCACTTGATTTATTGTCATGATTGGCTTTCGCTCTAATCTTTATAAACATAAGTATCAAAATATTTCTAAGGAATGAAGTGAACAATTTTGTTCAACTACACAAAAGTGAGTTACCAGTGTCAATCTAGGACAATCCCACTTTTTTTTTCTTCTCCAGTAGGTAATAATACAATGGGAAGGGAGAAAGTCAACACAGTAGAGTCAAGAGCAATAAGACACAATCCAAACACCACCTTCAAAAGTTGGGCCATTTTGAAGGTGATAGTTGGATTGCGCCTTATTTCTTTTGGCTCCACTATGGCAACTTTCCACTTCCACTTGTATGATAAACTAGTGAGATCGACATTGGTATAGGACTGCCGCAAATATATAAGGTGAAATCAATCCTTAAAAAATTAGGCTCTTTGGAGGTGGTAATTGGAGATTCTTTAATCCTCTTGGCTCTCCAATATTGACTTTGGCATGGATTTGCATGCAGAGATCACTGGGATTTTCTGGCAAGTGGATTTCACTGAAATAGTTCCTCAAGATTATTTCGATTAGATCTTTGTCAGCTCTTATTTATGTTATTGAAAATACTAGATATATTCACACAGCCAAAAATAATATAGAGAAATGTTGCCTACTTACCTGCAAATCACATTTGGTAAAGTGAAGGACAGACACTGATCGTGAAACTCTGCTTCTGGAGCAAATTCCCTCACTCGCACATATTTTAACAGATTCTTCCTCATAATCTGCATGAAGGCACACAAATATCACTAAACTAGCAAGAGCAAAACCCAAAAAAACTGCAATAGCTCAGACCCAGTTGTAATTAAAAGTATAGCTTCCCTAGGACAAAAACAAACACAGACATCAGCTGCATTTAACATATTTTACAAGACAATTCCAGAAAATTTATGCAGGAAAATTGCTTCGAGTTCAATGGATATCTATGCTGCTGATTCTGCATTAATCATGATGATAGTTGAGCTAGGCATTTGAGGGGTGCTAGAGTCAGACACTCAGAATTACACATAATATGGCTAAGCAATCCATAATTGTTTAGACGACACTCAAGGGCAGCCAAGGATGTCAGAATCGGGAGCCTAGGACAAGTATAGAAGGCATTTAGGATCAAGTCAAGAATCATCAGATTCTACAATACGAAGATATTCAGACTCAGACACATACATATTAATAACAAATCTCCAAAAAGTTAATAAAAAAAAAAATGCACAGATTGAGAAAGTTAAGACAACATAATAACAAACGAGGATACTGGAAGATTCAAGCAAAAGAAGTAACAACTTAAATATATGGTTCTAATCTGTTAGTTTGAACATAAGCTTTTCCAGCTCTGGATTGACTTATAAAAATATATATAAACAAATAAAAAGTGCAGAGGAAAACAACAGTAGGAGGAAGGAGAAAAATGAAACAAGAGGCTGGGAGATGAGAGTGAAATAAAATAAAGCAGGCTGAAGCTGGTAACATAGAACATCTAATTGCCAATCTCCCTACAAAAAATACCCGGAGAATATTACACCAATGTTGCAAGTACATAAAATATATAGATGAAAAAAGACTGTCTACATGACTTTATCAATACATTGATGCCAAAATATTTGAAACATGGCTTACCAGAATATCATGCTGAACATTTTGGTCAAGAGCCAGAACAGCACAGACATGCTTAATGAACTCTAGTGCAGGATCCCCCATATTGACATTATTGACTAGTGGATTCCCATCATGTTGGTCAGTATTAGACTTGCTCGTTCCCTTCATATGAAGAATGGTATCACGAACAATCCTTAGAAGTTTATCTGCAAAGTAAGAACTGATCTGCAAAATCCAATTTACATGAACAGAATATAAGCAGCAGGAGGAATCAAGAACTTATACAAGCTTTGGCAACTAAATCCTATTTCATACTTGCTCCCTGAGGTATTCTGTCATGTGTGACTCAAAAGTTTCTGCGGCTGCAGCAGTTATTGATGGAGTGCATAAGTTGTCATCCCTCAAAGATGCTCTAATTGCAGTTTGTTCTCGTGCATATTTCCATGGAATATACATAAATTCAGAGACAATCAAAATGAAGTGATCCTGTTTAACAGCCCAAAAGACAGTGATATCAGTCAGAATATGAAGACAGAAGATCATATAAAATAATACATAGTAGCTCATATATGATTAAGCTTTTGATTAAATGATTTAATTTAACTATGTGAGTGTTTGGGAAGTTGCTATTTTAGTAGGCTATTTTAGTTTTTGGCTATTTTAGGAGGCTAAAATTTTTGTTTGGGAAAAAAGTTGGATTTTTTGTAGTTGGATGTGATGTTTGTGAGAGAAAAAGTGAAATGATTATAGGTTTGATGTGATATTTTGTTTTATTGGCTATTTTAGCCTATTTTGTCTTTTAATGCTATTTTAGCCAAAAAAATTTCTTCCCAAACACCCCCTATGTCATATTAAATTGCATAAAGTAATGTTTCAATATCACTTATATCTTAAAAGTACTAGTAACATAGAAAAACAACAGTTGAGTGACTACCTGAGTTGCCTTAGGTAAGTTTTCAGCAATATTCCAGCTTGAAACAATATCCACTTGAGATTCATCATGCACAATTTCATTTTCTGGTTCAGAAATACCTTCTAATGTTTCACTATTGATTCTAGCTTGGATTCCACCATAATTGTACTATCATAGAAAAATTGGAACAAAAATTTGTTAGAACATGGAATCAAAACAGAATATATTTTACAACTGCACCATAATCTGGAACCAATTGATACACTCCATGGCTTTAATGCACTATATATTCTTTGTATAATATTTGACACCAAATTTGAAACTCTTGCCAGAAAACTAGAAGGAATCTAAGGCTGATTTATCAGAATGCCAAACAAATGTAGTTTAAACATATAGTTCGAGAAACCAATTTTAAACCTCAAAACTGCCTAAGGATTAGAATTTTTCTCGCCTTTGAGTTCAAATTTCTCTAGCCTTCACTTATTCCGAGTCATCAAGTAGACTTCAGAATTTCTCTAAACAGAAATCTGGATGGTAGTACAAGGGCAACCAGAAGTTTGCTGTACTTGTCATGGTGCTTACTGTTCATACATTAAAACTTATTCCATGACCTTGAGGTTAATTCTCAAATTGGAAAGAGGAATTTTGACTAAGATAGATGTATAATAAATGAAGTAGAAAAGTACATAAAGGAGAAACCACAATGTGCTAACCTGATCCATAAAAAGCAACGAATGCCAGAACTGCAGTTGTTCAAGCTCAATCCACTCAAATAGATCTCTATAACAATAAAACAAGGATTACAAAGGACAGGACAAAAGATGAAACCTATTATTAACTCTTTGGAATCTGGAAATAAAGACCAACCTAGTTTGCAGAGTTTTGAGTAAACTATCACAGTAAGCTTTGGCTGCATATAAATCTGACTTTCCTGTGTCTATAATTACTTTTGAAAAGTTGGCAAATATGATTGTGGCACCCAACTTACGAAACTCCGCCAACAATAGTGCAAACACTTTTTGCATGACCTGTCAGAGTAGATAACAACAAATACAACTTGATCATAAATATTTTTTACTGAAAATGTAAAACTGTTTCATATTTCAATCAAATTTGGGTACTTCCTAAAAAGATTTCCGTTTGGTTTAGTTTTAGAATTATGATTTGAGTGTGGAGTTATATTTTGAGTTTTAAGTTTTTGAATCATGATTTGAAAAGAGAAAAATTGTTTGGTTATGAATTTTGAAAATAGTATTTGTAATTTTTTTTTATATATTTTTTATTGATTGATGTATAGAATGTGAGAGGAGAGATAAGAGAGAAAAAATGATTGATTGATTAATAATAATAAATAAATACATAAGAGAAGAAAAGAGTTTTGAAAGTAATTTTAAGTTGTATTTTAAAAATATGTTTGGTTAACATGTTTCATCCAAATCATGATTTAAAAACAAAGTTGAGTTTTGAAAAGTAAACCAATCGCCACCTTAGTAATCATAGAAAGACCATCTAATTATTATCATATCTCATATTGTTGTATCTGTTTTAGGGAATTGCACACATTACAAATAATTGCATCATTGAAAATAAAAAGTATAGAACAAAAAAAAAACAGAAACAGAAACAAAAACAAAAACAAAAAAAGGTCCAGTTAAATAAACATTTATAAGAAATAAAAAAAGAAAAAGAAAAAAAGAAATGCTTCTGGTTTCTCGCACTCAAAGCAACCTTTGAGTTTGTATTTGAATAAGCGTTTACCTTATGAAGCATACGGTGAAGAGCTGGGTCATGCAGTTTTGACTTTGGGCTGCAATATAAAGAAGGAAGGGTATAATTAAATAAGTCTCCAATAAGATGCATATTTGACAAGTAAACACCCTACAACCTGCAAAGCCATCGATATAAATGCTGCAATATTGCATCAGCAAATACATTTCCAGATGTAACTGCATCTGCAAGGCATCTTTGGATCAATTGTTTGAGAGCACGGAATGCAGGTGCACATGAGGTAGCCTCATCAAAGCAACACTCTTCATTGAAAATATGTGATCCGGGATTCAAATCCTGCTCAAACCCGAATAAAGCACCTCCTTCCATTTCATTCACCTGGTTGCTTTTCAGAAGAGCATCAACAGCCAGGTTATGAATCTGCACAAAGTAAAGAAATAGATAAATAAATTGATCACGTGGCGTATGCAATCATCTTAAATGGACAAAGAAAATAAGGGGGGGAAAGGGATAAAACACAATCATGCACCTTTAGCTCTATAGTAACTTTCCTGTACGCCCCAGGATAAGTAAGAACAGGTTGATTGACCTATTTTGCATAAAAAACTAGTTAGTCACAGAAAAGTGAGACTTTGATAGAGGCCAGCATAAAAGAATTCCAAATGGACCACAACAGAAGCATCACGAAAAGCTACCAAATCAACCTATTCCTGACACCAACCTCATCAGCAAAACATGACTCTTCTTCATTAATGCCACCTAGGTCTGGAATGCCATTATCAGATATCCAAAGTACCTGTGAGAAAAAGGCTGTATTTTTTAAATTTTTGATTCGGAATGTATACATAAAAGACACGCATCATAAACACTTGTCAGGTTTGAATAACTTAGAATTTCAACCAAGGAACTAAACAAAAATGCCAACACTACAATCACGGGTATGAAAAACTAAAGCACTGAAAAAATTATATCAGAAATGTGATTCCAAATACAACCTGTTGCTGATCACGTAATGCTCTCGAAAAGAAGATATCTGCTGCATGTATAAGCCAATCAAGTTCAAAATTCCCTAATGGAACCTGCACCGGTAAGATCAATAAGCATTCATAATTTGTATTAAGGGATACACACTAAGGAATGAAAATATAGCTATGTAAATAAAATATTTACATGAGCATATTTTGAAAGAGAAATTCTCTCATTCAACCACTGAGATGATGCAGCACATCGTTGCATTCCAATTTTTGCTGCCACAATTTGCCACCCAAGAGCCTAAATATGGCAGGAAGATGAAGTATTATATGGTTGCCCAGATGCAAGATAGAAATGAAAATCATCAAAGAAATGGATGCAGACAAATCAATTGCTTTGTCAAAATTGTACTACCTGATAGTTACTATCACGAGCATTACAAGGGATGTTCACACACGGGAAATCATCCAGAGCACGTATGCCTGACTTCATCAGATGAACATTTGGGCACTCAATGACTGCAATTGTAGGTGCATGATGCCGTTGCCTACAAACAAATACAAGTATACAAGGAAATCAAATTCAGCAAGTTAAAACAAATTAAAGCACATTATCACCAGCAAATAGGTTGAGGCCTTCTAAAATGGAGGCTTAAAAGGACTACTTTAGTCACTTAAGGAAGTGAACTGTTAAATCCCCCTCTCCTCCCACTCAAAAGAACAAAGAAAAAAGAAAAAGAACTCATGCCCAGTTAGTTAAAAAAATCAGGAGTCCCAAAAAAGACATCCAATGATAGTAGTTCAATTAATGGTAGAACAGTTCATATCATTAACTTTTTATCCCTTAAAATAAATATTCACTGCACAAAAAATATAACAAGAAGCTTCATTATACAGACTAGGAAGCACATATACTTCAAATATGTTGAAGTATTGGGGTCCGATACACATCCGATATGTATCCTCAAAAAACTTCTTTACACAAACACCCTTGCTTTCTACCTTTATACATTCAAACACAAATCAAATCAACATACAACACCCAAAAAGAAAAGAAAAAAATGAGTCTTAGTAGTGGAGCATCTTCAACTGTCACATATCCATGTTCTCCCCTGAAGGTCATCTCTTCCAAGTCGGTAAACATTATACTTGCTAATTTGTCAATCTCCATATCCAATTTCAATAATAATCAGCTCCATCAATTTGGAGTTTTTCAATCTTCATTCTAATATTTCAGAATTTGATTTTGAATAGAGTTTACTTTCAAGGCTGTGAAGGCTGCTGAAATAACCTCATTTAGCATGCCTAGGAAGGATTCGGTTCATGTTGTTACACAAAAGAATGTGTGTGTGGGATGCATAATTAGGAGAGAAATACAAAGTAGAGAGAGAGAGAGAGAGACAGAGAGAGAGAGAGAGAGAGAGCCCAGGGCACATGAATTCGTGCATTTTTTTCTGTTAAGGCAACAGATCTTTTACTATCATGAGTGCTTTAAAAGATCAGTTTCCATACAAACTAAGTGCTAAGAAAGCAAAACTCCATAGCCACCACCACGGGGTCTGTACCTGAGAAGGCAAGGAAAACTCTAACACGCAAAGTACTCGTGCAAAAATAGTTAAACTTTTCCCTACCAAAAAGGACATCTTCCATTGTGCAATTATAGCAAAATTAATAAATAGGTGGACAAGGACTACATCAGTGGTTATCCAAATGGTATAAACATCAGGAATAGTGAAGATTTAGCAGTAAAACTGAATCAGATTTCACTCTCAATGTTGGCAGGACCCCCATTATCGAGAAACATGAATAACAAGTCAAACCTGTGCTCATTTATTGTTCTTTGTAAAATCTTATCGGCATCTTTGACATAGGCAACATAGTCCACCTGAATAAAAGCATGCATGATAAAGTAACAAAGATAAGACCTATTGAAAGGCAAAAAGAAAATAGAGAAACTTATATGCCAACAAAATGAGAAGTTCACCTTAAAATTGATACTATCTCTAGGCATGGGAGGTTCAATTGACAATGCTTGGCAAGCCTCACGGAATTGTTTTTCAAGAATATGTGGTGATAATTCCTTATTCTGGAAAGGATTAACCACCACAACTGATATTGTCCTAGATGCAGGAAAATATCCAACATATATAGCTCGTCCCTCAGATATGCTGAAAAGAAAACATATAAAAGTTTTCAGAATTATAATTTTTCTTCTTTTCCCACAGGTTTTTGTTTCTTTTATAAAAATACAAAGAAAAATTGCATGACTTAAGAAGAAAGTAAACAAGCTTCCATAAGACAGACTAATAATGCTTTCAGTCCTTGCCAGTAATACAATGTCAACTTAAAAGCTTAAAAGGTCAACAAATCGTTGCAACATCTTGGTGTGGAAATGAGAGAATCAAGTTACCAATACATGCCAAATAAAACAAGTATCAATATAAGCCATTAACTTGGTGTGGAAATGAAAATTGGCCAGAATGCAATATTTGATGCATTTTTCTTCTAGGCAAACTTTACCCTAATGTGCTGCATGCCCAAAACTTATAACATGCATGAGACATCTGGCTCAAGCAGAATCCAAACAAAATATAATGTCATAAATAAGCATATAAACCTTGTGAAAAAATACTTTCAAATTAAGATAATATTTATAACTGAATGATGCATACTCATGTCATTGTTTGCTAAAAAACTATTGGTTATAATTACAGTTGTACCTTTCGTACAAAAAGACAAGCAATTGTATCATAGTCATAATTCGACAATTTACCTATGATACAAGTAGAAGAAAGAAATTGACTGTTCCAGATAAGAGCATTCTGTTGTGGTCTTCATATGCAATTCATCCAGGCTCCAGCCATCTTGGGGATTTCGTTTCTTAGCTGCTTTATCCACTTTACAAACACAACCAATCTGAAGGATAGCATTAAATTCCACTGGCACATTTGTCTCGTATATTCCCTGGTCAAAGACACCCATCAAGTAAAATTGAAATTAATATAATCAAACTACTAAGATTCACCATGAAATTGAGATTAGTAGAGTAGTGAATAGTTTGCCATCCAGAAAACAGAATTTTGAAATACAACACTCTGACAGTGCTTGTAAAGTGGATGGGTCACAAGACTCTTAAAAAAAGAACAACGGTTCTAAGATTAATGTTTAAATGACCATCAAATTATATTAGATAAAAGTTCGAAACTTATCAATCCAATTAATGTATACAAATAGATTTTGAAGCCAAAACCATACTTTGACGAGTATATATTAGACAACAAAAAACTGCAGTTACGGATTCTGAAACATCAAGCTGCAGAAGTAAATGTATCATTTTTCTTTCTTTCATTCCCAAACACCCCCCCCCCCCCCCCCCCCCCCCCTTTTAATGAAAACAGAAGCAAATGTTTTGTAAACAATAAATTATACCATTTATGGGATGGGAGTTCATTACAACAAACATAGGTTCCTAGGAAGCACTAGAACAGTGCTTATTGTGGGAAGTAATTATTGTCCATATATGTGACCTGCTCTAAGAGTAACTGGAACAAGCAAACACAAAAATAAACATGGAGAAGAAACTTCATGGTGTAAAACTTATTTTTAACTACAGAAAAGACATGGATAGCTAACAAAAACTCATAAGCATTAATATCTACAAAGTATTTGATTTCTAGTAACCATATGTCCTCCACAAGGTGTGCACACAATCCACATCAAGTTTGCTAACCTCAACTTCTGGATCTGCAAGATGAGCTGCAAGTTTCTTGCTTTCTGCACTAAACTGATCTTCATCAATTATTACCTATTAAAATGAATAAAATAAAAAGAAGTAAGACCTCAAAAGCCTTTCGGTTGGGCAAACAATTCTGCTGGACTGCAGTTCCAACTACTATTAGAATATTTCCTTATTTAGATTAGATTGTAATTGATTGATTGATTGATTGCGATTGATTGATTGATAGTGATTCCTTAATCAGTGCCTTAGGGCTTCCTTTTGTAACAGTTGATTGGTTAATATAAAAAGAGATGATATCATAATCTTCACCTAAGTTTTGTATTCTCTTAAATTACATGGTATCAAAGTCAAAACCCTAAAAACCATCACCAACATAGACGCCGCCACCAACCAGCCATCACCTATCACCACCCATCCTCCACCGCTGGTCCCTAAGTCTCTGCCAGAACCAACCAAGGTCCCACAGAGCTGTTTCGGCTTCAGCCGAAAGCTTCTCTGGCCTAGCTAAAGCATAGCCAAAGTCAGTAGAAGGGCTCTCTGCCCTAGTAGACTCTTGTGAGGGCTGTCCTAGCCTCTCTTTGTGTATTTCGGCTCCTGTGGATGAGTGTTTGAGGGTTGCTTATCTTCTGTTGCCCCAAGTTTCTTTCCCTCTACTTTCTTGAACATAGTTCAGCACTTGTTTTGATTGGAGATTCGTTTTCCTGTATTTGATTTATTTTTTGGGTTCATAGATGACCCATTAATCTGATTGTTATACTCCCATAGTGGTTTGTATGTGACTTTGCTTGTTCCAGCCCATTTCATTCCTCTTTCCATTCTTGTGATTCGTGCAAGGTTTTCTGGGTTGAAATTGTAGAGTTCTTATGGCTGACCTAACTAATGAATCCATCACTACTTCTCACCCATCTAAAGGGGAGAGCTCCAATTTAGTTATGACTATTACATCTGAGAACCTAAACCCTAATCTCAAAATCACCACCGCTCTGTTTAATGGTCAAAAATTACCTTTCACTGTCTTAGTGTCTGACACTTTTTCTAAAGAATAGGGGGAAGATGGGATATTTTAATGGGAAAGTTCAAGCACCAATTATTACGGATCCTGACTATGACCAATAGGAGATTACCAACTCCTTAATCATGGGGTGACTCATTCATTCCAGAACTCCTGAGATTGGTGAAAGCTACTTATCCATGGATACTGCCCAAGATATTTGGGAAGCTGTCGCTGCTACATATTCTCGGAAAGGGAATTTTTCTCAGTCTTTTGAGCTGCACCGATCTATTGAGTGCTCCATATAAGGGGAGTAGACAGTTTTCCAATATTACACCTTTCTAACTAATGTTTGGAAACGCTTGGATCATCTCTTGGATTACAAGCCTATCTATACAGTGAACTCAGTTGATTACCGGAAGTTTCTTGCACAGGAAAGGGTCTTCAAGTTTTTGGAACGTCTCAATGTGGAGTTTGATCCGGTCCGGAGTCATATCCTTGACATGGATGTTCTTCTATCTCTTTAGGAGGCCTTTGCATATGTACAGAATGAGAAGATTCATCGTTCCTACTATGTTACAACAGCTACTGGGGACCGTTCAGCCTTACTTTCTGCTCCTTCTTGAGATGGGGCTAGTCTGTCATTATCTTTTTCCCATCCTTCAGCGAAGGATATTGTGGTCTGTGATTACTGCCGCAAGCTGCGGTATAGCCGTGAGATGTGTTGGAAGCTTCATGGGGCTCCATCAAGGAGTCAAGGTGATCGGTCTAGTACTAGAGGCGGTCGATCAGACTAGTCTAGAGGACATGGTTCTAATTCACAGGCCCATCAGTCTAGTGTTGTTGACACTCTTGATTCTACTTCCGCTTCAATTGGTTCGACTTCTGATAGCTTATCTAGCATGACTTCTCCCTCGAGGATGTTCTGTGTCATTTGTTTGACCGTTGGTCTTCTACTGCTCCCAGTACATCTTCCTTGTCGTTTGAGCACTCAGGTAACTTAGCCTCTTCTCCTAGTGCTTTTCTTTCCCATCAGTCTTTGCCATGTATTATTGATTATGGTGCCTCAGATCATATATCTAGGTCTTCTAACCTTTTCTCAACATATAAGCCCTCTTCAAGTCAAGACAAAGTTAGGATTGCAGATTGTACTGTTTCTTCTATCTCTTGGAAAGGTTTAATTCATGTCATTCCTACCTTACCTTTGTCTTCAGTGCTCCACATTACTAATTTTTCTGTTAATCTTTTTATCCTTGAGTCGTATCACTAAGAATTTAAACTGTAGTGTGACATTTTTTTCCTGATCATTGTCTTTTTCAGGACCTTGTCACGAAGAGGACAATTGGCAATGGTAGTGCAGAAAATGGTCTCTATTTCTTGGATCAGACGAACAAGCTTGCTCATCATTCCATCCAGTTCCCAACCACCAAGGAGGATTTATGACTATGGCATCGATGTCTTAGGCATCCTTCTTTTCATTTACTTAGGCATTTATTTCCATCTGTTTTTACAAACAATAATGTGTCTGAGTTTCTTTGTGAGTCTTGTCAACTTGGCAAACAATGCAAAGCTTCTTTTGCTCCAAGTCTTAATAAAAGTTTAGCTCCTTTTTCTTTAATACATTCTGATGTATGGGTTCATCTCGTGTTGTCTTTGAAAGGCCATAGATGGTTTGTTATCTTTATAGATGAGTTTTCTCGTACTACTTAGGTATATCTCATAAAAGAAAAAGTGAGATTTTTTCTGTGTTTCAAAAGTTTCATAAAATAATTTGTACTCAATTTGGGGCAGTTGTCAAACTTTTGCATTCTGATGACGAGGGTGAATACATCGATTCGGGGTTAGAGAGCTATTTTTTCACTCATGGTATTATACATCAGACATGTTGCACCAATACCCCTCAACAAAATGGGATTGCGGAACGCAAAAATTGTCATCTTCTTGATATGGCTCACTGCATCTGTCTTTCTATGAGTGTGCCTCGGTCTTATTGGGGCGAGGCCATTCTCACCACGGCATATCTCATTTAATCATCTATCTACCCAGTTGTTGCAAAAACAAGCTCCACTTTAAGTTCTCCTAGGTTCAAAGTCTTTGGTTGCGTTTGGTAGAGTTTTGTAAATATAATTTGAGAGTATGAGTTGTATTTTAAGTTTGTGAGTTGTGGAATTATGATTTGAGTGTAGAAAATTTGTTTGGTCACGGTTTTTGAATAGAGTGTTGAATTGAGTTTTGAATTGAGTGTGAAATTGAGTTTTGAAAGTTTGATTTGACATATGAAGTAAGAAAATTTGTTTGGTTATGACTTTTGGAAAGAGTTTTCAAAACTTAATTCAAATTGCTATAACTCATAACAAAACACACTACTTTCACACTATTGAAAATTTTGATCAACACTCATACCCAAACTCTTTTTAAAATTCAATTAAAAAAATTTATTATTAACAGAAAATAACATTAATTAATTTTTTAATTAAAAATACTACAAAGGAAATAATTTTTTTTCAAAATAAATATTCAAAAAATTTAAATCATAAATATTTAAATAATTTAAATAATCTAAAAAATTTAATAAGTAAAAAATTAAAATAAATATTCAAAAAATTTAAATCATAAAAATTTAAATAACTTAAATATTCAAAAAATTTAAATAATTTAAAATGTTAATGTTTTAAATTTAAAAACAACTCTACACTCAAATCATAACCAAACACATAAAACAAAACTCAATTAAGAAATTATTTTTAAAACTCATAATCAAACACATAACTCGAAATTTCATACTACTTTCACAACTCTATACTCAAATCTTAACCAAATACATAACAAAAAAATTAAAATATTTAAAAATATTTTTATAAAATAGAGTTTGAATTTACTTTTATAAAATATTTTAAAATTTAAAAAATTAAAATCGTAATATTTTGAAATTAAAATATTTAAAAAATATTCAAAAAATTAAAAAATCTTAACATATTTAAATATTAAAATATTTAAAATCTTAACAAAATTAAAATATTTTTAAAATATTTAAAATATTTAAAAAATTAAAATATTAATTTGAATTGAATTTTGAAAAGAGTTTTGAATTATGTATTTAGTTATGAGTTTTGAAAAGTAATGATTATGTTTTGAATTGAGTTTTGAGAAATGAGTATAGAATTATGATTTAAAAGCTCAAAACAAACAACACACTCAAATCAATAGGTAGAACTATAATTTGAATTGCTTACCAAACGGAGCCTTTTTTTCCATTTCCCCTAAAATATTTGGTTGTGTCTGTTTTGTTCGTAATCATTCTCCTACTCGTGGTAAGTTGGACCCTCGCTCTCTCAAGTGTGTGTTCCTCGAATACTCGTATATTCAAAAGGAGTATAAGTGTTATCACCCTCCTTCTCGTAAGTGATTTATGTCAAAAAAGTTATCACCTTCTTTGAGTCCCAATCCTACTTGTCTTCTCTGGTGTCCTAGTCCTCCCTTCAGGGGCAACCTTGGTGTGAAGAGATTC
This sequence comes from Camellia lanceoleosa, assembly GCA_025200525.1. Classification (NCBI taxonomy): domain Eukaryota; kingdom Viridiplantae; phylum Streptophyta; class Magnoliopsida; order Ericales; family Theaceae; genus Camellia; species Camellia lanceoleosa. The sequence continues at coordinate 75,992,708 of CM045768.1, forward strand.
CTGATGTCCTTGTTGCTCCTATGGTGGAACCAGTTGTTTTGGCACCACCTATTACTGAGACTATAGAACCCAACGCCACCAAGGACATGGAAGGGCAAGTTTAAGTTAGGGACAAAGACAGACATAAAGTTATTTGGATACAAGAGACCACTTCTGCTCACCCACTGCCATCTCCTGCTTCTGACAAGAGTCCAAGTAAATGAAAACCTCTTGTTTCTCTTGAGTCTACTGATATTGCTATTCCTAACACTACTGATCTTGATCTTCCTATTGCCAAGAGAAAATGTGTGAGATCTTGTACTCAACATACTATCTCAAACTTTGTGTCTTACTTTCATTTATCTTCCTCGTATAGAGCCTTTGTGTCAAACATTTCCTCTATTAGTATTCCTAACCATTTTCAGGATGTTCTCGCTATTTATGATTGGAAATTTGCCATGATTGAGGAAATGAAAGCACTGCGTAAGAATGACACTTGGGAATTAACCGAATTACCTAAGGGCAAACAACCGGTGGGATGCAAATGGGTGTATACTGTGAAGCACAAAGTAGATGGTTCCATTGAGCGTTACAAGTCTCGACTTGCGGCAAAAGGCTTTACTCAAGCTTATGGAGTAGACTATCAGGAGATGCTTGCACCAGTAGCTAAGATTAATTCAATCAGAGTATTTCTCTCTCTAACAGTTAATTTAGATTGGCCACTTCATCAGTTTGATGTAAAGAATGCTTTCTTACTTGGTGATCTAGAAGAAAAGGTATATATGGACATTCCTCCTGATTTTGACGATCATCAGACAAAGAGGAAAGTCTGCAGGTTTCGAAAGTCGTTATCTAGTTTCAAACAATCTCTAAGGACTTGGTTTGAGAGATTCACTCAGGTTATGCTTAAATATGATTTCAAACAGAGTCAGGCAGATCACACTTTGGTTGTAAAACATTCCTTACATGATAAGACTACAGTTCTCATTGTTTATGTGGATGACATAGTGCTTACAGGTGATGACAGTAAGGAAATAACCCTATTGAAGAAATATTTAGCTAGTGAGTTTGAAATCAAAAACTTGAGAAACTTGAAGTATTTTCTAGGAATCGAAGTTGCTCGCTCCAAGGATGGGATTTTCATCTCACAAAGGAAATATGTTCTTGACCTTTTGAAAGAAACCGGTATGCTTGGATGTAAGGCCTGTAATACCCCACTAGAACCTAATCAGAAACTTGGTAATCATGAAAGAAGAGCAACTGTTGATAGGGGGAGTTATCAGCGACTAGTGGGTAAGCTCATTTACTTATCTCACTCTTATCCTGATATTGCTATTATTGTCACTGTGGTTAACCAGTTTATGCATTGCTCCTCATCAAATTCACTTAGAAGCTATTATGAGAATTCTGAAGTACTTGAAATCTTCTCCTGGCAAGGTTTTTAATTTTTCCAAACACGATCACCTCATAGTGGAAGCCTATACAGATGCTGATTAGGCATGATCAATAACTGATAAGAGATCTACATCAGGATATTTTACCTTTGTGGGCGGCAATCTTGTTACTTGGAGGAGTAAGAAACAAAATGTGGTGACTAGATCAAGTGAAGAAGCTGAGTTTAGAGCTATGGCATAAAGTGTTTGTGAACTCTTGTAGATCAGACTGTTGTTGAGTAATCTGGGGATGGGCCTGAGACTCTATCCGGCTATATTGTGATAATAAGGCTGCCATCAACATAGCTCACAATCCTGTTTAACATGACAGGACAAAGTATGTTGAGATTGATCGCCACTTGATCAAGGAGAAACTCACCAGCGACATAATATGCATTCCTTTTGTGAAGTCAGGCGAACAACTTGTAGACATCCTCTCCAAGGAAGTTGGGAGTAAACCATTTCATAACATTCTAGGCAAGCTGGGCATGAGAGACATCTTCGCACCATCTTGCGAGGGTGTTAGAATATTTCCTTATTTCCTAATTTAGATTAGATTGTGATTGATTGATTGATTGTGATTTCCTTAATCAGTGATTGATTAATATAAAATGTGATGATATAATAATCCTCACCTAAGCTTTGTATTCTCTTAAATTACAACAAGTACCTCAATCAAGTTATAGGTATGGCGTCCATGAGGAAGAATCTTGTTGACACGCCTTCCAGGAAATTCTTCAGTTATAGGAGCTTTAGAGTTAAGATAAAAAACTCTGGGTACTTTTATGGGAATCTTACGCATGACTCCTTCTACAACTGCCCAAGCAAACAATTGGCCATGTTGCAAACTTGATACAAGTTGAATTATCTGAATCAAACAAAAATGAATTCAGCACTCACAAAAACACCGACTCAAGGTAAATTCTCAAACATGCATAAAAATCTACATCACCTGCCAGTGACAGCGTGTAAGGGCTAATTCATGCCTCTCAAAATATGAATTGACCCCAGTTTTTCCCCGAGTTTGTTTCTGATTTATAATACCATCCAGCATCCCAAAATCACCATTAGCTTGGTTTAATGTCTTTGAATTTCCCAACCTGCCAAATTAATTATGCCCGAAAATTAATCTAACAATCATTCAGTAAATGAATATCAATAGTAAAATATGTGATCAAACAAACACATACAATAGTTGTAGAATAAGAATACAAGGGGTGTGGTGCAGCCATTTTCGGATGAGTACAGACGATATCAGACTTGCATGCAAGTTCCAATTTTTGGTGAGAATTTGAAACAGTTCAAAAGAAGGGGTTTCTATTTGAAAATAATTTAGAAAGTAGTTTTCATTTGTGGGAATTCAAAGTCAAAAAAGATTTTTTTTAGGGTCATCCGTTGAACTGGTAATCATTTAAAGGAGCTTCAGCAGAACAAGAGGATTGATCTTAAAAGGAAGCCCCAAATGGGGGAAAACTGTATGATTTTGCAGGGACTGTCTGATACCCATACTCTTTGTTGCTCCAAAACTTCTACAAATCATAAAATTTGTGGAAGAGACACCACAAGAGAGGAAATGATAAAAAATATGATTGTTCTCAGCCACGAATTCTACAATCTCGATTTTATAAAAGAGGTCATCAAAGTTGGCATTTGTACATAGGTTCCACAAATAGCGTACCTTTGCCGCTTCCTTTTCTCATGAGTATCTTTCCACTTTCTCTTCCTTATTTCAAGCCATCCTTGATAATCCACATTTCTGTCAATATCTTCTATATTTATAATATTTTGTTGCAGAGGTGACAATGGTTGGCACATACTTCTGCCTCCATTTTGTTTCTGCGGTGAATTCACTTGACAGCTTGCCTTAACTGAATGCAGTCCATTATTGACTTCATAACAACGAACAATAGGCCTAATTCCATTGACAGAAGATCTGCCTTTGCTCTTGAAGTCCTCCAAATCATTAACATTCTGTTCATCTGTTATTTGATTGGTGGTCATAGCATCAATACTCATTTTAACCACACCATCCTTCTTCAGTGAGCTGAAGATATCAACCAATTTCCGTTGGCGAAATTTGTCCTCCTTCTCACGAACCTTCTTATGTAACCAATCAGGATGAACTACCCTAGGTACAGGATTGGCAACCTGAAGAAATCTAACTACTATGAGAAATGAAAACATAAAAATCACTCCAAAGGATAAGAATGAACTCGTATCAGCACCTTCTGCATTGCAGCAGGAATGGTAACAATTTTCTGAATTGCCGAACTAAGCCGTTGCTTGTAGTAGGACCAATCAATAATGGATCGGATGCCAACATCTGATGAAATCTTGCACCACTTCCGTACATAAAACTTCATAATTTCTGCAAAGAAAACACACGTGCACATATATATATAAGTGTTCTCCTTTGTGTACAAACAACATAAGAATATGGTCCAAGACAACTAATTAAGAACTTTACCAGGATCAGTTTCAAATATTGCAACAGGAACAGCACGCTCACTTACTGGTGTCCCCTGCTCATATTGACATTATAACCAACCTTGAATTTATGTGTCAAAAGAAATTTACATTTTTTTAAAAAAAGTAAACCAACAGTGATGCACAATGAAAATGTGTGAGATAACAAGAAGAATAAGAGAAACACAAGCACAAAACAGATTGAAAAAACGCATCCCATAAGATTAATCAATGTAATCACTAAGATTCTAGTTCTACATAGTTTTTGGGCACAATCCATACGTACATATTAGGATTGTCTTCAAGCAGCACTGTGTTTTTTTTTTTTTTTTGGTTTGGAAAATTTAAATTTTAGGGCATAAAAAATGTGATTAATGTGAATCAAACATTGATTCTTTATACTGCAACAGAACAAAACGGAAAAATGTAAAGAAAAAATAAAAACATAAACCTAGAAACAGAACTCCCAGGGAAATAAATACAAAGAAAACAAAACAAAGAAAAACCCAATTAGCCTTCTTATGATCTTTTAATTCATAGGTTACTCATATTTGTCTAGACAGACCAAAAGAAGAAGAAAATAGGAGCAAAACAATCAAGACATAAACAGGAACATATATTTGATATAAGTTACAGCAATGGTTGGTTTTAAGCATATTTTGATGAAATAACTGATGGAAACACTGAGCTTCTTGGAATTTCAATATGCGTATGCCGGATGTATCTGCAATTAGTTGTAAAGGCAAGATAAAAACACCACAAAAAAAGAAGATAAAAGATGAAGTAGCACGAGGGATGGCAACTATCAGATCTACGAGGATGGATGGTGGATTTGAAAAGATATAACTAGGAATCTCAAGAATCTTTCGATGCAGATGTTATCTCATACATCTCATTTAGTATTAGTGTACATTAAAGAAATCAAAACAAATACTGCACTTATATGAGAGGCTTAGAGTACTAATAAATATCTAGAATCAAGAGATGGCTAAAGTTATAGTTGGATGATCACATATACGGAAACCAACTTAAAGGACAACTATATCACCTTAATTTAAGCAAAAACTTGAAAACCTTTGTAGAATGTTCGGATGAGAAAATTGACTAATTTGAAGCCAAAAAGACATTTCTAGCCAGATAGGTAGAATAATGGATAAACCAAGCAAGAAAGTGACTGGTGGGAAAACAGTGGCTTAAAACTCATTACTTCTGGAACAGCAGTATGGACAACATTGGTTCCAAATAATAGTGATCTTATTTCAATTGGCCAGTCATACATGTTAAGTCATCAACTGTCACAAAAACTTAAGTTGTTAGGCAATAGGCCCAACAATATATATCAATTTATCCAACACCCTCCCTCACATGAAGATACAAAGAGATATACAATTGTACACAGAATTAGAACACAAATGGAAACAAACTCAAACGGAGAGACTTGAACCCAAGACATCTCTCAACCTAAGCTCTAATACCATGTTAAGTCACAAATTGTCCCAAAAGCTTTTGTTAAGAAATGTGCCCAATAATGTATAGCTAGCTATCCAACAATACAAACTACAATGGAGTTGATGATGCAGTTATAGTTCCCAATGATGCTGACAATTCCCAATGCATAGAACAGATTGGTAATATCATACACTTGAGCTGACAATCATAGCACATTTGATTGCAATGTTGTAAAGCATATAAGATAAACTAAGTGGGTATATGACAAAAAATTGCTCACAACACCAAGGTTACAACCAAGAAACCTTCCAGGTCATATAACAAAGATTATATGCAAATTGATATCCTTGCTGCAAATTAATAGTAGCAGTAACATAGCTACGGTTATGGAGAGCAGTCACATCATAAGGCCAAGGGTACACAATCTAGAAAATTATACAAAACTGGTTCTCTCTATCCTATTCTGCGGCCGCTGAAGATTGCTTATATGTTTTCTGTCAACAATACAACCAACATCAGCACCAATTGAAGTTCAGTGCTACAATTATAATAAAAATTGCCATAAATAAACCCAGCAATTTATAACGCACAGAAACCTGCTAAAGATTTGTTCCCTAAGAGTTTTGTTCAATTCATTTTTCTTTTCTTTTCTTTTTTTTTTTTCTCATGGTGTTTCCAATCATAGCTGAGGCAATTTCACAGTTACAACAGCATAGATATTCCAGGAAAAGTATCACAAAAGAGCGATTAATGAATGAAAGAAAATACACATGTTTAAGTTGAAGAAAGATAGTTACTTTTGGCTCACATGCAACTACATATTGGCAACGTAGTCCTTTGTCTTTAACCATTGTATCACCAAGAAAATCAGCAAGACGTTTTGCAGTGGTTACTGCACATGACTTTTGTTCACCATAGTCCACTAAGGACTTGCTCATCGTGCTTGATTCTGATATGTAATCAAGCAACTCACTGTCCGCAATATCCTTGCCTTGATTCTGACAAAGTAAACATTTATGATAATCATACTCCTTTGATACTTGACTCAAATATGCAATCAACATTGTTTTTCCATAACCAAGAGAAGCAAATATTTGAAAAAATTAAGTATGTCATTCTAGGTGATGCTTTGAACAAAGAATATTTATCTTCCAGACACAAGTTTTTTTTTCCACATACATCAAGAAGATCAAGCCAACGGTTTGCAACAGAAGCAACTGCAAAGTAGCATTCCTCTAAGGTTGACCCATGAAGGAATTTGTCAAAAAGCTCAGCCTGCAGACAAGTATTTCAAGCTTGAAGATAACAATCTAAAAATAGATTTGTGAATCATGTATACATATAAAGCATCTGAAGACACTATAGTGCTAAAGCATAAACCATATGGAAGCAGCACCATACTCCAGCTATGTTAGGCAACATATTTCCACAGTATAGCAAACAAATCAATTCAACAAAACCTTTTGAGGACATAAATAGAACCAATTTTCTCCTCATACTCATTCTTAAAATACCAATTTTTTTTCTTTGGAAGGGGTGAGGAGGAGACAGATATTGAGGATAATATAACCTCTAAACAGGTATGGTGAACGTAGACTCAATCATCCATCGCCGATGGTTCGGCCACAATTTTCACATTCTATCCCATTTGATATTTAGTTGGTGTCAGGACTGTCAAAAGGACAATTTCAATAGTGGCTATTTTGGTAATTCAAGATAACCATTTGTTATCAAATCCCTGGAAGATTCGATTCTATATTTTTTTGAGAGGTAGTTCAAAGAGAATAGAGCTTAGACTTCAAAATAAGGTTGTTCATTGGTCACGTAATAGAAAGACTATTGCCGCTAATTTTCACTAAAACTAATTAAATTTAAAACTTGAAACATTTAAAGTGACAGATATGTTGTGGAACTTCTGCCTCAAGACAATATAAGGGCATGCAAAGTTCATCGTTTTGTCATGTGAAAACAATGAGATGTGCATGTGTTAGAAACATTTCACCATGGATATGGTTATTTTTGGATTTTCAAGTTCCCCCACATTGAAAAACACTTATAGCATCTAAACTTCCATTGTGGAGGAATGGACAAAAGAATTGCAGTTTGCTTACAAATAATAAAAGGAAAATTCTAAACATACATAAAATTTATACAAAAAAACTTGACAAGAATGATCTAGCATTGTCATTATTGTAAATAAATCCATCTTCAATGGTGTTTTGTTTTGAAATGAAATGAAAGGCCCACAATGAGCCACATCATTATGTATGAGTTTTTTGTTTTTATAGCATTACTCATAATAAAATATAGGAACTGTAACAACCCTATCCCACATCAGAAGTTTGCATGGGAAATCTTGGGTATAGAAAGCACCACTAGCTTGCTATTAAGTAACTTGGGCTTAAATATTTTGGGTTACGTTAGTAGATCCACTTTCTTCAAATTACTTGAGCCAGCAGGTTGTGAGACGTGACAAATAGTACAATAGCCAACTTGTGCAAACAACCATCTGGGTCACTTTTCTGGACTGACCACGAGCTTATCGTGGCATTCTAATTGATTATGGACCCTTTGCTTGGGTATATAAGACACCACTGTTCACCACTAAGTAACTTGGGCTTAACCGTTTTGGGTCATGTTGTAGACCCACTTTCTTTAAGTAAATTTTGTAGATAACTATCTTCACTTGCCACAAATAAATCACAGCTACATTACTAAGGCTGCAAATTTGAATAGCTCAAATCTTCAAAGAAACGAAGACTCTATTAAGGTACACATACAAATTCCAAACTTCCCTTAGCTGAACCCCATTTTGTTACTACACAATAATACCTAGTCTTAGATTTATGTTGCATTGCTTCAGGGAATTGTCCCCTTCATGACAAGTAGGAGAGGTTAAAATTAGCCAACAATGATTAGAGAAGGGAGGCGGGGACAAGAAAAAGTCATTATCTTGAGCAGCTTGTATTATCAGGTCCATATAATGATTAATCAAAAAATGCCTGAACTAAAGCAAGACACATATACCATGATTAATAAATCCCTGAAAATGCATACCAAAGTGCAGGAATAGAGATACCTGGAAAACTTTGATGAGCTTCAGCTCACCTCTACGCTTGATCTCGAAACCTTTAAGCTCTGCAAGGGTCCCGTCATCATTAAACACAGCATATCGCTTCTTAATTAAAATGCCTTCTTCCTTAGAAGCTGGAAGAATCATTGCCTACATGCCAGAAACAGCTCCCAAATAACCAATTTGAATATGAGGCCAAAAAATATATATATGTATATAGACAAACTTAAAATCCAATAAGTTACTGTTCAACATTACTTAAACGGTCATCCCATTTACCTTATAGGGTCCATCCACTTCAAATTCAATTGAGCATTCACTATGTGTTGTATACGTTCTATTAATAGGATCTTTGAGTGTCTGTAAGAAATAGCAATTAGAAACAGTGATTTATACACGGATATGCAGAATGCTTCAGAAAGTCATTATACTGAAAAAAATAAAGCTCAAGTAAAGAAGAATGCTTGCTAATGCATATGAAGGTAGGAGAATCAAAAATTCAAAAAAACAAAAAAAAAAAGAAAAAAGGAACTTAATTTTCTTCTGACCTGGTACTGATCATTTGTATTGTTCCTTGCAACATCAACATTAAGCATAACACAAGGATATGAAATTGTCAGCTTCTTCTTTGAGTCTCTGAAATGTATGTTCCACAAAAATGGTCAGTATCTTCACTAATACCATGCAAAGCGGACCAATGGTTAAATTCTTTCAAATCAAAATGACTTGGACGATACATCTAAAACATTTTATTATTTATATATCGTTGTCTATAAACAACAAAAAATTCAGAAAAGACACAAAAAAAAAAAAAAAAAAGAAAGGATGATTTGAATGTGACAGTTGTAATATGAATCAGGGAAAGAAAAGACATACTTTGTTTTAAAGGTGAAGTTCTCTGGGAATGATCCAGGTAAAGCACACCAGATACCATCTGTGTCTAATTCAAGTGGCCGTCCAATTTTCTCAACAAGTAAACGAGCATTTTGAATGATTTTTGCACCAGTATATGTAACAACTCCAGCCATTTCCATAGAGTACCATCTTGCACCCCTGGAATGAAACCATGTAATGCATAAATCAACAACTATTAAAGCATACAAGACCATACAGAAAACCCAATCCGGAGCAAAATCTCAGAACTAGATAGTAACAGAAACTCACTTGCGCATGACGTATCCATAGAAGGAATTGAGAATACACTTATGAGCCAGTTGTAATGAATCATAGACTACTACCATATCCTGCAAAAATTAATAAGCAAGGACAGTGACTAAAGGAGGATGGTTCCGAAACCATTACAAATTAACTAAATTTAAAATGTCCAAAAATGAGGAAGAAAAAATGAACAAGAAAATTCTGGCAATCATACTTGTGCTTCTTGGATCTTTATAGAATTTCCACTAGCCTTTGCTTCTGACAGCTTGCCCTTCCAAACTTTATTTAGTCCTTTGTACTCATACCTTCTATCTCGAAAGCTTAAACAAGAACAAAAGAAAATGTTTATTTAGTCAACCTAATATATTCTTTGCCAGGTTCTCTGTAGCAAATAATTGCATGCTCCTTATTTGTTTAACAAGAAGCCTAGAACTGTGAGTACAAAAATGTGAATAAAAGGATGAGAATCAAACAAAATTTAAGCTTCTTACCTGCGGACAGTATCAACATAAAAAGAGTTTTCCCGCATGCAGATCCCAGCTTCTCGAAGCTCAGTTACTGGCTTGTTGAGTACACGTTTGTATGCCTATTGAAGGCAATTCAACATAGCTTGTAAGGAGTTACTCAAGTAAACATTTGCTTTAGAGACAGTGATGAACTAGGTACTGCAGAAACTTCTAAGGAGAAACCATGTTCATGTTGGATTTTAACACTTCTCGGACACTTCAAGAAGCATGTCCTATAATTCTTTGAAGTTCCCCATTTACGAATGAAATTTCATAATTTTAGATACTTTGACAACACTTTTCGCACACTCCGCAATACATCCTATGATGTCTCTTAATAGGAACAAAGTCCAACATCTTGGTATGCAACTCACTCACCCCAAATCTATTTTAAAATATTTTATGAAATAGAAATTACATATGCATGTCCAACATAAAGTATGGAATGAACAACTTCTAATCTAGGAGTAAAACATAGTAATCAAGATTAAAATATATACACATATACAGTAAGAAAGTAAATAGTGGGATTATGCATTATATACATGATATTTATGCAGCTTCATCTTCCTTATTTTGTAACTTCACGTAGAAATATAATTAGATAATAAATTAAATTACATGTTGCTGTTATATAATATGTGAAGTAAAATAAATACATAAAATGGTGTCCATGCAATGTCCGTGTCCTACTTTCTAGGATTTTCTCTGTCAACATGTCCATGTTCATACTACATAGGTGTTGAAATATACCTTTTGACAGTACTTCTTTAGACGCTCCTTGAGTTTCAATTGCTGCTCCATTTTTGGCAGGTCAAGAAAAGATTTTGACAACTGGCCATCTCCACTATCAACAAACTCGGACTCAATTTGCCTCTTCAAATGATAGTAGTCACTGATATTTCCAAATTGATGTCCACAAACAATAATCAGTTGCAGTCACTCATCAAATAACCCTGAGAACAACAGAGGAATAAAATAGACCTTTTCTTTGCCATGTATGTCTCCCCACGCCAGACCCACTCAAGCTTCCGAAGACAAGTTTTGCCTGGCCGGTTGAAATCACATGCAGTACAGACCTCATCTGAGACTATTGATGATGGCTGGAATTAGGCAAAAATAAATCTTTCAAAACACTAATTGTAAAGATACTTCTTATGCAAGACAAAATCCAAGCCACTAATTGAAAAAATGCACTAAGAATTCTGATAAAAAAATCGCTAAACTAATTGAGCAAGAAGGATAAATGTATATCAAGACGATACATCTCGAACAAAAGAAAAAATAAAAACACATCAACAATCAAAAGTTGCATGTTCCATGATGCTAGCCCAAAATTAATAACTCAGTCTAAAGGCATAACTCTGACATGAAACCAAGAATAGATTGACTAAGCCCTAATTCAGGAAATGACAGAAATATATATATATATATGTTTATTGTCATTGAACAAAATTATGTGAAAAATAAAAACCAATTCAAGATGTGGACAAGCAAGCATGCATCATCAACGGATTTTTCTTAATAAACAAATCCACTAATTGAAGAGAACCAAAGGCAACAGCCATTGATGCAGGGCTACATATCTACTTTCCTTTTGAAAGCTAATATCAATGAAACAACAACTTGAAAAGACCACAGAAGGACACCTTCCTAGTTAGAGAAAAGGGGAGCAAACAAAATTCATCTACTGAGGAACTCTTTCAAGCTTGGAAGCAAGAAAATTACCAGACCCACCAAAACAAATTACTAGGGACCATTTTCCAAATTGCTTCTCAATCAATTGTAATTAACCAGCAGTGCAAAATATTCTCACAGATCTTTCGATAACACAATCAACTCCTAACACTAAAAGAAAAGGAAAGGCCCCAAGCTATGAAACAATACATAAGAATAAGATAATTAACAGTTTCATTCCCCCCCCCCCCCCCCCAAACACACACACACACAAAAAGGATAAAGGAAAAAGAAAAGAAAAAGGGTTCATACAATGAATATTAGCTTAGATTGAGCATACATATCCTATAATATTCAACCAAAAAATTACCAGCCTTTTCTTTGGATATTGAAGGTGGATTTCTAATCCACTAGAACACCTCCTCGAAAAAATTATATCATCACCCTCTTCGCAATTATTGGTGTTGCATGAAACCATCAAACAATTACAAAATTTCCAGTAGTCGTTTTCCAAATCACAGTACTCTCGAGTATCCACTCACTAAATGACTGACGGTCCACTATCTCTATGCTCAAATTTTCAGTTTTGCCAATTGTGTAAAAATGTTGCAAGAGAAAGAAACTAAAAAGGTAGAAATTTTCAGAAAATATACAATTTAATTCTTTGAATTGTATAAAATGACTTGACATCACTACTATTAACAGAATCCAAATGTAACTTCAGGCTACCTTTTCATTGCCATAATAAACACATCTACCCAACCACTTACATTTTGTGTATTGGGAGATTGTAATGCAATGCGGACTGATAGTCCTGGATAGTCCATGGATTATTTGGCTGGAAATGATGTGTATCCCATATTTGTTTTCTCGTGAGATCAAATGTCTAGAAATTACTATTTTAGTGAATCTCATGTTTGATTTGAAAATTATGAAGTATGTTGTTTAAATTGTTTACAATGGCAATATTAAATTTGAAGTATATTTTATTTTATTTTTATTAGAAATTTAATTTACAAAGATCACTTTTAATTTTATTTAAATACGACATTAGAAGTATATTTTCATTTATGATTTTGCTAATACAAAAAAAGAAAAAGAAAAAAGAAAGTAAGAGAAGACTATTATATATCATGAGATTAATTTACACCTATTTAAAAAAAATCAACATGTTTAAAAAACAAGAATTAAAAAAATGAAAGAAATAAATTTTATATATATTTGTCATTTATGAAAGAAAATTTTTTTACATATATTTGTCATTTAACTAGCTAATCCGCCCATCCCCCCCCCCCCCCCCATCCATGGGATTGAGTTATCCCACATATGGGGGATTATTAGTCCGGCCTTCATTTTTCCAACCAAACATTGGACTATCCACTTTGTTGGATATGGAGTCCAATCCCATGCCCTAATCCCACCAAACAAACACCCGATATATGATAGTTTTAGGGATAGTATTTCTCAAACCTTCAAGTTCTTTACAATTCTTTCGAAAAAGAGGCTTTCAAGATCTTCAGAAGTCAAGTAACCAAAAAATAATCAATAAGCCAGGCTTCCAAGTAAGCACATCAAATGCCCATAATTTAAGCAGGTTAACCAGGATTCAAAATCAAATTTACTTTCCAACACCCAGATTCCCAGTGATCAAGTCATCATTGATCTCATTTGAAACTTTGGTCACATTCCAGACAGACGCATTCTTAAACAGTAGTAGCATGGACCTCTGCATTTAGCCTTATAACGAGATCACATAGTACCACTTAAATGATGATTATGTCACACTATCCTCACAAACAACTCATATCCTAGTTCTCTGCCGACAAATACATGGACTTTAGTGGTGAGCAAATCAGTAGCAGGTGTTTGATTTGTCCCTAACCCTGGACTTGGTATAATAGGTTAAGTTTATGTAACTTGTACCAATTGCTTAGTTAGAAAGCAATTATATAATTTTAAATGGACAACCAGTTTCGTTTCTTTAACAAAATATGATGCATGACATTGATGTAGCACCAGTAGAGAAAGTGGAGAAGAGAAGAGACTTAAGAGAAAGAAAAGAGAAGAATAATAAGAAAGAAGGGAAACAGGAAACACACTCCCAACAATATCTCAATTAATCAATATCCAAGTCAAAGTTTGCTAAACCATTACATAAAAGGCATATATATAGGCTAACTAAACTAATAAAATTCCACAAGCAAACAAATACTAAGAAATAAAATCCCAACTAAATTAAAACTCGTAAATAATAAAAAATACAAAATCTTCAATTATCTCCTTATCCAATTCTTTGTGTTTCTCATCACACATTGTCTTTTATAAGTTTCCGAGTGACTTCCGTAAGCATGTGTACTATTAATAATCTACGCAAAGGCACAGCATACTTTTATTGGTCTCTTGATGTGATATACAATTTTCCCCTTTGCTGGAAAACCTATTTAGGCTAATTAATAGGGATAATGACTGAGGCAATAATAGAAACTAGTATTACAAGATTTCGTAATTTGAAATGATCCCAATATTTGAGTCAATTTATCCTGACAACATATCATAAGGTACTAGAAAATAATGGTAAAGTAACACTGTTCTAATCAAACATCAACTTTCATATATGCGTTCTGATTAGATTAATAACAAAATTTGCATCAATGATGCCCCTAAAATAAATCATTTTAATGTAGTTATCCACAATGTGAAAAAACTAAATAAATATCTGTACCTGGAGCCTGTTTGTCAAGATAATGTTTGGATACATTGCGGCCACATCTAGATGATAAATGAGGGGACATTCCTCACGTATAGGTTCATCTTGCAACTTCATAAGCTGCAAGTTGAAAAGAAGAACCAACTATTGGTCACAATCTTCTATAAGATCAATCAAAGAGAAAAGGAGGTGCATTTATGTATAAAGTTCCATGCTTAGCTCAAATGTTCCAACCTTGGTCACAATCTTGGGTGACCCATTACCAGTAAGAACCAACTATTAAGCAAATATTGCAAGCTGTGGAGAGAGTATAAACAGTATAGTTTATAAAGATATGGGTTACAAAGAGCAGTCATAACTTTGACAAAATTACTAAATAGTATTTCTTATGTTCATTTTTACATATCAAAACTGCATTATATATTAGGATTATTTTTTTTTTATACATGCTAGGATTCGCAAAGAGCAGCACCCTACGATGTTCATGACCAATCGGATCCTGACATACCAGTAGGTATATCAAGATATATACAGATCAAAAAGACATGAAGAGAAAGATAACTCATCAGTGTCAAAACATTAGTTTGGGTTTGAGAATAGAAAGAAACAGCACCTTTTCCATGATGGCATCCTTTACTTCATCATAATTTGATACTGATTCCAACTCCATCTTACCCTCTACTCTAATAGCATATTGCAGATCACGATCAAGATTGTTGATCAGTTGCTGAAACCAAGAGTACCTCACCATCATTAGAAACTGTACATGATGCTAAACTGTCCAGAAGAAATATCAACAGAAATCTAATGCATCATCGATGGATTAGTAAAGCAACCAATAAAGATATGGAAAAAGTGCAGGTTTAACTTGTGGAAGTTTCTTAATGGCTTTATACACAACATCAATAATGGTCAATAAATCAATTTTTGGTCCTTATAAACCCATGCCATAACAAAATCAATAAAAAGCCCCAAAATTTAGATAGGTGTATGGATGCCTAGGAAATTGACAGATATTTTTAAGTGATCAAAACTTTAACAATTTAACTAATTTTAACAAACAATTTTACCTTAATAAAGGAGTGAAAAAATACCTGAAATGCTTTATGATGATAAAAGGAAAGCATAAAGAATTCTTTACGTGGATAATAATCAATAGAAGGAACAGGGGAAGATATTTTGAGAGCATATAGGAGATTAGCTGGGTATTTTACACTTACTGCAATTCAATTTAAATCATCCAACTGCTTTAACATCCAAAAGTAGAAGAATGAAAATTCAATTCTTGGCTTATATCACTTTTATAATCCTTTATATATGGATATGCTATTTTGACTCCCTTTTCCAAGAAAACAACAATATTTCTGAGAACTGGGAAAAAAAATAAATGAAGAAAAATTTTATGCAAAAGAAATATATATTAAATCAGTATTTGACATATCGGTTTCAATATTAGGAGATGGAAAAACAATCAGAAAATTATGTCTCAGGGATGGTTTTAAATAATTGTATCGGGATACATACATTATCGGCGATATATCCAACAGTATATTGGCCAATATATCGGTGAATAACGATATTGGAAATCTAAAATCAGTTTCATATCGGCCAATACAATACATAATGGCTGATATTTACAACCGTAAGGTTAAATGCTATCTTTGAAGAGAAACAGTGCACTATTCTGTAGCCAAGATTGAGTCCATTCATCAAATCAATCCAACAGATCAATTTGTGAAGAAACCGACTGCAGTAAAAGCATAAGCCAATAGAGATGGTGTAACTTATGTACTTATATCATGATGACTAGGCCAAACACGTGTATGTACAACAAGTGCTTTGTTCAAAAGCATTGATGGTTGTCAGGTTTTGAACACAAGACCTTTCCGGTTTCTGCTCGAACATCATGTTCAACAATTGGCTATGCTGAAAGCTTAAAATGATGGAAAGGGTGTATCTCAAGGACTCGTGTCATCAGATCTTTATAAGGCATTTTAAAAGAACCAAAGAAACTTGGTTCAAAAGTATTGATGGTTGAGGGAGATAAGTACCACATACCTCATAAGCAGATGGATCAAGCTTAAAACTAGTTGGAAGATCAGATCTGAAAACACCACTTTCTAGGCATTCCACATGGCCACCAATATATGTCTCACTCTCCAAGAGCTGGTTACTATAGAACTTTTCTGGATCAGATTGGTGCTTATTAGGACAAATAACATTTGCTTTGTATGCCTGCAGATATGATAGAATTGTCATAATTTAAAAGTAGGCAAATTTTAATTCAAGTTATAAAAAAGTGCCAAGGCTAAGGGAAAGAAATACAAAGAAAGCAACAAAAAAAAATCACAAGATAACACAGGGAAGAAATTGATCACAGTTTCAACATGTATTCATGTTCCCAAGAACCCACCTGGACCATCAGAAGCATCTCACAAAGGGTTCCACTTCCTTTACGCAAAACCTCATCTGGCGGCATGGGTATTATGGTTGCGAGGGAGAAAATGAAGGGATGGACATAGGTCATATACAAGTAATAAGTTGCAACAGCATCAGAAACAGAGTAGGAAGCCATCATCTAAAGTAATAAAAAGAAAAGAGATCGTTAGAAACATTAACAATAAGGTAATGCAAAAAAATGTGATGGAAATAAACAATTACTATTATCCAATAACATCTAGTTGATAACAATGATACTTCTTATGGAGAATGACAGTGCTCATTATTTGCCAAAAAATAATAAATTGTGTGGCTGCAGAATACCTTCCTGAGGCCATCAACTTGACTCAAGTTGGCAGCCGGAGAGAATGAAAAGTTTAGAGACAACAACTGAATGACCACATAAATCACCTCACCTTCACAATACAAGTCGGCCCCACACCTTCACATGGTGTGGGGCTCAACAGTGTTGTAAAGGGAGCAGTGGTTTAGGTCGTGTCTGTAACATTGTTGAATGGAAATGGATCCCTTTATGTGACTCCAAACATAACATCAAAATTTTACTTTTTTTTAATGCATCATTTTCCTTAGCTACTAACCACATTTTTTGAGCAATTCACCATTTTCAGTATCATATACCTGGGGCCTTTCCATTGCAAACCGAACCATATCCTCGGGATTCACC
The DNA here is from genome assembly GCA_025200525.1 of Camellia lanceoleosa. Classification (NCBI taxonomy): domain Eukaryota; kingdom Viridiplantae; phylum Streptophyta; class Magnoliopsida; order Ericales; family Theaceae; genus Camellia; species Camellia lanceoleosa. The sequence continues at coordinate 76,010,280 of CM045768.1, forward strand.
TCCAATGGATCATAACCCAATTTAGCCTTGGCAACAGCCTGACATATAAGCAAACAATTGAATATGTTAACTTTCCCACAGAAAAATAATCCATGTAATGTAAGTACAGTCAACATAGTTAAAAATAAATATATACAAGTGAAGAGACAAATAGTGTACGGTTGAATAAAAATAAAATTAATGTTAATGTTGACTGTAGAATATAATTAAATGCTTAAAGGTTCAAGTTTTAAATACATCACCAACATGCTCGCCTTTCACTATTTTACAGTAGCCAGTTGTTATGCATGAGACACCATTCACAATCATCTCATTAAGGTATTCTATTAATCCATCCACACAAACACTAAAATTGCTATTCCTATAAATCTAATGACACATGAGAAACATGGAGGTTGCAAGAAAACCCTAACTACCAATGTAGATGCACCAAACTTTCAGAACATTGAGCAATGATGCATCAAAAATACCATCAACTAACTTCATTATAAACATCCTTGAGAATAATAGATGAAACTGCAAACATAAAGAAATTGACAACAAGTTGACAAGAAAAGAGGGTAAGATATTTTGACTTGTACACAACTTGGTTAAAAAAAAAAATTTCTTAGTTTTACAAGAAGTAAGAGTCCCCACGAAAGACATGGATACCAATGGTTGCTGATTCCTAACATCACTGTCCCAATCAGCATATGAGTAGGCATAGAGATAAAAGTGAAGAAGACCCTACAAGTTATGGACAAGTCATTGCGCCATAAGAAAACAGTTAATCTCTAGGACAGTTGCATAATGAACAAAGCAAGAAACTGACTAATCAAGTGAATAGACTAAAGCAATCCCACGCTGTCAATATGGGATAATGTGATATAAACAAGAATATGTATGTATTTATTTATTTTTATAAATAACAAGACTATGAATTTATTGACAACTGAAAGGTGACAGGTCATCAAAGAGTCAAAGCTTCACATGAACTCTACTAGAATAGAAAGGAGCAGTACATATCTAACAAGCTCGAAAGAATTGCTTAGAAAGCAGATAGCTGGTAAGACTTGGAAAGCAGCAAAGGATATCCAACATCTTTTGTCTTAAACTGCAAGTATGAGTGGCTTAGACTCAACTCCGAGAAGGATCATCCCAGCTGGTAACCATTTCATGAATACAGTCAACTCGATGAAGCTTTAACCCAACTATTTGGGGGAGGTTGCATGAACCATGTTTGACCTCCTTCTATGTCAAGATGACAAAAGCCAGTTAAACTGCACACTAAAATATCTTTCCATACTTTCTAAATCCACAGTAATCCTGGTTATATTGTAAACTTCAGGGATCAGTTGATAGGCCAGACTTTATCACCGATGGAAAGCTGAGAAAGCAGGGATGGATCATTTGTATAAGGAGACAGCCAAATCAACTAGGTGATCTCAACAATTTAAAGAAGAATAATGTCAAGAAAAGCAGGTGTCTTGTTTTATCAAAACAAGAGGAGCAGCAGCATAGAACAAGAAGACAATTCAACTGCTGAAGCCGGTAGCAGTGCTCCCAAACCTGGATATCTAAGATGATTTGCCTTGTTCTTCAAGTTGTTTCAAGGATTTCTGATGATTACACAAACCTAACTAGAGTGAGTCCTCTTCTAGAGTATCAGATCCTTTTTCAAACTGATTTTCTAAATTTAAAAGTGCAATTGCATATCTCATCATGCTACGTGCTTTCAGTGCTGCCTTAACTCTTAACCATACTCTACCATCATCTCTTGCTCCTCTTTGGTTTTACCTTTCTGCTCAAAACTGGACCTCTGAGATAAAAGCTTAGGCCCTGTTTGGTCTATTGTGTTGCACTAACTTGAAGCACTTCTAACTGCCTAAGTGGTTTAGTGTGTGTTTGTCTACAAGTTAAAAGAACATCGAACTCGATGAGCTGCAAAGAAATTAAAGCTAAAAGCTCTTCATGATGAAGCAGTTCTAAGTTGCTTCTACAGAAGCTCTTTTAAAAAAGCACTTCACCAAAAGCCATCACACTGCCAAATGGGCTCTTAGTGTTCACTTGAGGAAGAACAGAGTAATTACGCCCAAACCACGTAAACAGAGATAAGGAAGTCTAGAATAAAATTGCTTGAAAAGGTCAAAACTAAACACCAACAAGAACTGAACAAGGATTCAATTCATGAGGGATACATGAATGAAAAAGGTGTCACAAAAACAAGTGGGAACATAAATGAAAAGGGGATGTGAATGAGTAGAATTTTTTAAAAAATAAAATAAAATAAGAAAACAAAAAAAAGTCTAGAACATAAAATGTATATATATTTCACATAGAAAATAGTCTAGAACATAAAGAGCATGCAAATTGGAGATTTTCACCTTTAAGCCATGGCTTCCCTGGGGGAGATAACTATCACGTTTGACCCATGCAAAACAATCTAGATGGCAAGCAAATTTGGCACGGCATTCCCCTTGATCCTTGTCACAACGAAATCCCAGCTCCTACAGGCTCCGAAAGAAAAAGGAAATAAGAAAGCAAGAAAGATTCAATCATGGTGCATGTACCTCAACCTAAAAGAATTAAAATATAGTTTTACAAATTCTTTCAGATATTCCAACATGCAACCACTCTTAAAGCAAGTAGAGCTGAAATATCAAAACAAAAGTCAAGTCAATGGTTTTTTGCAAACATCAGTACAAAGGGATGCAGCATCACAAGAATTTGCTAGTGATTCAAAACCAGTGCAGAATTAACCATTATAGCATCAACATCACAATGATACTTTAGAAGTAAGATTATTCTCAGAATTAAGACTTAGTTTTTACTGATGCCCGTGCACCAAATCAACAAGTCGTAGCAACAAGAAGCACCATGGATGTTTTCCTTCTCCAATCCCAGAAAACAAAGTATACTAACGAAACAAGGCACAAAGTCCCCTAATAAAATGAATCTTGTAGTGGTTAGAAGCTTATTTATCAACAAAGACATCAACATGTAAAGTTTTGTCTCCCTGTGCTTAGCGACATGTAAGACATATTGACTATAATGGCTGAAAATCTGAATATTTCTGCACACTATTACTAATTCATAGCATTTAATAGACAAAGAAGGAAGCTGGCAGAGTAAGAACTACAATTCATGGGTTAAATTCAGAATATTATTCCAGCATTCTGGAAAATACAAATCTAAAGCATTTGAGAAACTGCGATCAATGACAACATAAATGAGCTAAAAAGGCCATTATTTGGTATGGTGTCACTAATTGTAACTCACAGAACAGAGCTACTTACATCACTCATTTTAAACCCATGATGGGCTGCTCTGCTTTCCACGAATGGCCAGTCAAAAAAGTCACCATTGTATGTAACATATACCCCAGGTTTCATCTCCCGCATATGAGTAAACCACTGTCTAAGAAGCTCTTCCTGCAAGAAACACCAATTCATACAGCTATTAAACTAGGCACCAGAACTCTTCAAAAGATAGGAAGCAAAGCTACCAAAATACTATGGACCATTACCTCATTTTTCACATTTGTAACTTTGAAATAGCCTTCATATTCTGGTTTTGGAGTGTACTCCAAATCCTCTATATCTTCTCCGACACACTGAAAATTGGAAAGTGTAAAAATATAATTAACCCGTCAGTGCAGAATCTTACCATTGAACACATACTGCAATTCGACAAAAACATAGGATTGCAACAATGATGTTCATGTAATAACAGAGCACCGATTGCCTAGTAGGAAACAATAAATGGAACTTACAATTAAATAACTACCGAGCTTGTTAGTAAAGTAAATTAGTTATCAAAACTTGCAGAAGATGATGAGTAGCATTGGATGCCAAAGGAGTTGCAACAACCATGACAAAGATGCTAGAATTATTACTATTTTGTTCTTCTTTTTTTTTTTTAGGTAAGTGACAAAACGCTGGAATTGTCACCAAGATAAACTAAATATTAAATAATAAGATAAAAGACCACTAATTTTAAAAGATAAAAGACCACTAATTTTACAAGTAACAGTTTTATCTTTTGGATGAATGATACCATGATGTTAGAAAATATGCTGGTAAACAAACAAATATTGTGTTAACCGGTAAATCCCTTCCAGTTACCCTAATCCTATAAATTCTAACGGAGGTTGATGTACTCCAACTTCCAAATAGGTTGTACTTACCCCGTGCAAAGACTCAATACAACAAGATGACATTTTATTCCAGCTGACCTTTACACCATATAGGTTAAGCAAAACTAATTATGTTTTTCTCCCCAACAAAGCTCCTGCAAAAGTCCAATCTTCCACCCACTAATAGAGTTGATCTCTCTAAATAAGAATGATGCTTGAAAAAATATTTCTATTCTTTTTTCTTGATGACACAATTGTTCAAAAATTTCTTTTCTTTTTGGGATTTGTAAAAAAAATTCCATTGAGTAGCAGAACATTCATCATCATACCACCATAACAATAATTTTACAATATTCCATGCCTTCTACGATGATGCTTCTATAAACTCAAAAACAATGTTTTGCCACCACATATTCTCTACCTAAGCGACAAAGGAACCCAGTCAAGTAGAGGATATGGTCAAAATGCTTGTTTCTAAAATTAGGCATGTCGAGACATGTCCACTTACAAATGCACCAGATAAGTTCAGCATCACCTAGATGTGTTCAACCATTAAGTGCCTCCAAATGAAGCCATCGGCATCACTTCACTCTCACGCATTCTTCCAACACCTTTTATTTCCATAAAAGGTATATTAAGACCACTGCACCCTTGCCAAATGAAGCACAAGGACTTTGCTTAAGAACATCAACCACCACAACGTTCGCTAGAACAAAATATTTTAAACAAGATAACTAGAAATTATAGCTCAATAAAACCACCATCAGGATTGGCATTTCCTTCAGATTGAGTTGTTTCCCCCACACAATTGGGGGTGTTTGGGAAGAGCTTTTTTTAGCTTTTTTGGCTAAAATAGCACTAAAAAACAAAATAGGCTAAAATGACTAATAAGACAAAATGTCACATCAAGCCCATAATCATTTTATTTTTTCTCTCACAACATCACATCCAACTACAAAAAAATCCAACTATCTTCCCAAACACAAAAATTTTAGCCTCCTAAAATAACCAAAAACTAAAATAGCAACTTCCCAAACACCCACGATATATGACGGCTCATTTGAGAACAATTGATTTTCTCTATGTTTGGTGTCCTTTGGGTGCAGCCCCAAGGGGTGATGGATGTTTTATGAAGTTCGGGCAGGGGTTGGGTTGGGAAGCAATGTCGGAAGGCTTGGTCTATGGCTCCTTTGTGCTTAATGTGGTAGATTTGGTTGGAGCAGAATCGTCACATTTTTCAGGGGATTGTTTGGTCTATGTCTTGGTTGGAAAATAGGCTTTTCCAAGTTCTTTGTGGTTGGGTGTCTGGGCGGGTGGACCCGGATTTGTCTTCTCTTTTAGATTTCATTAATGATGTGATTGGCTAGGTGTTCCTGTTTCTGTATTTCTTTGGCATCTCCTTGATGCTCTTGGTTAATAAATTTTATTTATCAAAAAAAAAAAAAAAGCTTGAAATACATGCACTCCTTTTTTACTCTATTAACTATATAATTTGTGTTACCTCCATAGAAAATTTAAATTTTTTATGTCAATTGAGGAAACCCATACCCCATTTTCTCAACTTCACCATAAAACATCAATCTATTATCAATTCTATGGTCTTAACAAAATCCAAAAATTGGTTCAAAGGCAGTTTAATTATCCCCAAAAACAATGTATACAAAAAAGCAACTAATTTACTGATAACACATAATATTTTCTTCTTTGACAACAAAAGTTCGCCTATTCCTTTCACCCCAAATTATCCACATTAATGCCAGCGGCACCAAGTCTTTTGCCTTCTTCCTCCTCTGTCCGCACAAGCTCCTCTCCAAGGAAATAAGGAACCCCTAAACCTGCAAGAGTGACTTAAAAGGATTTCAAGCTAAACTGCCAAGAGAAGGATCTTAGCCATTGAACCAAGTCATCACCATCACCATCCCCACCACCAATGTGGGTCAAACAAAGATGCCCAAGGAGATCTAAAACCTTTGCCATCTCCCAATCATTCATTCCTCTACAAAGCATAATGTCCCAAAAAGCTTGACCACCTTCTATCTTCAAACAATCACTCATCGTAGCTTGCATGTCTGGATCAATACAGGCAACATTTGGGAAAGAATCATCTAGTCTAACCTCCCTGCACCCCACTCCCCACCAAAAACTTAATACGACCAGAGACAGCCATCCTGTCCATATCTAATACCTTTCCACAAACTGACCCCATAGGACACCGTAACCTCCTGTGACATCCATCTTCCCCAAATACACCCATATTTACATGCCACCACCCTCCTCAAATACTTCTCCCTTTCACAAACAAATCTCATAACCATTTCCCCAATAAGGTTTGATTGAAAATGGCAAGATAGCAAATACCAAATAGTTTCTTACCTATAAATAAAATTTCATAGTGAATTCTGTTCTTTTTCAATGGAATTGCAACAAATAGGAGATAAACAAAGAAATTCTATGTGCAATCCAGTAGGGCCAATTACAGAATTTATGTATAATGAAGTTAAGAATTCAAGGTGCATATAGAAAATCATTAAAAACCTAGAAAACATGCAAATAAATCAAAGACGAAATATGCACCTCTCTGTTAATGATCAGATACCCTTGCGCATCAACCATGTAGGAGATCATCATAATTGAATCATACTCGGCATCTGGAAATTTTAAAGGAAGCTTTGTGGTCTCGATATCAAATGCACAAACATGAACTTCGGCACGTTGCAAGAGATCGGTTCTCCTTTCCAGCATAACTCCAGCACTGGATACACTGACATCATACCACTGCCCACATCTTACATCTAAATCACATGGAATTCCAAGTAAGACAACATGATACGCAATTTAATCACGTCTTTAGAAAGTATTAGAATAAGTTTTGCAATCAACTACGTGAAAAAGAACTTACCATTGTCAATGGCGAAGCGAACGTGGTAAGGAACATCATACTCACGAAGATCAACAATACATTCTATGAAATCCTGAAGTCGTTGTTTGCTGCAGGTCAAGCAATAAAAACATCTCAGGATTGGAAAAACATATATTTTCACACTGGAAATGAGATGGAAAAAGTTAGCACAACGTAAAATTAAGAATTGAAAACACAATAATGGGTTATTTATCATGGAACATGAACCTGTTTATCAGAAAGGTATATGTGTCTCTCTGTGTGTGAAGTCAAACCTATGGTGCTATATATTTATGTGTGTGTGTGTGTGTGTGTGTGTTTGACTCAAATCTTTGTTGCTCCATGCATATAGAACATTAATTAAAACTATGAAGTTGTTACCTTTTCCCTGTTAATAAAGACTCATAAGCTTCAGCAGCATCAAATTTTGCCTGGTTTCTTTCGACAACACGCATGAGATCACGCCTTACATTCATCAGTTGTTGAACAGTATCGAAGGATATCTTTAAATAAGCTTTACGTAAACCAGACAGATGGTTTTTCTGTCATCATCATATAAAGCGATCAGAATGCAGTTTCTAGGAAAAATCAACTATAGAAAGTTCAACCCTCTCAGGCATTAATTGATATCAACTATATACATGATAAGAAATCAACTATGCAATATTGAACAAACTTAACAAGAAACAGATAAAGCAATTCAGTAAGGACTTAAAAATCATTTGCTTGCCTGGATGATTATTGCTTAATATTGTAAGTACAAACTTTTTCAACTTAAAGCCACATTTAGTGCACAAACCTAAAGAAAGGTGAACACAAGTTTGAATCCATGTACGTATTTGTCCACCTTACTTGTGCAGCAGGGAATAGACATATGCCACATACTCTTTTGCTCTATCAGAAAAACGATTCATGTGTACACTTCAGCTCATAGTATAAGAATACATGTGCACCTTGGTTACGAAAATGCTAGCTTGTCTCCTCAGACATTGCTGGATGTCTACTGGGTCCACTATCATCTCTTACATTGGAGTACATAAACTACCACAAAAACTTGGTGAACACCTCTTCATACCTTGTAGTAGGTCCCTATGCCACCCCAATGTTGCTAGGCAGCGTAGAATGTCTAAAATGGCACAATACCTAACTCTACTACATTGAGCATAGCTTGGGGTTGCAAAATCTTGACTTGATAGGCAATACTACTTGGAAGTTTAAGGTTGATCTTGTAAGTTGGTTAAGACTGAAGAGCTAAGAAACCGGCTGAGATCAGGATATTTCATGAATTGGTTGTTCCTTGACCAGCCCCGCAATAAGAACAATGAATAATAGAAGAGTCATCTAAAGGTCTAACTAAGCATGGCCTGAAACCCCTCTTGTTCATAAGCCTGAAAAGGTCGAGCTTGGCATATTCTAAGTTCTTCTACTACGAAAAAATATTGCAGGATCTTGGCTTGTGAACAAACTCCAAAAGAGTTTGACACCCTAGGATGTCACAACAGCAAATTTCATCCAAAAGCCTACTTCCAAAGATCATACCAAGTTACCTACTCTTAGTGGGCCATTTGCTAGTGGACTGAGCTTTGTCTTAGATTTTGAGGTAGATTGCTGGATTGGACAAAACTTCAGTTACAACCATCCCATTACTTTTGAAATAGTGCCCCCACAGTCATACACTGACACTTATCCCTTCTTCCACATACATTAAAATAATCCAATATCCACAGACACATGGGTAGAATAGTTATAATAAAATTGCACATTTAATTATTGTATAAGGTATACTAAAAATGTGCAATCAATCATATATAGATCAGCTTTACCACCAACTCCATTAACAATAAAGACACTTTTTTTCGCATTCTCATAGTTTAACAATTAGAAATGTAACATGGATTGTTGGAATTGAGTTACATATTATGGGTATTATCAACAAAGAATAACCCAGAAACAAAAATGTGGGGAGCTAAATGACATCAAAAGAATAACCCAGCTTACAAGATCAAGGTCCTCTTTCTCTATAATTTCTATATCAGCAATCTGACTTTGGTAACGTCTTCTCAAATACGCATCAACATCCATTTCCATTTTATCCTATAAAATCACCAGAGCATCAGGTAAGCTGCAATTAAGCAAATTAATTCCATAAACAGCAAAAACTTTGCCAAAGCAGACAAAGATTTACATGCCTTGGTGGCCGCATAAAAATAAGGCCGGAACTTGTACTTGGACTTAAAAGAAGAACCATCCTGAAATTAAATTTACACCCAAAAAATAAATAAGAAATCAAACATATTAAGTAGAATTTGCTAAACTGCAAAACAAAGGGTAAATTACACTAACCTCCCCTTTATGGTTGGACAAAATACAACAAGTCGGCATAATTACACGGATATCACTTTAAGTAAGGCTAAAGAGACAGTAATTAATGATAAACAAGGAAAAGTGTATGTGAATTATATGACCGACAACATTTTTTTCCATTGATGCGACTAACGAAACCCAATGTAATTATGCAAAACTTGTGAAGTCAGTGTAATTTACATACAGAAACAAAAAATAAAAAACAAAATAATTGAAGCGAAAGTGGTTAATTTACCTGACAAACAAAATAAAGATCAACACAACTGTAGACCTTGTGGGTTTCCTGATCCTCCCAAGATGACTGCAAAATAGAGCCCAAAAACACAAGACTGAGATTTTACAGTACAGTTGCAATTAATTTGGGGGATTGTTGGGTTAAAGAGTTGAAATGGAAAAGGAAATAGTGTGAGATTGCGAGAGAGATAGAGAGAGAGTGACATACCGATGAGAATGTGAGAAGCCAACCGAGGCGTTTATCGCCTTGGGAGAAGAGATCGAAGCCGAGGTTAGACTCGAGTTGTTCTTCGGCAGTGAGAATGAGCTTCTGCGTCCTCGAGATTCTTGGATCTCTGCGCTCTCCTCCTCCTCCTCCTCCTCGCCTTCGGCCATCGGCGTTCATCGTTGGATCTCCAACCACGCAGCTTCTCTGTCACTGATTCCACACACAACAAAGAAGAAGATAGGCGGTGTGGTAAAAGATTTTTTTTTTTTTTTTTTTTTTTTGGGTGCGCTGATTTTCCCGCTCTTTCTTCACTTCTTGTAGTTGTTGTGTATAATAGTCAAATGACAAAATTCTCCTCAGTCGCCACAAAAAGGAAGGAAAAAAAAAAATAATAATTAATTTAATTTTTCTTAGGGTTTATAAATTACAGAATCGGACATTGGCAGGACGACACCGTTTTAGGAAATTCTCAACAAGCCGTAGATTCCTCAATTTTTTTTTAAAAAAAATTATTTAAAGGAGGTGGATAGATAGATTGATGATATTGATCCAAGAATAGATATGCTGTGGATAGACACAGTTGTTGGAGAAAAATGGTTGAATGAGAAATTGTCTCATAAATGTGTATATAACTTACACATTTAAGGCTCATCAGTTTTACAAAATTGATTGGCCAGTTTTGCTAGCATTAGTTGCCAGCCTTGATGGCTGGAGGCTCATCCCCTCTCCCCCATGGTGTATAACAGGAGGCCCTATTCCTTGAAAAAATATATAGAATTTTTCCTTGACATCTATATACTGTCAGTCTACTTTTTCCTTAACATCCATACACTGTCAGTCTACTTCTCCTATAATTTTCTTCCTGAGAGAGAGTGCTACTATTGTCCGTTCGCTAAGCTAATCAGAAGGTGCTTCTGTTGTGGCTGGTAAAAACCGTCGTATCTTGGGAAGTAGACGCCGGCGTACCTCCAGCACCTAACGGTGAGACGGCGAATCTATTTTAAGGAAACTGTGGTATCACACAGGCTTCGGTTTGCTTCCTTTAACCATTTTATATTTTATCTGTATTTTATTCAGCATGTTATTTTTCCTAGGATTGAAGGTTTGTTTTGTTCATCTCATAATTTTGCGATATGCAATGTGAAATTATGTAATGTGAGTAGTTTTTCCCAATAAGCTTAAAATAGATTCGACATTTATCATAGAATTAGATTAATAGATTCATAGGTGTGTGTGTAATGATTTTGCATGTAATAGGCCACTGTTATCAATAGGGAAGAAGAGTTCCGTTGGTGCAACGTTAATTCATTGTATTTTCTAATTAATTTATTAATTTATGGTGTACCGATTCATGCCTTGTATTTCTAGATTTACATGCTTCTAGTTCACATGCGTCTAGTTTACAATATAAATTACATGTTCATCCGGTTTTAATTTTAGTGTAATTTACATTTCTAGCATGTTTATTAGGTAGTAAATTTACATGTAACTTGTACCTATTAATTTTTGATTTAAGTGTTTAGGAGTTATAAAATGTTTGTAACTTGCCTCAATTAATTACATTCTGAATGGCTTGGCAGACCTACTTTTCAACGTGTTCTATGCCAAGAAATCAGCTAAGGAGTTGTGGGATGCCTTGGACAAAAAGTACAAGACCGAGGATGCTAGGGTAAAGAAATTTATCGTCGGCCGGTTCCTGGACTTCAAGATGGTGGACTCTAAAACTATCCTGAGTCAAGTCCAAGATTTCTAAGTGATTCTGCACGAGATACATGCAGAAGGGATGGTGCTAAGTGAGTCATTCCAGGCAACTGCTTTGATTGAGAAGCTGTCTAACGGCTGGAAAGACTTCAAGAACTACTTGAAGCACAAACGAAAGAAGATAACAATCGAAGAGCTCATTGTCAGGCTCCGAATTGAAAAGGACAACAGGAAGAAAAGAGAGAGTACCTCCACTGTCAAAGCCAACATGGTTGAGCATGGCGAGTCCTCGGGGGCAAGGAATAAACCATCGACAGGCAAAAGCTCAAAGTTGGGGGCTAGAGGAGGAATCTCCAAAAGGCCAGCCTACAAGCCAAAGGAGCCTACTTTTAGGTTCAATGGCAAATGCTTCAACTGTGGAAGTGACGGGCATCGGGCAATTGATTGTCTGAAGAAGAAGCCCTACTGTAAGGACCCACATTTCATGCCTTAGTCATGCTTGCATGCAGTTATATGATTTGCCATGTTAAGATTTTCTATCATGAATTGTGTCTTGTTTTGTACGTATTTGATTTGCCTAAGTGTATATGTATGCTTTGTTCCTCCCTTGTATTGTTAAGCCTAGGTTGTGTTAAGCCTAGGTCATGCTAAGCCTAGATCATTTCCTAGCCGAGGTCATCTTAAGCCTGTAGCTATTTTTGGAATCTCTTTGTTTGACCTCCACCTTTGCCCGGACATGTTGGCCGAGATGATTATCATCTGGGCCGAGGTGTGTATCGCCAAGGCCGAGATATGTATTATCTGGGCCGAGATGTTATCCTTGTACCGAAGTGATCTTGTCCTGGAACGGCGTGACCTAGACCGAGGTGTGGCACATCTAGGCCGAGGTGTGGCACAGCTTAGTCAAGTGTTGTCCTTCTTAGCCGAGATCATTATTGCCTTAGTTGCCGAAGTCTTGACCTTAGCCGGAGTTCTGTCCTTAGCCGAGGTCATTATCCTTTGTTTGCCGATGCCTTGTCCCTTGCCGATGTCATTCCTTGCCGGAGTGTTTTGCTGGGTAGCTTGTTGAATACGCTTTGTCAAAGTCAAGTCTTGTCAATCTATCACCTTTTTTAAGAGAACCAACCCGGTAACGCCACGTGTCCGAGCAGAGTGTTAAGTTAGCCGATAGAGAGAGAAACCCATCATTTGTTGTGTTTTGTTCTAAGGAAGAAGAGAGAGAAGCTCTAGAAGAGGGAGAAGGAGTTCTAGAGAGGGAGTAGAGATCCAAGCTTGATTCTTAGAGATCAAACCGTTAGATTCGTGTTCTAAGGTTAGATTCTTGACTTGCTCATGTAGCTCTTTATGGTTATGTTATTGCATTGCATGATTGAACACGATTTGTAAGCCATGCATTGCTTTGAAGTTCGGTTTTAGAGAGAGAAAATGATATTCAAGTGTTCTTCAAGAAAAGTCATGTTTTGATCCGAAAGCTCATGTCAAGATATATGTTTTTGTGTTTGTTTTCATATGATCTTCAAGTATGGGTACCCAGGTCCATGTTTTCGAACTCATGGCATGAAAACCCAGATTTTGTATAAGCAAGTTATGATTTTGGCATTCGTCATATTCATGTTCTTCACGGGTGGAAACCCAGATTTCCAGACTTCACTTCCCGAAGTGTAGTCTCCGAGATCATTCTTACCTAGACCTTACACTTAGGCCAAGCATCGTATCTCACCTTGGCCTACCTTGCATGATCACTTGCATTTGTCTTGTTTGAACCTCGACTGCAGCCAAGACGCCGGCAAGTGGCAACCACACCTCGGCCAGAAGGTGTGGGACCTCGGCATAGACCTGGTTGGTACCCAGCATGTCCTCCCGACATGTAAAACAGTGTTTTGACTTTCAACATGTTTTCCGAGATCATTTGCATGTATGTAAGACTTGTTTGAGAAGTGTGTTTTCAGTAGACCTTGCCATGTGTTTGTAGGACTTGGACCTTGCCTTGGTCCCGACGTCCCAAGAACTAGGTGAGTGGTATTTTAATAAAGATATGTTATAAAGCTTTGGTAAAACCTTGTTTTGTCTTGTTCGTAAATTATTTACAAGCATGAATGATTATCCCTTATTTTATGTATCAAGTGTAAGCTCTGTTTTGATGATGTTTTAGTTAAGTCCGTACGTGCCAGGGGACTTTAAGCATAAGTGGCACCAGTCCGTACGTGCCAGGGGACTTTAAGCATAAGTGGCACCAGTCCGTACGTGCCAGGGGACTTTAAGCATAGGTGGCACAAGTCCGTACGTGCTAGGGGACTTTAAACTTTAGTAGCACATATGTTTTGTAAGGCCAAGATTGATGAATACGGTTCATCCTATGTTTTGATAAGTAAGCAAGTTTTGAAAGCTCAAGTACACATTTTGATACAAGTTATGTCAAGAATGTTTTGTACAAGTATTGCCAAGCATATGTTTTGATGCAAGCTATGATATATGTATTGTTTTGACAAGAACCTCGGGAATCATTCATTTAACCCCTTTATTACTTGTACCATTCATTGAGTATTCAAGCTCACCCTCTCTATGTATATATGTAGGTTCCAAGCTAGAAGTCGGCTATGCCGAGATGTGTGTTCTGTGCCGATGTTTTGTATGCATGTTAGGTCGGCATCAAGGATGTCGGCATCCGTGAAGATTATGCTTTTGACTTTGTATTTCATGCGCCTTGTTTATGTCGGCTTGAGAAGCCCTTTTGTTACGATGTAATGTATATTTTATAATTTGTAAAGTTATATGTAAAGATGTATGCCATTTCATTTGACTTATGCACAACTCTTATGGACTACTTGTATTTTAAGTTATTGCTTCCGCTCTTGTTAGCCCCATATGTATACTCTGATTGTGTGTGATCTTTGTAAGTTGGCCTTCGGTAATCTCGGATTACTGGCCATCACGGCACCATTCTACTAGGGGCAGTTTGGGGTCGTGACACCTACAGAAAAAACACTCCACAACACAAAAATCAAGCACATATGGCTGAAATTGAGGAATAGTCACACGATGTGGACGACATGCATCTGTCAGCCGTCGTGTCAGAAGTGAACATAGTAGGGTCAAACCCGAGGGAGTGGTGGGTGGACACTAGGGCCACTCGCCATATTTGTGCAGAGAAGAGAATGTTCACAACTTTCGAACCAGTTTCAAACGGGGAGAAGTTGTTTATGGGAAACTCTGCAACCTCAGCTGTTGAGAGTAAAGGCAAGGTGATCCTGAAGATGACTTCAGGAAAAGAACTGACTTTGAACGATGTCCTTTTTGTGCCGGACATTCGTAAGAACCTTGTCTCGGGGTCTCTGCTAAGCAAGCATGGCTTCCGCATGGTGTTTGAATCAGACAAGGTCGTGTTGACCAAGGGTGGGGTCTATGTGGGGAAGGGATATATGTCAGGTGGTATGTTTAAATTGAATGTAATGACACTTATCCCTAAGATTAATGAGAAAGCTTCTTCTTCTGCTTATATGCTTGAGTCCCCTAATTTATGGCATGGTAGATTGGGTCATGTAAATTTTGACTCTTTACGTAGATTAATCAAGTTAGATCACATACCATCTTTCAAGATTAATCCACAACACAAGTGTAAAACTTGTGTAGAAGCAAAATTAACAAGGTCTTCTTTTCATTCTATTGAAAGAAGTACCCAGCCTTTGGATTTAGTGCATAGTGATGTGTGTGACTTGAAAGTTGTACAATCACGTGGTGGCAACAAGTACTTCATCACTTTTGTTGATGATTGCACTAAATACTGTTATATGTATTTGCTTAAAAGCAAAGACGAGGCTATTGATAAATTTATTCTTTTTAAGAATGAAGTTGAGAATCAATTAAGCCGGAAAATCAAGGCATTGAGAAGTGATCGTGGTGGTAAGTATGAATCCCCGTTTGCCGAGACTTGTGCTCAATTTGGGATTATTCACCAAACCACAGCACCTTATTCGCCTCAGTCAAATGGTGTTGCTGAGCGGAAGAATAGGACGCTGAAAGAGATGATGAATGCAATGTTGATAAGTTCTGGATTGCCACAGAACTTATGGGGGGAAGCAATTCTCTCCGTGAATTATATTCTTAATAGAATACCACGGAAGAAAGTGGACAAGACTCCATATGAGTTGTGGAAAGGTCACAAGCCTTCATATAAATACCTACGAATGTGGGGGTGTCTTGCAAAAGTGGCGGTACCTACACCCAAGCGGGTTAGGATAGGTCCGAAAACTGTGGACTGTATATTCATTGGTAATGCACAAAATAGTAGTGCATATAGATTTCTTGTGCACAAGTCTGATATTTCAGATATACACAAGAATACTATCATGGAATCTAGAAGTGCATCTTTCTTTGAAGATGTATTTCTGTGTCGTCCCCAAGACAGGGTTCCGAGTTCCATGAAAGAAATAGATGATCACATGGATGATCAAACAGCTGATCAAATAACTGATGAAGTAGATGAGCCAAGAAGGAGTAAAAGGGCTAGAACCACAAAGTCCTTTGGTCTAGACTTCTTGACTTATATGTTAGAGGGAGAACCTCGAACGTTCTATGAAGCTGTGACTTCACCTGAAAGTCCTTTATGGAAAGAAGCAATTAAAAGTGAGATTGATTCCATCTTACAGAACCATACTTGGGAGTTGGTTGATCTACCCCCAAGCAGTAAGGCCTTGGGGAGTAAGTGGATCTTTCGAAGAAAGATGAAAGCGGATGGGTCAATTGACAAATATAAAGCTCGGCTAGTTATCAAAGGATACAGACAGTGAGAAGGCCTGGATTACTTTGATACGTATTCACTTGTGACAGGGATTACATCCATTCGCATGGTGGTTGCAATAGCAGCTTTACGTGGTTTAGAAATACATCAGATGGATGTAAAGACAGCTTTCTTAAATGGAGATTTAGATGAAGAAATCTACATGGAGCAACTCGAGGGGTTTTCAGCTCCAGGAAAAAGTAAGAAAATCTGTAAGCTTGTCAAGTCATTGTATGGTTTGAAGCAAGCTCCCAAACAATGGCATGAGAAGTTTGACAATGCTATGTTGTCAAATGGGTTTCGAATCAATGAGTGTGATAAGTGCGTATATATTAAAGACACTGACAAAGGTTATGTCAATTTGTGTCTATACGTTGATGACATACTCATTGTTGGTAGCAATGATGAAATAATTAAAGCTACCAAAAGATTGTTAAATTCTAAGTTTGACATGTAGGAATAGGGTTTGGAATCTTATATATCAAATATCCAATTTGCATCACTATACCCTTCTAGTACCGCTGGGTATCTGGTATAATGCAGCCCATGATCCAAGGTAAAACTGATGAGCCTTAAATGTGTGAGTTATATACACATTTATGAGGCAATTTCTCATTCAACCATTTTTCTCCAACAATCCCCCACATAAATAAAAATTGACCGAATACAGCAAATGCTCAACGTTTATCAATAAAGACTCGGAAAGAGAGAGAGCACACAGACTAACCCTGCATCAGAAAAAGTAGCTGTTGGCCTTGAACCTTTCGTGGTGAAAGCCTATCGGATTTACTGGCTGACCAGTGAATGTAATGTCTTGAACTGTTCTGCCGTTTATGTAAATCGAGACAATAGACCTCACACAGGAGTTAGTCCAACCATTGTTCTTGTTCTCACTGGTGTGTCCGATATGGCCCTGGAACACTAGCCTGGTTCTATGAGTGTTTTTAAAGAATTCGGCCTTGGCAATTCTTAAAGAAGCGGCCCCACTTCGCACTCACATAGGTGACCTAGATACGGTATTTCATTATACCACATCACTAAGGTCATTAAAAGCATTAGTTTAACCTTCCACCCCCACAAGGCATCACTGTATAAAGAAATGTGCAAGAGGATTTACCTCTTCAGTGATTCACCCGTTACACGAAGTTAGGTTGTCCCTTTGAACCTAGATCTTGGGATCTCCAGTCAACTAGGTTGGGTTTGCCGTTCCGGTAACCTTTATTAAAGGCCTTAACCCCATTCCTCTTGACGACTTTTCTACTAACTCTCGAGTTAACCCTTTAGTTAGTGGATCCGCAATGTTGTCCTTAGACTTGACATAGTCTAGAGAGACAACTCCATTTGAGAGTAGTTGTCGTATGGAATTATGTCTACGACGGATATGTCTAGACTTTCCATTATACATATTACTTTGTGCTCGACCAATCGCTGATTGGCTATCGCAATGAATACTAATAGCTGGCACAGGTTTCAACCAACGTGGAATATCCTCAACAAACTGGCGAAGCCATTCAGCTTCTTCAGTTGCTTTATCTAAAGCAATAAACTCAGATTCCATCGTTGATATCGAGATACACGTTTGCTTAACAGATTTCCAAGACACGGCTGCCCCTCCGAGGGTAAACACATAACCACTAGTGGATTTGGAATCTTCCAAGCAAACGTGTATCTCGAGATCAACGATAATAACCATACTTTTACTGTTGACACATGGATGATAACCACGCTTTTAACCAAAATGTAAAAATTTAACAAAAAAATAAAAACCAGCACTCACTTTTCTTACTCACAGACACTTACAGTCACTCTCTCTCTCTCTCTCTCTCTCTGACACACACACCCACAACACTCACACACTCATATCAAACATAATTTTTATATAATTTTTGTAAATATAAATCATTTTTATATAATTTTTATCTTTCGATTGGTTAGAAATAATTTTTTACAAATTAAATTTAAACAATCATACGTATCTATATAACTTGCCCAAAAGTTAAAATGATAATTATTTTTTAGCCTTAAATGATAATTATTTTTTATTTTTTATTTCTTAACCAAATTAATTTATAATTTTTTTAAAAAAAAATCTCAAAATCAAACCATACATAGAATAAAAATCTTTTAATAAGTCATTTCTTACGTTGGTAACTTATTTAATTATTTATTAATTTTATGACATTTTTATCATCTGAGGTATGTTTAGTAACCATTTCGTTTTCAATTTTCAATTTATATTTACAAAAACTATCATAAAAACTTCTTTGATAATTTTTTTGGTTTATAAATGGTCGTCTCAATTTGTAAATTTGAGGAAAAAACGTAAATTCAAAAAATGAGTTTACGTTGGTTTTTAAACAAAAATTTAAAAATTTTACTAACAAATTTTTTTTTCAAATAATTTTTTTTTTCAAATAATTTTTTTTCCAATTAATTTTATTTATTTTTCAATGAATTTTTTTTTCAAAGGTGAGGGGAGAACTGTCATAAACATAAACCTGAGAGGGTGTCAGTGTAATTTGCCTAGATAAAACAAAAATACATTTTAAGAATTAAAGTATAATTTAATCATTTTATATAGTTGATTATTATTTGCTATTATAAATTATTATTATATATATTTAATATTGGTCCGAATTTCAATTTTTCGGCAAATATTTATGTAGGAAAATTATCCACATGTTACTGCACTATGTTCGTGGTCATTATTAAGCATATGTAATTGAGGCCCTAAAATTATTTTCGAAAAGATATCTATATTAGTTATAGCATACATAACGGTAGGTTATATTGAATTTTTATCATATTTAATGACACATAATTTTAAATCTTAAAGTACAAATAGATATATATATATATATATATGTATTTAAAAATCATAAATTATGGAATAATTAGAGTTTTTTTTTTTTATGAGTATAATTAGATTTTAGTGAATTGCTTCCATGTTAGTGGCACAGAAATTTGTCTTTTCTCGAAGCCATAAGATTTGCTTCATTGTATTTTAAATCTTAAAGTACAAATATACATATATATATATTTAAAAATCATAAATTATGGAATAATTGCTTCCATGTTAATGGCGCAGAAATTTATAATTTTAAAATAACCGAGCACAAATTTTTTTTTTTACGACCGCATGGCTGGAATTAATTAGAGTTTAGTTGTTATAGTTAAATTACAGTTAACCAATATAGGTTTTTTGAAATAAAAATTAATTACATTTTAGTCAATTAAGTATCATTATATAGTATCACACAAATTTAAATTTTAAAATAGATGAGTATACTTTTTTTTAACAAATCGTAATTTATAGAATAATTACAGTTTTCTGTTATGATTAAATGAGATTTTTATTATTATGATCTAGTATTTTACTTGTACAGGCTTCATAGCACATGTACCTGAGGAGGTTCCACTGTTCAGTTAGGCACATCGGGCTGACAGTATATGGGAGCGTCCGATATGCAATAACGTTTGTTAGACTTTACGCTTACAATTAAAATACCTTGCATTTTGTTTTATATTACGTGATAATGTTATTATTTAAACTGGACATTCTATTATGCAGGACGAGGCACGCACCGTGTTGACCTGCCACCGGGCAGATTCTGGATTGTGGGAGCATCCGTTGGATCATAGAGTCTTGCAGTATATATTACGAGCGGGATTCTATAGTGTGTATCGTATCGGGCACATTCGACTGGACTATCCACTCATCACTGCTCTCGTCGAGAGGTGGCACACAGAGACTTATACATTCCATTTCCCGATCGGGGAGGCCACTGTCACATTACAGGACGTATCCGTCCTATATGGTCAACGGATTGATGGGTGAGCAGTTACTGGAGTTGACCCATCTTTGGCGAGGGAGGAGTGGATGGCCCTATGTGCTGAGCTATTGGGAGTAGCACCTACACCTGCAGATTTACAGGCAGGTAGACTGAGGATGAGGTGGTTGGTCGAGCAATTTGCTCATCTTCCAAATCATGCTCCAGATGAGTTGGTACAGTAGCATGCCCGAGCATATATTCTGTGGCTTATTGGGGGGGTACTTCTCCCTAACAAGTCACAGAACCTGCTCAAGCTGATGTACTTGCCACTGCTGAGAGACATTGACGATATTGGGCAGTACAGCTGGGGTAGCGCGGCTTTGGCATGCTTGTATAGGATGCTATGTTGAGCAGCTCAGGTGGCTGCGAGGGAGATTGGAGGACTACTTGTGTTGCTACAGGTTAGTAAGAATTTTATTACATGTCAATTCATATTGTATGTCATATATCAGTATTATAATTGTGTTCAAACTATTGCAGATTTGGGCATGGGAGAGATTGATTTGCATTGCCCCGTCTAGGCGGAACTGGTTGGTCTTGGTGAGTTTCCCATGGATGAGGGAGATATGAAGTTGCCCCCCGGACCGCGAGGTAGCCGGTGGAGGGTTGATATGGGCCACGAAGTCGTCTTGACCCACGTAGTCGTAGTTTATAGAGACCAGTTCGATCGGATGATTGAGGGCGAGGTATGAAATTTTTCTCTCAATTTTAGTTGTCTTCTTCATTGTATATGTTTTGAGTACACGAGCAAAGTTTAATATATTTGTCGTCATTGTAGTTTATCTGGCAGCCTTACGCTGGGTCCCTCGGTACGCTCCCTGACTACTGCCGATTGGGTTAGGAGATATGGATGGCGAGAGTGCCACTTATTTGTTTTGACGTTGTTGACTGACATCTCCCCCGTCGTGTCCTCTGACAGTTTGGTCGGGTCCAGTCCATGCCAGATCGGTTCGACACCGAGTGGCGGTTGCATGTCACTGATAGGCGTGGCTGATCTGGCACTGACTAGAGTTTGTTTTATATGCCATATACACAGTTATGGGATGCCCGTCGGGACAGTATTGTACAGACTGACTGCAGCGATGAGGTGCTCCCCTCTTTCGACCCTTACATGTTGTGGTATCGGCGACATACACACCTACTAGTCGGTAATCCGAGCCACCTGTCTGAGTCTAGATATCTGGGAGTTGGGCCTTATCTTGAGGCATTGGTGAGTATCATATTATGTGTCAGATAATTGTTAAGATCATACTTGATTTATTTTGAGTAAACTGTAGCCTAATAATACATCCGAATTTTTGTTTAGGTGGCTGGAGCTGGAAGGTCCTATCACTTGGCTGAGGACGCCCTTTTTAGACGTGATGGACAGCATGCCTTGTAGGCCGTTACAGAGATTCGAGAGTTATTGTACTAGGCGTTCCAGGTTGCCCATCGGGGAGATCATCTGCATTTTGGCCACTATGGTGTACACAGTTCAACAGCTGCTCTAGACACATCAGCACCGTCCACGTCAGCGCCTGCCACATCAGCTCCTTGGACATCAGTCACCCCACTACATACTACCTCATACATATCTCCAGATTCCCTCCACGTACTTTCTGCCCAGCATACTGGCATACCTTATGTACCTGACCCTGATTGGACACCGCCCCGATACATGCATGACGTTGTTACCCCACCCACCCAGTTACCACCACCAGACAGTTTAGGTGTTTGTAGTGTTAGGGTTGATATATGTACATCACATAGTCCCACACTATATACACCTACTTTTGTGGGGACTAGTTCGACCACGACTATGAGTACACATGATGCAGTTCTCACTGACATCTCCCATGTTGACGATCAGGCCCATATTGAGCCCCCCTCAGAGCACGAGGGAGAGGCCGAGGTTATGGTCGTGGCGAACGTCACGGCCGAGGTCAAGGTGCGGGCACAGGCAGAGATCGAGGTCGAGGTCGAGGTCCAGCTGCAGATTGTGATACAGTTGCACCAGATAATGGAGTTTCACAGCTCACAGCAGTATCCGATCTTTGGCCAGAGACAGGATCAGGGGCATCACATGCAGGAGAGTGGGGGTCACACTCACAGGCTCCACAGGTAGTCAGTTGAGAGCCACATGCAGGGGAGGGAGTGCCACTGGATACGCATTTACGATTGGGGGAGCCAGATATTCAGAGAGTCTATCGCAGGAGACCGAGGAGGGAGCTCCACGGTCGGGGTTGTGGGACTGGAGGCAGGTTAAGGCATTAGCAGGTGTAATATGGAGTGTATAGTTTATTTTATTTATAGCTTTTGTAAATCAAACTTGTACAAATAATGTAAATGTGTCATACTTATTTATTCGAAAAATATAATTTTACAATTTTTTATTCTTACTTATTTTGATGATATCCAAAATCTCTTTTACATCTCTATCTTTATCTCTCTCTCCTTCTCCGTAGTGTCTACATTTTTTCAAATGATGGAGTTCTTTTTCATCTAGTCTCATGTCCACTATTTGATTACTAAAGTTCTTATGTTCTCACATTCAGGCCATTTAATTGTATTAGCTTTTCTTATTGAACAAATGACATTGCAAGCGCTCATGTGCTAAACACACAACAAGGTAGTATTTGCTTAGATTTGATGAGCAAAATGAAAATGAAAAGAAAAACAAAAAGAAAAGGATAAGAATTGATAGGATTTTAAGTTATATTTAGGTTTTATTTGTTTAGAAAGAAACCAATGATAGAAAATAAAAATAGTAAGAAGTGAATTGAAAAAAAATAAAAAGAAATGTATTTGTGGGGATGAAAAATTTTATACAAAAATTATTTGGGAAAAAAATGTAAACATTACATAATGGATAGTTGTGGGGAGAAATATGAGTAAAAAGGAAACAAAATAAATTTGTTAGAAAAAATAAAATTTCATATATATTTTGTAAAAAATTGTTAGCCTATCTAACAAACTAGTTCTATTATTTTATAAGACTCTATCTAAACAAACACATAATTTTGTTTTCCCTTTTCTTTCACTTTTCTGAATGATTGCATTCACTTTATTTTTTCATGTAGAAACCAATGATAACCAAACAAAATGTAGAAATATATATTTGTTGTTTATCTAGCTTAAATGTGTATTTCAACTATTTGTTATATGAACCTGAAGTTTATGAAATCACTACATTTATAAGTACACATATCAAGATTTGTTACGAATTTCTCTTCCTATTGATAACTCATGTATAAGCATTGCAAAGCCATTATACTGAATGAAAACATTTGGTCATACATGCAACCAAGTTCATTAAGTATCATTATTATATTCCACATCAATAATGCATGAAATCATGAAAGTGTAGTTCAAGTAGCATTCTTCAAAATAACAATAACGGAGAGAAAGTAAAGGTATTTGTTATTTGTAGAATTACAAGAACTATTCCAAAACAATTGAAATATCTCTCTTCATTGATAAGTCGTGGATAAGCATTACAAATCCATTACAACAGAAATGGTTTGGTCATTCATCCAAACAATTTCATTCATTATTATCATCATCTAACGTCTCAATATCAGATTCATACATAACATCCATGCTCCAGGCGAAGTACTGGTGTACATCATCCATTAACCCATCTTCGGCACGCTCATTTGCGGTCTACATTAGTTCGGACCTTTGCAAACGTTGGGTCATGCAATTCACCTCATCACGGATACGATGCAATGCCCTTTGCAACAACTGTGGAGTGTCAGTTGGCATACACATGGCTAACCAGCGAGGAAATTTAATATTAACTTTACGACATAGCTCAACAAGAACGTTTGCTCGAGTTATGCGAAATTCCTACTCAGCTCTCATGGTATTGACGGTGGCATGTGAGTAACACAAATTTGGATTTAATGGGTATTCAAATTCATCTCCATCTGCAGCCCAATAGCGACCTATTGCTGAATATAGATCAACCACCGTATATCTCATGATGATATCGCTCTTCTTTTCTATTGCTTTGAGGTAAGGAGTTCTTTATTGATTTGCATTTTATTTAACTTGGTTATGCGTCATTTGATTTGGGTTTAATGATGGTATGTTTTGATACATAAAGAAGGGGTTTCCTTAAGGTTTCTTATAACCCAAATTGAAAATTTTGAAACGGTGATTAGTATTGACAATTCGGGGAGTTGGTTTTGAAAAAAAAAATGAGGGCATTTTATCAAAACCCTTGATTAGAGGTGATTTATTGTGGAATTACAACTTTGAATCACATAAAAATAAATGAGATAATATTTTAATGAAAATATTGTTGTAAATGGTGAACTATGCTCTTGATTTATATATTGTCCATTTTGAATATATTGAATAGAGATAACTATTTTGATTGTCAGTGGAGGATAGCATTGTTTGTTGTAGAAATTGCATGGCAACTAGGTTAATTGAAACCAATTTATTCATACATTGCATTTACTCAAATGTTTCATAATTATGCATTGAAAAGTGTTATTTTGCAAAAAATGAGTGAATATCGTGTTAAATTAAGATGGTCCTTGTGTCCGTGGTGAAAGTCTAGAAATCCACATTGTCACGCCCCAGCTTTTTAATTATTCGGAAACATTACCAAAAGCCTGTAATTTAGGTCCATTTAAAAAAAAAATAAATATCTGTTACCCTTGAGTAATAGAAATACAATAATACAAGTTCTCTTTTTTTTTCTCTCTCTCTCTCAATGAATATTATAATGACAACAATACATGCCAACCACCTACTAAATAAATACAAATGTCAATATACAACAATTACTTCCTTTACACCCACAAAGAAATTACACAAACAAACTTATGGACTTCGTAACTCTTCAACTATGAAGCCAAACTTTCTTCTTGTAAAAAGATAAAACAACAAGGGGTAAGTACTAATGCCCAATAGGAATCTCATAGTTCTGAATCAATAACTAACACACAGATAGAAATGATCATGCATGTAGGGTGATACCATATAGTAGGGTGACATTTTATAATTTCAAAATATCATAAGTAAGGTACCTTTTTCTCAAAAAATTATTTAAACGCTTTTAAGAAAAACCTTCAGCCATTAAAAATTTTCCCTTCACCTTAGAAAACCATAGATCCTTGTGAAACAAACAAATTTGAGAAACAATATCATTTAAAAGTTATTAACCAATTCCCAAAATATTTCTCATTTAATTTTCATTTTTAATATATATATTTTTTTCTTTTCTACTCATTATATTTATTTAGAACTCCATAACCTCAAATTCAAGTTCTTATTTTTTTTTTACTCACTAACAATTCTCCTATATTCAATTCACACCGTTAATTACACTCTAAAATTTCTTTTCAAGATAACACAAGATTAATAAACCCCTTTCAATTCAATCTTTCATTTATTTACAAAACAACACTCATAATTACTTTTATTGTCACAACTAATTCATTATGTTCACCATCACCAATCCATAATCCCCCTTACCCATTTTTGGGTTCCATTCTTTACAAATAATGTCTATGTACATTTCCTCTTTATACCAAATTACACATCAATTTGCAATTTCATAGATTCATCACAAGTCACAAATAACATCATCAACTCAACACACTTCTCAACACATATCTCAATACAATCCACCTTTTGCCGACTTACTATGGCGGGATAGCGGGCATGCAATCTATAACACTTTCCACATTTCGCCGGCTATTATACGGCGGTAAGTAAACTCCCAAAAATCATTTTCTCAAAAGCCATTTTCTTCCAAAAAACCATATTTCAACTTTTTAAAACCATCCCTCGCATTTGCCGACTACTATACGGCGGGACTTGGGCACCCAAAACATTTTCGAAAACCATATGTTTTTTCACTTTTGCCGGTTACTATACGGTAGGACTGTGTGGAAATCCAAAAATCATTTTTCCACTTTTGCCGGCCACTATACGGCAGGACTGTGTGGATATCCAAAAATCATTTTTCCCACATTCGTCGAGCGATAAGCCTAGACAGGGCAATTGGGCACCTTTAATTCAAACCCCCCCAACATTTGCCAGTTACTATACAGCGGGACGTGGGCCCCCAAAAACCTTTTTCAACTCCCGTGCGAGTACTAACACAACACCACCCAACACAACTCAACCCAACTCGACACAACCGAACACAACTCAACTCAACACGACTCATTAAAACCCAACACAACTCAACATAATTCAACACAATTCAACATAGTCACACAATTCAGCATAATCAACACAATTCAACATAATTCAATTCAACATCACGAAATGTAATTCAACATAATTCAAGGTGAACTCTTAAATCTCCATTTCATCATTTCATCATTTCATCCCAAGGCTCATGTCATTCATATCATTAACAAATCTTTTTCCCCAAATTTCATTTCATATTATAGCATGATTTACAATATCCATAATAAAGGTTCATTCGCTAATTTTTAACATAATTTTCAAACTCTTCCAAAATTCAATTAAACTTGTATATATATAATTCAACCTCTCAATTTTATGATTCTACTTTCAATTTAGGCAAAATCATTAATTATCATTATGAGTCAACCTATGGTTTTCAAGAAAAATCAAAACTTTCAAGAAAAACTCAAACTTCTCAAACCACTACTTTTTATTCCGATTTTTCCATTGATTATACACCTAAGGTTCATAATCCACAATCTTAACCCAACAATTGAACCCCAACATTTCAAACCCTAAACCCCCAAATCTCATGATGTAACACTATATGCTCAAAAATGTAGATTTTGTATTTATATAGTCAAAATACCACAAATCTATCTATTAATGCAAGTATTGAAGAAGAACTAGGACCCCTACCTCAAGAATCAGGCAAAAGAGCAAAGCTTTGATGAGATTCCTTCACAAATCCAAACTTCAATCGATTGAAAAGTGAGATCTTCAAGCATTCTTCACTGTTTGGTAAGAGATCTTGGCCAAAACTTTAGAGAATGGAAGGTATTTGGGTCAAGAGATCAAGGGTTTCCGGACCTCGGGTGAGAGGAAGGAAGAAGGAAAAAGGAAAATGCAAAGAATGATCTAGAAATTCACTTTTTAAGTCGCTGAATTCGCGTAGTCCGGTTGAGCGTCGCTTTTCTCGCTCAAGCGTACCTACTTCCAACACAGATACTGAAACTTCAAACGGGTATAACTCTCTCATCCGGACTCCGTTTTAGGTCATTCTTGTGTCCAAATTGAAACCCCGGAAACAAGATTTTCAATGGTTTTAGCCTCACATCCAAATTCAAAGTGTGGAAAAAGAAAAGGGCAAAAGAATGATAGCTGCTCGTAGAAAAATTACCCGAGTCAAAATTTTCGGTCCAAGCTTACTTTACCATTATGTTACCACATCGATCAATGTCCAAAAATAAAATAAGGAGGCTCCAAACACAATAATAAAAGGTCAAAAACAATCCCACTAGTCTCAGAAATTCAAACTCAACTAGGCAAACCGCTCGAGCGCCCAATCTTGCGCTCGAGTGCCCAATCTTGCGCTCGATCGCGTAGACCAACAAAGCCGTCCGCTCGAGCGGAAATTCACAACTCTCAGAATCTCAAATAGATTGCAAAAGTATTGGGAGCCTCACAAGTCCGCTCGAGCATCAACTCCCCCGCTTGAGCGGAGGGAAAAATTCTGGATCGTTGCACACGTGGTTAGGATGCCTTCCTTCCGGTTAGTTGTAGGTGAAGTGACTTTGATAGTGTTTTTATAGCCTACTTGCAGATATGTACCTAGAGATTCTCAATATGTGTATTTATTGCCCTGTTTTTTGTTTTAAAACAAAGATATAAAACTGTGATTTGAACTCTGGCATAGTATTGTTTCAAAAAAGGAAAAACGTATGTTCTGGTAATAGTAGTGCATATGCATTCACCATATATTTTCATTAAACACCATATAGCATTAAACTTGTCTCTACTAGGCTTTAGCTCACCCTACATGAAAAAACATCTTAAGTTTTGATAGTATGCCTCCGTTAAGGGGATAGAAAATGGATAGCTTGAGAGGATGTTGGAGCTGATGGAGCTTAACACCCACTTTTGTTGTAACCAACTATAATCTTGGAAACATGTAGCCAAAACAACATGAATTTGTAATAATTTAGATATTATTGTTTATCGATCACATGCTATAGATTCAGGTCTTAGAATCAATAAATGTATTAATGCCTGTGATATGATTTTGTAACATTAACAATGTTATTATGATTATAGAATGCTTGGAATTTACTTAAGCTTTTGCTTATTGAATGCATGTAATATATATGTGGAATACGGAATGTATAGCCCAACTCTCTATGTTTTCGGGGTGTTACATAGCCACACTGTCACGTCCCGCCAAATTACCTAGACAAAATTGCCTACCAAGGGGAAGGCTCAAGGAAGGGAGCCTAATGGAAGATTACAAAAGGTTCTAGAAGACTTGAAAGAATATGATAACGTTGTACATAATTCTAGAACGTACATAGATAGTTCCAAAGTAGGAAATATTCTTGTAATGTGGTAGAAGCCTCCATGACGTATTCTAGAATGTACATAAATAGTTCCAAAGTAGGAAATATTCTTGTAATGTGGTAGAAGCCTCCATGACGTTTCTACACACCCTAATTAATAAGGGCCTTAGAATGTTTCTAGGAATACTAGGTTGCCCTATAAAAGGAGTGAGAGCTTATTTGCCTCACATCCATCCAAAGTGTAAGAGTTCTCTCTATAGTGAATATACAAGCATTCTCTCAACTAATTTGTGTGTGTAATGCCTAGTCTCCGTGTGTGTATGTGCGTGTTAGAGCATCTCCAGTAGTGTAGTTAAAAAAAGTGTGTTAAAATGTTTGTTATATGACAAAATGTGTAAAAAGTTAACATCACCAATTATGTAGTGTGGCTATAGCTCGCAAAAAGAATGACCAAACTCCTACTATTCCCTATTGCTATAATACGTTTTAAAAAAAATGATTATAAGTTAGTTTTAATTTTAGTTTTAGTTTTAGTTTTTTTTTTTTTGGGTAACTCGTAACTTCTTTTGTTTTGTTTTGTTTTGTTTCTAAACAGTCCACTTCATTTTTAATAAAGACATGAAATAGCCTTTACGATGGTGTGCTATAAGTGTTTTTGAGATTGATGGTATCAAATATAGACTAATTCACAACGATTAGAATCATCACCAACTTTTTATGGGGAAACTAGGAAACCTAACTTCATGTTAGTTTGGGCAATTTGATAGTCTTTACTAAAAATCTTTTTTTGACAGTTTAGGCATGAAAGTCGAAGGTCATTGATTGAGCACTCCTTTTGCTCAATCTAAAATATTAGTCTCTACTAATATCTTTTTTAGAGACTTATTTCCGCATTCAATTTATAAACTGATTTTAATCACCTACA
Organism: Camellia lanceoleosa; assembly: GCA_025200525.1. NCBI lineage: Eukaryota > Viridiplantae > Streptophyta > Magnoliopsida > Ericales > Theaceae > Camellia > Camellia lanceoleosa. The sequence continues at coordinate 76,039,803 of CM045768.1, forward strand.
TAGACTAACCTATCAACCATGTATATCCCCTTTTCTTTCCAAAAATCATTTTAGGGTTTCAAATAATGAAAAGTTTTTGAAAATGGAAACCTACCAAGACAGAGTTTCTAAAAACAAATGGCAACACGCTAACCTAGGCAATACAAACTTGCTCAAACGTGCAAATAACACAGATAAGCAATTATAACAAATAGAACAAGAGAAAAGCATGCAGTTCATGGAAAGTGAAGCAATCACTCTTGGTAACATTTTGACATAGTAACTCGCACCTTATATTTCCTTGTAAATTTGTGACATTTATGTCAAGTTTCCTTGCCAGTTGAATTTGAGTTAGTTTACTAAAATATGATTTGTTAGTGCTATCATGGAAATATAGTAAGAATAGGTACTTTGGCAAAAACTTGAAATGTGAAACATTTTCAAAAAGGTTGGATTAAGGTTATGTGACTTGAGGCATCATAATGGGAATGAAAAGGTTAATGAAAATCCAAGTGAGGTATGTTTGATAGTAAAAGGTGCCTAGTGTGGATTTTGAAAAGGAGAAAAGATGGAAATGTATTGTTATTGTGGAATTTTCAAATTGTTTAAACTTATTAATTTTATGTACTATATTGAGTTGAATATATAATATAGGATGTAAGCCCGTAAATCTATGATAACTCATGTAGTTAGTCATTATAGGTAAACAACATTATGACATTTTGAGTATTCTATAAAATATATAATATATTTTACCTCTATTAATTATACGCAAGCAGGAGGAGGGTAGACAAATGCTTAACCAATGTTTATTTTGTTTTAGGCCATACCTATGTTACCTGTTTTGTTTTTTGGGTAAAAAATCATTTTAGGTGGAAGGCCAAAATGATTACTTCTTGGCTTTCGAGAAGCTAGGGACGAGTTTGGACGATTTTGTCAATGAACACAAAATTATTTTGTAATAATAGACGTTGATTTCTAGTCTATATCAAAATATTCTTATGTAAGTGGTATAATTTTATGTTATGAATAAATTAAGCTGTTATTTCGTTTCTTTAACGATTTTTTTAGCATTTTCTTTTAAATGTAGTGATTTAATCTGATTATGTTGGCATCTAAAGATAGTGGAAGTAAAACCCATATTCAGCTTGAAAAATATTTTTGTCTTGCGCAATAGCTATGGCAATGACAATGATCGCCTGCATCTTACCATAGTAGATTTTGATTTTAGAGGTAAATATATATATATATATATATATTTAAACCACAAATAAATTGGCAATTATTTATAAGATTATTTTTTAACCAAAACTTGATTGTGAATCTACAATGTGGATTGTGTTGTGTTGGCAACTCTAGTTGAGAAAATTAATGAGGCTTGTGACTATAAACTATATGGAAGTCTAGAAATGCACACATTTTGTTTGAAGATGGCTTACAAGAAATAAGCAATTTACTCTTAGATAATTGCATTTTTTGTGTGTGTGGTTATTTATGTTAATACTTGCAAAAGTATTTTCTTTGTAGTTTTCTCGTTGAGTTATATAAACAGCCTCTCTTGTGGACATTGAATGAGAGGAGAGCTCATTCACATACGACCTTTGGGAATGTGTGCAAACCTTAATACTTTCGATTTACAATGATATTCAAATTTTTACTGAATATCCATTAAGGTGTAAAGAGGAATATCTAAGGCACAATAGGTTATTGAAATTGAAGAAAGGGATTGAAGCTGGTGAAGCTGCATATAAGACAAAAAAGGGCATGCATGAAAAGATAGTGGCAGGGGATGTCGGACGAAACGAAACAGAAGGATAATGCAACAAGAGACTGCTTGTCTTATATGGAAGAGTTATGCACACATTGATGAGGTGAAGCAACGTCTTCAAGGCTCGGTAAAACAAATTTGAATATTCACTTAATGACTTAATATTTATCTATTTCTTTAAATATTTTAATTGTGCAGGATCTTGAATATGAGAACAGTTACAAATTCTGTTTGACTATACTTTTCCATGCCACATAGGGGAACTGAGGAGTCAAGCTACTATAACGGAAAGTACTTCCCATAAATTACTGTTGTCGCGCCCGACTAGACTGATTCAACAAAAATGATATCCCAGAGCGTTAATGATGTGTGAGGGGATCTTATAGTGGCTTTTGAAAGATTATCAAGATGTGTGAGGTGATCTTATAGCGTCAACACATTTCATCTTAATGCTCCTTCAAAAGCCACTATAAGATTACCTCACATATCATTAACGCTCTGGGATATCATTTTTTTTGAATCAGCCTAGTTGGGCATGGCAACAATACTTTATGGAAAGTACTTTCCATTGTAATAGCTTGACTCCTCAGTTTCCCTATGTAGCATGGGAAAGTATAGTCAAACATAATTTATAATTGTTTCTTACATTCAAGATCCTGCACAAATAAAAATATTTAAAGAAATAGATAAATATTAAGTCATTAAGTGAATATTCAAATTTGTTTTATCGGGTCTTGAAAACGCTGCTTCACCTCAACAATGTGTGCATAGCTCTTTTGTATAAGATCAGCAATCTCTTGTTGCATTATCCTTCTATTTCGTTTCGTCCGACATCCTCTACCATTACCTTTTGATACATGCCCTTTTTTGTCTTATATGCATTTTTAGCAGCTTCAATCCCTTTCTTCAATTTCAATAACTTATTGTGCCTTTGATATTCCTCTTCCCACATTAATGGATTTTCAGTAAAAATTTGAACATCATTGTAAATCATAAGCATTAAGGTCTGCACGCATTCCCAAAGGTTGCATGTGAATGATCTCTCCTCTCATCCAATGTCCACAAGAGAGGCTATTTATATAACTCAGCAAGGAAACTACAAAGAAAATACTTTTGCAAGTATTAACGTAAATAATCACACACAAAAAAAAATGCAATTATTTGAGAATAAATTGCTTATTTCTTTAAGTCGTCTTCAAACAAAATGTGTGCATTTCTAGACTTCCATATAGTTCATAGTCACAAGCCTCATTAATTTTCTCAACTAGAGTTGCCAACACAACACAATCCACATTGTAGGTTCACAATCAAGTTTCAGTTAAAAAATAATCCTACAAATAACTGCCAATTTATTTGTGGTTTAAATATATATATATATATATTTTACCTCTAAAGTCAAAATCTACTATGGTAAGATGCAAATGACCATTGTCATTGCCATAGCTATTGCGTAAGACAAAAATATTTTTCAAGCTCAATATGTGTTTTACTTCCACTGTCTTTAGATGCTGAAATAATCCGATTAAATCATTACATTTTAAAGAAAATGCTAAAAAATTATTAAAGAAACGAAATAATAGCTTAATTTATTCAAGACATAAAATTATACCACTTACATAAGAATATTTTGACATAGACTAGAAATCAAATGTTTATTATTACAAAATAATTTTGTGTTCATTGACACAATCGTCCAAACTCGTCCCTAGCTTCTCGAAAGCCAAGAAGTAATCATCTTGGGCTTTAACCTAAAATGATTTTTAACCCAAAAAATAAAACAAGTAACATAGAAATGGCCTAAAACAAAACAAACACTGATTAAGCATTTGCCTATCCTCCTCCTGCTAGTGCATCCTTAATAGAGGTAAAATATATAATATATTTTACAGAGTACTCAAAATGTCATAATGTTGTTTACCTGTAATGGCTGACTACTAGAGCTATCACGGGTTTACAGGCTGACATCCTATATTATATATTTAACTCAATATAGTACATAGAATTAATAAGTTTAAACAATTTGAAACTTCCACGATAACAAACATTTCTGTCTTTTTTCTTTTTCAAAATCTACACTAGGCAAATGTTTCACATTTCAAGTTTTGCCTAAAGTACCAATTCTTACTATTTCCATGATGATAACACTAACATATCATATTTTAGTAAACTAAATCAAATTCAATCGGAATTTTGTTTTCTTACTATTTCCATGATAACACTAATATATCATATTTTAGCAAACTAAATCAAATTCAATTGGGATTTTGTATTCTTACTATTTCCATGATAACACTAACATATCATATTTTAGTAAACTAACTCAAATTCAATCAGCAAGCAAACTTAACATAAATCTCACAAATTTACAAGGAAATATAAGGTATGAGTTACTATGTCAAAATGTCACCAAGAAGCTAATATGCCCCAAATTCACAATTAATCAAGAAAAATACAAATCCAATACAGATACTTAAAAATCATTCATTTAGCTTAAACTTGACTTTTTAGCCAATTTTAAATCAAGAACGAACATTGTACTTACAAATTAATCTTGTTCCCAATCAAGGGACAAACTTCTATCCTATACAAATGCTTCTAGTTTTCCTAGATGTGATCCAAATAATAATTGATAAATTACAAATACACCCTAAAGATTTGCCAAAAATATGAATTCTCCTCACATTCTGTAATGCCTCCAAAATAATACAATAAAGATAACTTATATGCGAAATAAATATGAGAAACAACATACTTTAATATATCAGAGTTCACTGTTTAACAATCAGTTAAATGCCATGTAGGCTTACATCTTTCCAAGTCATTGTTTGATTATACAAATTGAGTCTCGCTCATTACATCTTAAGCCCTTGGCTTAACAAATAACAAACATACACACATAAGGCATAATTAAGAAGCTCTTGCTTCTCGAAAGTCCATCCACGCTATTGCCTTGGAGGAAACATTTCACCTGCACCTGAAAATGATATTCTCGTATAGGGTGAGCCAATAGCCCAGTAGAGATAATCTAACACAATATATGAGGTTTAGCAAAGGTATAAATACTATGTGCATAAACAATACCGATACAAAAACATCCACAAGGCTTGCACATTCATATGCCACTAAGACCTAACCTCATTTCATTTTCCTTCGATTCATTTCCAGTTCATATATGCTACCCAATTCATGAGTTAAATTCATTATCCTTCAACAACCAAAATGACTACAACTCAATGGTTTTCCAACTATGCAAAACACACATAAACACTTCAAACCTACCATTTTATGGATATTTCATCCGAAGGAATCGGCACCTATTTATATATGAAATTTCGGGTCTTTCACCCAGGACACTCTGGCCAATTTGTTTAAAATGGAGTCCATCCCCTTTCTCCTCCTAAACAAATATACATATGCAATGTATTTATAAACATAATCACTTATAGAGTACATCCCCTTTCTCCTCCCAATAAACATACATATACAATGTATTTATAACATAGTCATATTCAATGACACCAACAACGGATAAGCATTAAATCGCCTAATCCTTATGTAATTTCTACAACAATCATGACTATCTTCCATCAATAGCCCAATGCAATTATTTCAAAAGGGATGTTCAATATCAAAATAGATAGTTTATTTAAAACTTCCATAGGTGAGATATTACATATCCAATATCACCATTTATAACCATAACCTTCCAATTTCACATTTTCAATGTTAATCCCAATTATTTATGCAAAATAATGATTTAATCAAATTAGGGCAAAATCCCCTTTTTATCAAATATCAACCCAAACACCAAAACAACTATTTTGGCCCAATACAGCCTTGCATCCAAACCTCAAACCCACTTATGCCAATTCCGTCAAAACTCTACTTTTTATTTCACACCCAAATTCTAGATTTGTCTAAACCATAACCAAATCTCATCATCTCTACACAATAGCAAATAACTAAGCTAAAAATCATATTAGAGTGTAGAAATTCCCTACCTCAAGTGTAGAAGATGAACAAGCAAGATCGAAACTCCAAAGATGACGAAACCAACTCTTACTTAGATTAACACGAAGCTCTTGAAGCCCTCTACCTTATTCTCAAAGACACTAGGGTCAAGAACTCAATGGATTTAGATGAAACCTTAGAGAGAAGGTGGCTTCTAGAGAGAGAAGTTGCAGATGAGTGAAAAAGGAGATCAAAATTGGAGCAAAACAACATTGCTATGAACTGATGTACACCCGGCTCGCTCGAGCGAAGGAGTTCTCGCTCGAGCGACTAGACACAAAAAGGTTGCCTCACTCGAGTGCAAGAAGCGTCACTCAAGTGTAGAATGCAAAGCTTCAGGTCTGCCACCCAACGTGGACGCACGCTCGAGCGCAAGAAGCCTCACTCGAGCGAAGAAGCATTTTCATAGGGCTCGCTTGAAAGCAAGAATCCTCGCTCAAGCGAAGAGGCGAAAAGCTGGGCAACAACCATTTGTACCAAAAGACAACCAACCTGTTCCAAACTCGCCCAACAAGTCCCAAAACTCAAATTCAAAGAATTAAAGGGAGGAAACAAGACATAGACAACAATATACAATTACGAAACCCGAGTCCAGAACACAACAAAGGTCGGGGTAAAACCAGGATCGCTATAACCTCCCCACCGTAGGAAATTTGATCCCTGAAATTACAAATCAGGTTCTAAAACATAATTGAACTATTCACAACCATGTTATTCCCACAAGTTCAAGACCATGGCCCATTCTCCGGTCATCTATTCACACCGACTCGATTCACAAGTCCCAAATTAAAATGAAATTTCCAATTTTCCCAAAACATTTACAATGTTTAACCAAAGTCCAAATTTTCAAAAATCGAACATAGCATATACAATGCTTCCAAAAAAATGATACAACATTATCGATATTCCAAATTCTCAAAACATAAGCAATGTTTATATTGAATCCATGTTCTTCCCAAACAGTCATAACATATACAATGTTTTCAAAAGTTAAAACATATACAATGCTTAGACTTTTCATTAATACAATAAATTCTCAATACATGCTCATGCATCAACAAACAAATCCGGATATTTCTCTTGGACTTCTAATTTACGTTCCCAAGTCGCTTCCTCGACTCCGTGATGTTTCCACAATACTTTTACCAAGGGAATTGTCTTGCCTCACAAAACTTGATCTCGTCTATCCAAGACTTCCACCGGTCTCTCCTCATACGAGGCATCCTCATCTACCTCTAAGTCGGTCCAATCCAACATGTGCGATGGATCCGGCTCATATTTCCGAAGCATACAAATATGAAACACGTCATGAACCCCGAAAATTTGTGGCGGTAATGCCAAACAGTAAGCAACCTCCCCAATCCGCTTAAGGATCTCAAAAGGGCCAATAAATCGAGGGAACAACTTCCTACTCTTCCCAAACCTCATCGAACCCCGTCTAGGTGATATTTTCAAAAAGACATGACCTCCCACCTTAAAAGACAAAGGTCTTCTCCTACGGTCGACATAACTTTTCTGGCGACTCTGAGCCGTAACTAACCTCTTACAGACAAGTGCAACTTTCTCCATAATTTTTCGAACCAACTCTAGACCTAACAAAGGTGCATCACCCACCTCGACCCAACGCACTGGAGATGTATACGGTCGACCATATAAGGCCTCAAACGGTGCCATGCCAATACTCGATTGGAAACTATTGTTATAGGCAAATTCCACTAAGGAAAAATGCCTCTCCCATGAACCCTTAAAGTGAAGGACACAACCTCAAAACATATCCTCAAGGATCTGAATAGTACACTCGGACTGTCCGTCTGTCTGAGGATGATACGCAGTACTAAAAGTCAATCTAAACTCTGCCACAACTGAGCAGTGAAACGCTTATCTCTATCCGAAACGATTGTCACAAGGATCCCGTGCAACCTCACTATGTCCTTAATGTACAAGTCGGCCAGATAATCTATCGAGTCACTTACGCTCATAGAAATAAAATGTGCTGACTTAGTCAATCGGTCAACGACCACCCAAATGGCATCACTATCCCGTTGAGTGCTCGGGAGGCCCACAACAAAGTCCATCGTAACATGCACCCACTTCCATTCAGCTATAGGCAAGGGTTGCAACAAACTCGCTGGTCTCTGATGCTCGGCCTTCACTTGTTGACAAGTAAGGCACTTTGATACAAACACAGCCACATCCTTTTTCGTACCTCTCCACCAAAACTGGCGACTAAGATCATAATACATCTTTGTGCCTCCCGGATGCACCGCAAGGCGCGAATAGTGAAACTCTCGAAGTATTTTCTCTCGGCAAGACTTTGGTACAAACAAGCGATCACGGTATCTCACACTCAGGTCAGGATACACAGTCAAACCTCTTTCTACCTTCTCATTGGAAATCTTCTCTCAGAACGATTCCACCTCAAGGTCACCCTTTTGTGCTTCCAACATTCGATTCATAAGTGTAGGTTGTACAACTACTGAAAACAAAGCCGCAGACTCAACAAGCTCGCCCAGATGCAAGTCAAACTCATTAAGAGTACCCAACATTTCCCATTCTTGGATGGCGATAGAAGCTACACTGCTAACTGGCTTTCTACTCAAAGTATCGGCCACAACATTTGCTTTCCCGAGATGATAATGCAACTCAAAATCATAATTCTCTATGAATTCCATTCACCTCCTCTGTCTCAAATTTAAGTCTTTTTGTGTAAACAGATATTTCAGACTCTTGTGATCAGAGAACATTCAAATTTCTCACCATACAGATAGTGCCTCCAAATCTTCAAGGCAAATATCACTGCTGCTAACTCTAAGTCGTGAGTTGGGTAATTCCTCTTATGTATTTTCAACTGCCGTGAGCCATAGGCTACCACTTTACCCTCTTGCATCAATACACAACCTGAACCTTCCCGTGAAGCATCACAATATACTGAATAACCCAAACCCCTCTCCAGTATAATCAATACTAGAGCAGTGGTGAGTCTAATCTTAAGCTCTTGGAACGACTTCTCACAAGTCTCACACCACACAAATTTGATTTCTTTCCTCGTCAACTTAGTCAAAGGTGAAGCTAGTCTAGAGAAATCTTTCACAAACCGACGGTAATACCTGGCCAACTCCAAGAAACTACGAATCTCGAAAGTATTCTTAGGTTGTGCCCAATCTTGCACTGCCTCTATCTTAGATGAATCTATAGTCACCCCTTTCTTTGACACTATATGCCCCAAGAATTTAACCACTTCCAGCCAAAAGTCACATTTCCCAAACTTAGCATACAACTTATGGGCTCTAAGTAAATCAAGTACTACTCGTAAATGTTCCTCGTGTTCCTCCTCAGAAGGTGAATAAATCAAAATGTTGTCTACAAAGACAACCACAAAACGATCTAAGAACTCACGGAAGATCCGATTCATTAAATTCATAAACATACCTGGAGCATTAGTTAACCCAAAAGGCATTACAAGAAACTCATAATGGCCATACCGCGTACGGAATGCCATCTTCGGGATATCTTCCTCCCTTACCCTCAACTGATGATAACTCGATCTCAGGTCTATCTTAGAGAAATAATAAGACCTCTTTAATTGATCAAACAGATCATCTATATGAGGCATTGGGTACTTATTTTTAATAGTAACCCGGTTCAACTTTCGGTAATTAATGCAAAGTCGCAATGCTCCATCTTTCTTTTTAGCAAAGAGAGCCGGCGCTCCCCAAGGTGAAGTACTAGGGCGAATAAAACCTTTATCTAACAATTCCTGGAGTTGAATCTTCAACTCACTCAATTCAGCAGGTGCAAATCTATATGGGGCCATAGAAACTGGTGTCGTACCAGGTCCTAAATCAATAGAGAACTTGATCTCTCGGTGAGATGGTAAACTAACAAGATCCTCGGGAAAAACATCTGAGTATTCACAAACTACTCTCGGCAATTCAACTCGAATTTTATCACACTCACTACTCAAAAAGCTAGCAAGGAGACAACTAAGTTCACTCTGCCCATGCGGATCATATATCGGTGACAAGACTCTATCCACCCGGTCCCCCAAGAAATAAAAGCAATCACCGCTCAAGGTACATACAGTAACTTTCTGACGATAGCAATCTATAACAGCCCGATATGACGATAACCAGTCCATACCCAATATGACATCAAAATTAAGCATGTTAATCAATACAAATGCAAAAGGTAATCGACGACCAGCAACCTCGATGTCACAACCCTGACATCCCTGTCTCAAGACAGTCTGACCACCAATAGGTGACTCTACACAAATAGGAGATGCTAACTATGCCAACTCCAAACCCAAAACTGATGCATATGCATATGAAATAAAAGAATGGGATGCACCCGTATCAATCAACACATTAGCAATTGAATTGCAAAACAAAAAGGTACCTCTTACTACAGAAGGATCAGGTACAAGATCTGGCCCTACAACTGTATACATACGTCTAGTAGACCTCTCCTCAACCTGCTCACCCCTCGGAGCATAAGCCTGATGCACAGACTAAGCTAAAGAGACTCCTTGATTGGCCCTCGAGGCCTGTGCTAACTGCGTCGACTGGTAACTCTGTGTCTATCTCGAACCAAACGCACTAGGTGTACCACCCAGCTGTGGGCAAAACCTCTTCAGGTGCCTCGCCTGCCCGCACTGATAACAAGTGAGCAGTTGGCCTCTTCCTTGACTCTGGCTCTGAAAATGAGCCAAAGATGATGCTGCTCACTGTCCTCCTCCTCTCTGAGGACAAGCTAGAGACTTGTGGCCCAACTGACCACACTTAAAGTAAGTAAAATCCCCCTGCCCACCTCTCCCAGAACCTGAACTCGGTATTGGAAAAGTGGACCTCGATTGAGTTCCCTAGGACTGCTGAGGGTAGGAACCCCTCTACCTTTTACTGTCTCCCTGACTATCCTGACTCCTTCTGGAGCCCCTCATCCTTTCATCTTCTGCCTGCATAATAGTTTCAAGGTGGGCTGCAGATTGCACAAGGCGCCCATAATCTCTAGTCATGGAATCGGCAACTATATACATTAGCCTGGTCCTCAACCTTTTTTCAAACTCCAAACAACAGCGCTCCTCACTCGCCACTAACTTAGCCCCAAACCTCGACAGACTAGTAAAGGTTGCCTCAAACTCAGCCACTGGCGTGTTCAACTACAACAATTTAGAGAATTGATCTCTCAACTTCTCTCTAACCATAGGAGGTTGAAATTTGTCCTGGAAAGCCTCAACAAAAGCCTCCCAAGTTCCTTCAATACGCCCGCGTGCATACTTTCACCACTGACCTGCATCCACCGTCAACTGGAAAGATGCCAAGGTCACTTTCAACTGATCATCCGCGATGCCAAGCATCTCGAATGTCTTCACTAGCTGTTCTAGCCACTCATCTGCCTTTAATGGTTCCTTAGGATCACCCAAAAACTCATCTGGATTCGATCGGAAAAACTCCCTCTTTAAGAAAGATGGCCTTGCTTCAGCTACTTGGGCCTGGACTTGATTCTCAGCTCGGAGAATGTCCATAGACTCCCTAAATGCTTCGGCTATTTCGCGGGCTAAGGTGCCTGTGGCTTGTTGATTAACCGGTTAGGCCACATTGGCTCGAGCAACTCCTTCTTCTTGTGCCGAAATATCATCTGGTAAAGGCTCTTCATGCCTCTTAGGCCTACTACGCCTATTCCTACCACGTCTACGTCCTGACATCCTAATAAAGGTAACAATATGATTAGCACATTTATAAACGTGCCAAATTTAACTCACTCGTGGCCTAACACATTGGACAACAATAAATCACTCCACATAGACATGTAATCACATAAACACATACGAATTTCCTTCCTAGATAATAACCGTCCTACGGCGTTGCTAGAGTTCCAATCAGAAATAGTAGTGATCAAGTGCTCTTCTAATAGGACTTCCACAAACCCGTAGACTCAATCAACATCTTAGAAACTAAATTCCATACCTACATAATCATATAAGCATGTTATCACATAAGCATACAATACATGTTAACATCTCAATCAAGCGAGACAAACCCATTGTGGTACAAACCACTTCCCACGTATCCAAAGTATTCAAACCCGGTACACTTTGATACCAAGTTGTAATGCCCCCAAAATAATACAATAAAGATAACTCATATGCAGAATAAATATGAGAAACAACATACTTTCATATATCAGAGTTCACTATTTAACAACAAGTTAAATGCCATGTAGGCTTACATCTTTCCAAGTCATTGCTTGGTTACACAAATTGAGTCTCGCTCATTACATCTTAAGCCCTTGGCTTTACAGATAACAAACATACACACATAAGGCATAATTAAGAAGCTCTTGCTTACCGAAAGTCCATCCACGCTATTGCCTTGGACGAAACATGTCACCTGCACCTGAAAATGATATTCCGGTATAGGGTGAGCCAATAGCCCAGTAGAGATAATCTAACACAATATATGAGATTTAGCAAAAGTATAAATACCACGTGCATAAACAATACCGATACTAAAACATCCACAAGGCCTGTATATTCATATGCCACTAAGACCTAACCTCATTTCATTTTCCTTCAATTCATTTCTAGTTCATTCAAAGGAATCAGCACCCATTTATATATTCATATGCCACTAAGACCTAAACACTTCAAACCTACCATTTTACGGATATTTCATCCGAAGGAATCGGCACCCATTTATATATGAAATTTCGGGTCTTTCACCTAGGACACTCTGGCCAACTTGTTTAAAATGGAGTCCATCCCCTTTCTCTTCCTAAACAAATATACATATGCAATGTATTTATAAACATAATCACTTATAGAGTACATCCCCTTTCTCCTCCTAATAAACATACATATACAATGTATTTATAACATAGTCATATTCAATGACACCAACAATGGATTAGCGTTAAATCGCCTAATCCTTATGTTATTTCTACAACAATCATGACTATCTTCCACCAATAGCCCAATGCAATTATTTAAAAAGGGATGTTCAATATCAAAATAGATAGGTTATTTAAAACTTCCATAGGTGAGATATTACATATCCAATATCACCATTTATAACCATAACCTTCCAATTTCACATTTTCAATGTTAATCCCAATTATTTATGCAAAATAATGATTTAATCAAATTAGGGCAAAATCCCCCTATTATCAAATATCAACCCAAACAACAAAACAACTATTTTGGCCCAATACAGCCTTGTATCCAAACCTTAAACCCATTTATGCCAATTCCGTCAAAACTCTACTTTTCATTTCACACCCAAATTCTAGATTTGTCTAAACCACAACCAAATCTCATCATCTATACACAATAGCAAATAATTAAGCTAAAAACCATATTAGAGTGTAGAAATTCCCTACCTCAAGTGTAGAAGATGAACAAGCAAGATCAAAACTCCAAAGATGATGAAACCAACTCTTACTTGGATCAACACGAAGTCTTGAAGCCTTTTACCTTATTCTCAAAGACACTAGGGTCAAGAACTCAATGGATTTAGATGAAACCTTAGAGAGAAGGTGGCTTCTAGAGAGAGAAGTTGCAGATTTAGGGTTTGTGAGTGAAAAAGGAGATCAAAATTGAAGCAAAACGTCGCTGTTGTGAACTGATGTACACCAGGCTCGCTCGAGCAAAGGAGTTCTCGCTTGAGCGCAAGAAGCGTCGCTCGAGCGTAGAATGCAAAGCTTCAGGTCTGCCACCCAACTCAGATGCACACTCAAGCGCAATAAGGCTCGCTCGAGTAAAGAAACATTTTCACAAAGCTCGCTCGAGCGCAAGAATCCTCGCTCGAGCAAAGAGGCCAAAATCTGGGCAACAACCATTTGTACCAAGAGACAGCCAACCTATTCCAAACTCGCCCAACAAGTCCCAAAACTCAAATTCAAAGAATTAAAGGGAGGAAATAAAACAGACAACAATATACAATCACAGAACCCGAGTCCAGAACACAATAAAGGTCAGGGTAAAACCGAGATCCCTATACATTCTAGCAAGTACAAATACCCAAATACCCTCTAATACTAAACTAAAATTATCATACTACTCTCATTTTCATCTACCCACTACCAAACTCCTCTCTTTACACTATCAAAATATTCTTTAATCCTCCTCGGCGACACACTAAATGCTTGTAGACAATAATGAGAGTAATGCTAATCGAGAGTGGGAGAGGGTGCGACATTGTTACATTTCCAATGCAATGGTGTTCTTGGACTACCAATAAGTTTATTGGGTTAGCATTCCTTTAATTAAACTTCCAAAAATATTTTCGACCTTGGCCAAAACAGTGTTCTCAAAATATTTTGAAAAAGCTAAAAGAGGTGTGTGATCACATGGTAACCAATTCCAAATTGTCCGTTCTTCAATAAGAATATCCAAAATCAAGTTTTTCTCTAAAGAGTCAATTGGAAATTGATTAAATACATGAGGAGTACACAAAATACTCAAAAATTGAACTGCAGTGCGAAAGCAAAGTGGGATAAAGTGGGGCCCATTGATCAAAAGGGGCGGCCACATTCGTGGATTAGAAAAAACATGTGGTTGCATTTACGATGTGTAGCAGCTAGTTTTGACTTGAATGTATGTAGATCAAGTTTTGCAAAATTTTGTTTATAATTCTGTTTATGGCAAGGCGGCACACCGTGTAGCTATGTATATACAACATTAGGATTTTGACCTAATATGTATAAGCTTTTCCCTTAAGCCTTCTAGGCCTATATATACACCCTCCTCTTTTAACAAGATCAATAAATGGGGCAAAAACACCATACTAATCTAACTTCATCTATACACACTAACTCCAAACATCCAACCCTAATTCTAACAACCTAAAGGTGTTCTTGAGCTGCCAAAAGGTAAAGGCATGTGGCACTAAGAATCTTAAACCTGAGGGGAGCATTCCTAAACTCATCTCTTGCTAATTTACGCTACATCCTTTGCTTTGTTCAACAAACCATAACTAAACTTTTGTTTACCCACTATTTCCATGTACTTTCATCATGATTTTCATATTTGATAATGATTAGATAGAAGTCATGCATGATTCATGATGATAAAGTAGTTGTTTGTCATTTCTTTTTGCTACTTTTGCACTCTTTTGCATATTGTATAGTTGTTTTAAAATTCATAACATGCACATCATGTATATAGGCCAGGTACCCACCATTTTTACATGTCTATTGTTGCATTTAATTTTGTTTAATTGATTTGTATGGAAAAAATCATGTTGTAATGCAGATTCATCATGCTACAGTGTTTACCGAGTCTAGAGTCATATATCGTGAGCTTTTTGCATCAGTTTCATATCTAGGGTCATATGTCCATAATACTAATCATGGTTTGATTTCTTTTCGTGTGATTGCATCACTTCCCATGAACTGCATGCTTTCTCTTGTTCTATTTGTTATGCTTGCTTATCTATGTTATTTGCACGTTTGAGCAAGTTTGTATAGCCTAGGTTAGAGTGTTTCCATCTCATTATCAGAAAAAATTTATTATTAGAAACTCTGTTGTTTTGGTAGGTTTCCATTTTAGAAACTTTTCATTTTTTAAAACCTTCCTAAAACAATTTTTGGAAAGAAAAAGACATATACATGGTTGATAGGTTAGTCTAAGGGCATAGGTGATTAAAATAAATTTATAAATTAAATAGGAAAAAAATTAGTAGATACCAATATTTTACATTGAGCGAAAGGAGTGCTCAATCAATGACCTTCTCCTTTCATACCTAAATTGTCAAACCAAGATTTTTAGTAAAGACGTATCAATTGCCTAAATTAAAATGAAATTAGGCTTTCCTAGTTTCCCCTATAAAAAGTGGGTGGTTACTCCAATCTTTGTGAATTGGTCTATGTTTGCCAATTATCCCTTTATATGTCCCTCGAAAAATGAGATGGAATCCAACGAATTGGAAGAAAATATTGCCATTTTTAAACCTCAACGATTCACACTCGATTTAAAATAATAATAATAATAAATAAAGCTAGAAAATCAAATTTGATGTGTGGGATAGTGTGCCCCGTGAAAACAGGTGCGGTGCCCATGCTTACATCATACACTCTATTAGTTTAACTTTATAGTTAATTAGTGGAGGAGCTATTTGTTATGTGATAGAAAACCTCAAGGGATGGGATGTAATCTTAAACATAAAGGGAAAAATTGTATTTTAATAAACCTTAAGGGGTGTATTTGTAATTTATCTAATATAATTTTAATACCCAATCTTGATTTCATTCGATAAGGTTACAGAAAATTTAAAATTGATGATTAAAGTTCATACTCTTATAACATGACATGCACTTTAACCACAAAATTCTCATTTTTGTCAAAAGATGTCTAAACTCATCATATGCTTCGAGTTTCACATTTCCAAGTTTCTTACACTACTTCAAAATCACAAAACAATTAAAATCAAGCCAAAGCTTAAACCTAAGCCACAAGATTCATATTCTTTTCGAAGACTCAAAACTTTCACTCTTTCTTTTATAATTTAGATTCTTAGGAAGAAGAGCTCTAACCTAAGCATGACATTTAAATCAAATCAATCATTCAAGAGGTAAAATACTAACTTCTAAACCTCAAGTAAGACATTCTCAAGGCATGCAAGTATGCAGACAAGTTTCAAATCATACACTTGATGCTCAAATACTAATTTTTTATAACCTTCAAATGTTATCAAATCATGTAAAGCATATAAAATTTATCAAGTATAAATTACAGCTTAATCAAATTTACCTAGAATATGACTCCAAAGGTCCCATTCTAATGAACTTATAAAATAAACCCCAAACTTGCTTAGAATTCACCATAATGATAATAAAATTTCCCATTTTTATAGTTGTAACAAGCCCGCGAGGGACCTCGCGCTACAGTTTGGACTCGATTTTGTGTCATGTTTCTAAATCTGAACCAAAGAGTCCAAATCCAGCAAATCGTTTTGAAAAACAGATTTTTAGAAAAGAAGTGCCAAACATGGACTGCTTTGCCAGACACAGAGTCGCCACCTAAATATTTTTTAATGGGGGAATTTAGGAAACCCTGACTCGGTACCAAAGGCCACGTGTTCGTCATCACCAAAGTTGCCTCGGCTCGGGAACTTGGGTACGATTGGGGAAGGTCAGCTATGAGCACCCCCTTTCGCCTGATCCGAAGATCGGCCTCTACTAACCGTGATATCCAATTTTGAAAACGTTATGTGTTCTTATTCCCATTATTAGCCTAGAGTTACTATGTTATGCGCACAGCAAACAAGTATAGACTAGATCGCCTAGCTTAGAAACACGTATTGCATATCCGTTTGTTTTGGAAAACGCTTTGGGATTTACTACTCGCAAGTAGGCTAAAATACGGATTTCAATGAGTTGTTCCAACTCAAACAATCCAACCTTCACCCACAGGCATTCAGGCAGTTTAACATATAAGCATTTAGCCACATGGTAAGCATGCTGTCATGGCAACACTCACATGCATGCAAGGATGTTAAAGCATAAAATACTTACAAAGTACTCCGTGCCAAAACAAGAACATGTTAGCAATCAATGCGTGACCCAAGTCCATGTTAAGTGCCTAATGCATCGCATACAAAATGTCACTAGAATAGGCTCGGCTAATCTAAGGATGACATGTGAAATGCACAAGTAGCATGTATTCAAATTTATTTTGAAATATAATGCAATTAGCATGATGCGCCGAGCCCGGTGCATGCAATACTGATGAATGGTGCACGCATGCATAGCATAAGGTATGCTAAATTAAACATGACCTAATACTAACCATCAAAGCAGGTAAGTAAAAGGGAGAAAGAAGTGGGGGTTGGAAGACATACACACACTCACCCACACTTATTACAAATTCGCCCTCGCTCGGAGGGACCGAAAGAATATACAAATCAAATAATGAATTAACTATCCTAGCTAATTAATTATTACAGGCCAACTAAATTAATTAAGCAAATTAATTAATCTAATAAAGCAATAAACAGCAGCCTCGGGAAGAGGGCTCGATGCATGCGTGCTCGGTTCCGCTCGGAAATCCACTGTCATGCTCAAGATGCCTCTGTTTTCCATGCTCTGCTCCTCTGATGACTGCCAAAGTCTTAGGGTTTGCTCTATGGATGCCAGGGAACACCACCGACTAGGGGAGAACACCACCGGCCATGTAGAATGGTCACCGGCTGCAAGCTTGATCCATCGGCCAACAATGATAGCCGGTCGGCACTAAATGTGGCCGGCCGGACAAAACTTCCTGCAGAAACTGATTTGACAGCAGCAGAGGACAATACTTGGCATGGCAATGCATTTCAAGCAATGTATGCACCAATCACACCCCATATCATGTTTATGACTCAAAGGGACATGAGCCTTGGTTCTCGGACCACCAATCGCGCATTTCCATACATGATGGCCCAAGAAGCCAAGTATGCATTTTTAATATGGAATGTAATGCACGTAATCAAGCCAAGGGGGGACTTAACCTCTATCATAAGCAATTCAAGAGGCCAAGTATGCATGCTAATGTAATGCAACCTAAGCATGTTAACTAGGCATGCAACATGGAAATGCAAAGAGGCATACAAAACATGCAAGGCATGAGACAATGCAACCAATAAGCATGCAAGGCTAACGTGGGCATCCAAGCATGCAAGCCAATATGTGACTTCATTCAATCATGTAATTCCAAACATGCAACACACTCACCAATATGCTACAACATACAAGGAGCATATGCAACAAGCAAAGAGATGGACTTAAACATGATTTAGGCAGCCTTAACTAGGCCTAAAGTAGTGGCCAAAAAAACTAAAGAAATGGGACCAAACACACATACACACATGCACATGTTAATAGGCCAATACTTAAGCACATAAAGGCAACTTTTAAGCACACTTAAAAGAGGCAAACATGGACAAATGGCATGCATTAAACTCTGAAAATCATGCAAGAACATGGTGCCAAACCAAGCAGACAAGATAGGCTAAACATGCAACAATGGCCCAAAACTTAAGGCTAACAAGCCAAAATGTAAATGAGCTATACAATACATGGCAAGTATGACTCAAGAAATTTAAAACAGAGCTAAAGCATACAAAAACATGCATTAAAGCTTTACGAAGCTAGGCCTAAAACATGCTAGAACAAGGGCTTACAACCTAAGGCATGTTAAGGCCTAAACATGGCATTACAAGGCATGTATGCTAAGCAAGCATGGTGTACCAAAACCAACTAAAAATAGAGGCATATTATGACATAATAAGCACAAAAATCAGTTAAGGTATGGCCAACACACACGTAAACATGGTGCTCCCTCAAGAGGCAAAAATAGCCATTTTCAAGGACAACAAGGAGAGGGGGTGGCCCTCTCCTTCCTAGGACCTCAAGGCACCATCCTCACCTCTGAAATCCCTGAAGATTTCAGTGGTGAGGAGGCCCAAACACTATGGTCCCGGAGCTCACACAAAATGGCACAAAATAAGGGCCAAACAAGGCTTAAGAGGGGTCAAACAACCCCAAAGCTTAAAACACTCTTAACAAACTATTTAGAGGCCTTAAAAAAAGAACTTTTATGTGTTATACACAAAGCCAAAAAATAGTTGCAAGATAGGCAAAAGTAGAATGCAAAAATGGGGAATAAAAGGACAAACTTCTTACCCTTGAAGACTTTCTTCACAAATGAAGCTCCAGCAGCTTCTCGAGGTTGAAACCAGCTCCAAAACACTAAAAACAACCCTCAAGGGTCTCAGCTCCAAGAGATGGTGTGATGGTGTGTGTTTGTGAGCAAAAATGAGACAAAACACACATTATAGAGATAGGATATAAACCAAACCCTAACCCTTGAACTCAAACCCTAAAAATGGCTGTCTAAAATCTCTCCTTTTTGCAACAAGAGAGAAAACCTCTCTTTATAGAGCTTTTTGTCTTGTAAAACTTACAAGACAAGCCTCTAAAGAGAGAGATCTCCCCATACACGTGTATGGAGGGGAGTCAAATGTAAGCCAGCTGTGACAAAATATCTGCAAAAGCAGATGCACAGTAGTCGGCTGGCCAAAGATGCAGATAACCAAAAAAAGATAGCCGGCCGGCCATATATAATGCCGGCCGGCCAAACATTTGGTCGGTGGCCACAAAACATAGCCGGTGGCCTCAAGCCATGGCTGGTGATGGGTGGGGATGGTCTACAAGCCCTACCCTGCCTCTTAAAGGCAAAACACAAGTGTTTGGTACAAAACCAGACACAAAACAGTTAAGTCGAGAGATCTTGCGGCAAGGCGCGTAGCCGAGACCTTCGGGGACTCAAGACGAACACAAACAAGGGTGATCACTGAGTGTTCAATCAGTGACGTCCAAATCTTGAGGACGGTCAAAAATTGGGTGTCTACAATAGTGATTCAAGAAATTCCCCTAACATGGCATCTAATCATAATTTAATCCCAATAAATATTCACGATTCCAATCATTCAAGCAATTATTTATTACAATAAGATATTTTGTAAATAGAAACTTAGAACATGCTTTCATAATTAAAATCCCCCAACATACTGCCATAATAGAAATCCCTCCAACATGCTTTCTTAATTAAAAAATTCCTCAATATGCTCATGGAAATTCAAATCATACTCTTGAGACTATGAACATCCAAAACATGTTTTCTACTATATTGAATCAAGAGTTAGAAATCCTACCTTAAAATCACAAGCAAAGAGAAAGAGAAATCACCCAACATGCATGCAAAACCAAGAGGGAAAAATGAATTGCGAAATGATGTGTACTAGCAAAACTGTATGATGTGAAGATAGAAACTCCCCACAAGAAGTATAAGTTGTTTAGAAAGAGAGAACCTCAAAAATCAGAGATAGACGGGGAAAAGTGTACTGCCAATTTCTTTTTCAAACTTTGAGTAATTGCGTTGCAATTTCTTTTGATTTAAATCATTGGAGGTGAAATGCATTTCCTTTATCTGCAATAAAATAAATTGTTTTACATTGTTCAGACTCAATTTGGCCTTTCGTTTGATACCTACCTCAGAAGGATGCCTTAAAAAAAATTAAAAAAAAAAAGAACAAGAAGAACAAGAAGAAGAATAAGAAATTCATTGTATAACATTCTCAAGAGAATATATATATGTACATGAAACTCACCATCTTATTCCTCTTGTCATTCGCCATGGACTTCAAAAAGAAACAAACAAACCTAAATATTGAGTAAAAATAAAAGGCGAAACAATTACGGTAAAGAAACCATCAAAATTAATTGCAACCAATCCACACTCTCACTTCTCATTGTTGATTTGAGAATAGGTTATTTTGTAACTTTTTTAGTTTTTTGGCTAAAACATGAGATGAAAAAAAAAAACTAGTGTGTTTTAAATAATTTTTTAACTTTTTACGAAAAAAAGTGCAAAAAATAAAAAGAAAATGAAATATTTGACTTTTTGTATAGCTCTTAACTTTTGGGCTTTTTTAGTAACTTTTTGGTTGTTTGACTATTATAGGGGTTCCCAAACCAACCTTTTGTTGAAGTTATAATCAGTAGTTATTGACCTATCGCTAACGCTAACGAAAGACAATACGTTCGCGATTGATGAGCGAGAGCAACCAGCTTATCTTTCATGTGATTTATTCCTTAGGTTTTGTGTTTATCATCGTATAATAGGGGTGGGCATCATGTCGTGTCATGTCATGACATGTTTAGATCGTGTCATATCAGGTTCGCGTGTCGAAAGCATGAACATGAACATGAACATGACATGTTTATAATCGTCTCAACCTGTGGGTGACACGATTGACATGGTTAATTTCAAAACTTGTTTACCAAGACACGACAGGACACGATTGACCCAACATGAAAAACCTATTTATCCAAATAAATATTTGTTCAAAATTTTATTTCCACAATCATCATTCAACAATAATATGAAAACGTAACCAATAATAATAACACAACTTCAGTACATAATTAAGCAATAGTAAATATTGCTAAATTGACTACTTGTCAAATGTTTACCGATTCGGACATAACATAAGTTTCAATCCCAAACACAAAGTCTAGAAGTTCAATAAACTAGGACATAACATAACATAAGTTCAACTAGCGGTGGGGCACATGCAATGTGTGTGTAACTCAAAAATAAAAATAAAAATTATAATATAAGAATAATGGTTTCTCTTTTATTATTCAATCCAAATAATATTGTGATAAAGATTATAAAAAAAAAACTAAATAATTATTTTTATTTTTAATATCTTTTGATATCCTCTTTATTATCTACAATTTTTTTTTTTATTTTTTATTTGTTTAACTAAATTTAAAATTATATTCGTACATAATTTTTCAAGGTATCCTATCTCTTTTTTTTTTTTTAATTTAATATTTTTTAGAATCTTATTATTATCTACAAATAATAAACTTCTAATCAATAAATATAAAAAAATAAACAAATAAATTGAACCTTATCAGTTATAACAAATAAATTTAAAATTTTGATTTATCTTCAATTATTTTTCTAAGTTTCATTTTTTAATGTTTTTAGGAACAATCCAAATAGTTTTGTTATAATGATCATGAAAAGAATTAAATATTTATTTTTGATTTTAATATATTTGGTGTCCTTATTATCTATATATTTTTTTTTAATCTGCATAACCAAATTTAAAATTATATTCGTACGTAATTGCTCAAGATATCCTATGTCTTTCTCTCTTTTTTTTTTTTTTTTTTTTAATTTAAATATGTTTGGGAATCTTTTTATTATCTAAAAATAAATTGCTAATCAATAAATGTAAAAAATAAACAAATAAATTGAACCTTATCAAACAAATTAAAATTTTTCTGTTACTCATACATAATCGTATACGTATCCTATCTCTTTTCTGTTATTAATTTTAAAATGGGTGAAAAGAAGTAGTAATTAACCCTAGGTTAGAAAATTTTAAATAAAAATAAAATAGCTTCATTAAATAATTATACATTAATCCACCAGTTGGAAACAAATAAAATAGAGTTTAGAGAAGGAGAATTGATTCATCACAATTGATAATTTGATATATCATAATAAAGAAATAAAATAAAAAAGTAAAATAAAAAGAAATTGAAATTATTATAGATAGATAGTATATATATATATTTTCTATTTGTAATTTTAGATTGAACTTTTATTTGGTGGGAAAAATGAAAAAGTTTTTCATAAAAATATGCGCCTAAATTAAAATGTATACATATATATATATATATATTTTTATTTGTTGGCTTTTCAATCAACATGATGAACAAAATGAAACAATAATGTATATATGATTTTTTTTAATTTATTTATTTAGGTTGAACTCTAATACGGTGGAAATAATAAAAAAATAAAAAAAATCATAAATATGAGCGTAAATTGACATGATCAACAAAATGAAACAATAATGTATACAATTTTTTTTAATTCGTAATTTAGATTGGACTTTTATATGGTGGAAAAAATGAAAGAAAAAAAATCATAAAAATATGAGCGTAAGATCCACATCATATTTTGTTCATTTTTTTTATTTGTAATTTTGTTTGAACTTTTATATGGTGGAAAAAATGAAAAAAAATAATAAAAATATGAGCCTAAAATCCACATTATAATGTATACAATTCTTTCTTTCTTTCTTTCTTTTTTTTTTTTTTTTTTTAATGAACATGATCAACAAAATGGAAATGTGAATTTTCCATTGAGAAGTTATTAGTTCTAAACTGTTGATTAATAAACATTAAAAATAAATAATAAATAAATACCATGTTTTTTTACTAAACAAATACAAAATTTATATTTAAAACAAACAACCAAACAAATACTAATTCTAAATAAAACATGCATGGTCAAAGCAAATGAGATGTGCCACCAATTTTTCTTGTGCAAACTCATAAAACATGTACGGTCAAAGCAGATGAGATGTGCCACTAGTTTTTCTTAAAGAATTACAGAATTTATAAAAAAAAAAAAAACAATAAACAATATGTATATATTTTGATACTAAAAAAAATAAATAATAAATAAATATTATTTTTTTGACTAAACAATTACAGAATTTATACTAAAAAAAATAAACAAACATTGATAAAACACTTACCGTAAAAGAAGGGTGGTGTTGTTAGACAATCCCTTAGTTCTAAACTGCTACTGTATTTCATATTTTCATTTCATAATTTCTGAAGTTCTTATATTTCTATTCATATTATCTTTTCGGGCCAAAATTTAGAGGTTTGGATGGCCTATGAGGAACAATTATTTTGTATTCATATTTTCTGTAGTCTTTTTGTACTGCCTAAAAATTAAGAAAGCAACAGTCATAGAACAATACCTCCATCTGAATTGGTTCATCAGAATTTTTATGAGGGAGATGCACCAATAAATCCCAAATTAATAACTTATACACTCTTTAGTCCTAAAAGTTTTCTTATAGACTAAAAGGTCCCATTACAATGTTTCAAACATCAGATTAATGTTTCGAACATTAGATTTCGAACATCAGATTAATGTTTCGAACATTAGATTGATGTGCAAATGGGACTAAATGGAGCATAAGAAAACTTTTAGGACTAAATGGTTCAACTTTTCAAAAACTAGGACTTATTGGTAAATTTTCCTTTTTGGGATATATCATAATAAAGTAATAAAGTAATAAAATTAAAAAAAAAATTGAGAAAAATTGAATAAAAGAGTTTCAGTTAAAAAGAAATTTAGTGAGAATTGGGAGAAGAAAAAAAAAATTTACAATACGCAATCTGTATTTTACATACCAATAATATAAAAATAAATTATATAAAGAAAACATACTTGATAATACTTATTTTTATCTTTTTACTTGAGTAATAATCACTTCCAAAATTAACAAAATGATTGAGGTTAAAAATAAAAACAACAATAGAGCCTAACCCATTAAAATCAGACCCACCACCAATCTTCCGACCATGGTTGAACCCATTCAAATCCGACTCATTTGACTTCAAACTGTTGGACGAATTGACTGAATTGAATTCACCGATACGGAATTGTTGAAAGAGAGATTGGAAATCATTTGAAAAGTTAGTGCAAAGGGATGAGTAAAAAGTGAGGGAACAAATGTGAGGGATGAAGTAAAAAAATATAATTGAGCAGTTAAACTGAGAGAAGATGTAGGTGTGAAATAATAAAATGTGAGGGAACCGAACATGTAGGGCAGTTGACACGTGCAGGTGTAGTTTATATATATATACATATAATTTATAGGTGGCAAAAGCTTCAAGAGAATTGGGTTCAATTAATAGATAGTATAGATAAATTAGGACATAACATAAGTCTTAATCTCAAACACAAAGTCCAATCTTAAATATAAAAAAGCAACAAAAGTTCCATCGCAAAGCATCTTCACAACAGCATCACAAAGCATCACCAAACACCTTCAGAACACATACATAGATACATATATATATATATACATATATATCAATTATATATCACAAAGCATCTTCACAACAGCAACTAGTAGGAACACAGTAGAATAAAAACTTAGAAATTAAATTAAATAGAGGAGTCAATAAGGGAATACAAAATTAGAAATTAAATCTAGAGAGAGGACTAAATCTAAAAACTTTGATTTTGGGCAGAGAACACAACACAGCCAAATAGAATAAGGTCAAATGTTACGCCCCCAAAATAATACAAATAATCCATTCCATAAGATCTATGAACATAATAGAAATGATATACTTCATTCATTAGGGTTTATATTACAACAGGTGTTACATGCATTATACATTCATAAATATTCATTTTGAATTTACAACATATAACATTTATTAATAATAACAAAATAAATGCCTTACGGGCTTACACTTTTCCAAGACATAACTTGGTTACAACAAATGAGAGTTATAAGCTCTATACATATAAAGCCCTTGGCTTAAATAAATATTTAAACACAAAATAACAAAGTAGAGCCTCCAGCTCCTAAGTCCTCCCAAACTACGTCATTGAAGGAAACATATCACCAATACCTGAAAATGGTTTCCCAAGTAGGGTGAGCTAAAGCCCAGTAGAGATAGACTAACACAATATATGAGGTTTAACTAAGATATAAGTGCCAGATAAACGTTCCACATTCATAACCAACTTACATTCTTTTCATAATCATTCAATACTGATACCCATAACTCAATCCATTTCCATCTATTCAATTCATATAGATTCAATTAATTCCGAGTCAATTCATGAGACAAGTTCATTGTTATCTAAACATTCCAAATGAGACTACAACTCAGTGATTCACAATTCAATATGACTATTATTCAAACACTTCAAATTTTTTTTTTTTTTTGCCATTTTACGGAATTTTTACCGAGGGAATCGGCACCTATATGTGCATAAGATTCCAAGTGTTGCCATTTTATGGAATTTTCATCCTAGGAATCGACCCCCATGTATATATAAGATTTCAAGTTTTGCCATTTTACGGAATTTTCATCCGAGGGAAGCGGCACCCATATATATATATATGATTTTGGATTTTTCACCTTGAACACTCTGACCAACTTAATTATAAATGGAGTCCATCCCCTATCTCCTCCCAAACAAATATACATATACAATGTATTTAAAATCATTATCATATACAATGACTATCCACAACACACTTTCAATATCTCAAAAATACCATCATATTCAATGAAGTAAATTAAAAGTAGGTTTCAATTCACCTGATCCACATGCAGTTTCTACAACAATCATAACTATCCTCCACTAATAGCTCAAAACAGATATTTCTAAATAGATATACAATCTTCAAAACAGACAATTTATCAAATTCCCATAGGTGAGTGATTTAACCAAATCCAACTACACTATTTATTCATACATCCTCCAAATTTCATCTTTCTCATATCAATCTCATCATTTATACCAAGTAAATTATTTATCTTAAATTAGGGCAAATTTCCTTATTTTCTAAATATTAACCCCAAGGCCAAATTTTACCATTTTAACCTATATAACCTCATATTCAATACCCTATATGTATATTCATGGAGCCCAATATAAAAACCCCTCTTTCAATTTTTAAATCCAAACCCTAGCTTCACCAAAACATTCCCAAATCCCACAATTTATACATAACAACAAATAACTAGGTTAAAAACCATAACAAAGTGTAGAATATCCCTACCTCAAGAGTAGAAGCTCAAAGGAGATGATGAAGAAC
This sequence comes from Camellia lanceoleosa, assembly GCA_025200525.1. Classification (NCBI taxonomy): domain Eukaryota; kingdom Viridiplantae; phylum Streptophyta; class Magnoliopsida; order Ericales; family Theaceae; genus Camellia; species Camellia lanceoleosa. The sequence goes on from CM045768.1 coordinate 76,066,770, forward strand.
TTCAAAAATGCTCCAAATTCGATTTTGTTCGGATCAAGAGGAAGTCCATAAGATGCTCTAACTCTTTAACAAAGGGACTAGGGTTGAGAGATGCTTGGATCTTGAAGTATTTATAGAGAGAGAGGATTTTGGCGAGAGAGAGAGAGAGAGAGTGTGTGTGTGTGTGTATGTGTGTGTGCAGATTTATGGTTTTGGGGGTGAAGAGATAAAAAAATGTGATGCAAATAAGTTCTGCTGCGAACTAATATATGTGATCTTCGCTCGAGCGACCAGACACAACAAGTGACCTCGCTCGAGCGTAGAATACATACCTTCAGGTATTTCACAGACACGCATGCTCACTCGAGCGCAAGAAATCTCGCTCGAGCGAAGGAACAAATAACACAAGGATCGCTCGAGCGCAAGAAGCCTCGCTCGAGTGAAGAACTTCATCTTCCCCAGAAATGTTGCATCTGGAAGGAAACCTGAGAATTCCTAATTCTCGCTCGAGCGCAAGAAACCTCCCTCGAGCAAAGAAGTAAATTACAAAAAGCTCGCTTGAGCGCAAGAAGCCTCGCTCCAAAATGATTACAACTCAATTCTTCTTACCATGACCCATTTACCGGTCATTCAATCCTTCCACAAGAGAACAATTCCACAATAGATATATCTCAACATATATTATCAATGTGCATCTTTCGAAATTCAACCAATTTCAATATGTGCATCCCATATTTCCAAAACATATTCAATGTTTCCAAATTTGATACAACACATACAGTATTCTATATTCCCAGAACATATACAATGTTCATATTGAATCCATGTTTTCAAGACACCCACAACATATACAATGTTTTAACATTTCATTAACAAACTAAAATCTCGACATACGTTCAAATACCAACGAATAAGTCCGGATATTTCTCACGGACTTCAAATTTATGCTCCCAAGTTGCTTCCTCAATCCCGAGATGTTTCCATGATATCATAACTAATAGAATCATCTTGCTTCACAAGACTCGACTCAACAACAATGAATGAACATGATTACCTCCACAACCAGCCAAACTCACGACGGTTTATAAGACAAGAACACATTCCCCTGATAATAATAATAGTAACAACGACTTCAATAACAACCGCACTTCAAGACATCCACCATGACTTGACTACTTATAATACTCAAATCACCATTGAGTGCTTAACACTCCAACCTAGGGGAAAAGGAAAGCCACTCACACACAAGACTTTCGGTCAACTCTCGTAGAACGTGAACACAAAGTTAAACACGAATAATCAATAATGTTATGGCACATTAATGCCCGACAATTCCAAGTCGCTGCAAAAGACATACAAAATGTAACTAGCAACTTAGACTAGATCAAAATGTGACTTCTCAACACATGGCATAAGATATCCCGTTCAGGGTAAAAGAAATGCTTAATCTATCCCATTTGTTTCAAACACTTGATTTTCCTCCAAATTATTCTTATACATCCCTCGAGTAAATCATAACATAGTCATCCCACAAAACCCATCACACTCATGGTGGTGCTATAATATTCAAAGCAAAATTTTCTACGATGAGAACCCCTGTAAATTTTAGAAATGCCAGAACACAATAACACAAAGGAAGAAAATGCACACCCATTGTTCACATAATGGTGCAAGTGCTTATAAGATCAAGTTCTCAATCGAAATTCCAAACCGATTACTACCACTCAAACAACTTTCCAGCTGTCCTTTAATTATACAACCTACAATTTCGACCTATTCTCAAGGTGACTGTATGTCAACCAACCCAAGTATTGACCAATCAACTATCCAACTTTATTCACTCATACCAGTCTTCAAACACCAACATCTTGCCCAACCTCATCAACTTCTAAATGGAGTTCCATACACAACCTCTCCTGTCCAATGAATTACTCTGGATTTTTCAAAGTTACCACATGGTACTCTGATTTTTCATTCACTCCTCACGCATATGCTTAAGTGGTATGCACATCATCGCTTCACATTTGAGTCCTAGCTGAACTTTTCAAGTCAAACACAATACACCATCCCAAGCCAACGCATACACCGGCACCTTACACCATGCACACAAGGACCGAATAAGTCAAAACAACTCTGACAAAGTGCATTACTCACTCTACACAATCTTACTGCCTCACTCAGAGTTCCACTATCCAAACTGGATGACAAACACCCACACCAAAGTGACCCAGCATTATCAAACATCAAACTACTCAATTTCATCATTAACCGCACTATTGCCTTATCAAGGCACTCTCCTAGGATTGCCCCATGGCCGATCCCCTTCTATATATCATCTAATGACAACATACGAACCACACACCACCACAAACCATACTAGAAAAATCTCTTCACTTAATGCATGATATCCTACACCCACACTGAATCCCTTATTCTGAGAATGTACCCACAACCTCAATTGAATTCACAATAACGAAATTCACATTCTAGTTCCCTCACACCAAGTTAACTAGTAAGGGCTTACCACGCCACAACACCTATCGTTACTACGTAACCGTTTGAATCGAACACAAGCAAACATAACACCTCCATCCCTCAATGACCAATAAGGTCAACTCTTTATTCCACAGTCTATTTGTCACTCGTCACAAGAGTACAATCAAAATGCTAAGCCTCCGTGTCAATTCACTAGCCATTGCTACTACTAAACAACTACTTCGAACCAAGCCTTGGCACAAACGCAAGACACCGATAGGGCTTTCAAAGACTTACCGTCCTGACTCTCCAGAAGAACGAATGAAGTCCTTAATCTCCTCGCCGTTATTCCAAACCTTTACCCATAAACACTATTCCACTGTGACCCTACACACGGGTCACAGCCAAACCACGGGTTATATACCCAACCAACCCTTCCGACAGCATCACCTGACATAACCAGAATTAAGGTACATATCTATCGCATTCAAACATAATAAAAGAGTCCTGAAACTTAGGAAACCTCCACTATACTTCTGCCTAAAATATATTACCAACTGCTCACAACCCACCACTCACCGATGCTGATACCCAAAGTTTTGATAAGGGACTAACATCCCTTCAAAAGAAACAACCAATCAGAAGATATGAAGATCCAATAACATTACCTACCATGAAGGTACAAGTCTATACGTAACAAAACTATACGCTATTCATCCTTGAAAACATTGTGTTATATGTACAAAATCTAGTGCCAATCGCACACTTCACATCCTCTAGAGGAATTCCTACGACGGTCGACCAAGGTCTCTACCACACACATAGGACCAAATAAGGAATGCTCATGGAATTATGCACACTCGGCAAGTATAACTGTTCTCGCCCCATGGTAATGCTGACCAAGACACGCATCCCTCAACAACTCTTTTTAATTTCAAAATATGGCTCACCAGCTATCGCCTTTCCAAACCAGATCACATTCATGCATATGAATTAATACAAAAATTTTCCGATTCCACAATAATTTATCATATTTATAAAATTTAAGAGTCACTACATGTTCCAATCTGCCCAATCCATGGAAATAAACAAGCAAAGGCACATATCTATATAGGTAGTTATGATGTCTTAACAACCCCAAACACATTGGTTACATAACAGAACCTAATGATTACAACGATAACCCACCGGTTGCAAAACAAAATAGACAAAACAACACCCCATTAAGACTATCACCGTCACCGTCCCTCACTGGACTGCTAAAGTCGGTTATTTTCAAACCCAGGATACCCTAAGAGCTCATAGGCCACGAACAGGAATTGTTGATGTGTCCTGACTGGCCACACTTAGAACAAATGCATAATTCCCCACTAGGGTTCTGAGAATTTGACTGTCCCGAGGCCCTCGAAATCTAACCTGTTTATTTCGCATAACGGTATTGCCTCTGCCTAGACGAATAAGGTTGAACCCGACTAGGTTGCAAAACTCCCAAAGAAGCCCTTGGCTGGGTACAAAAACGTTTACAATAACCCAGCTGATTACACACCCAGCAAGTAAGTGGTTCCTGAATACGTGACTGGTTCAAAGTCTGAACTGGTGAGGATCCCAATGACTGCTTCCCTATCAAGCACTCGATCACTCCAAATCTTGGTTGACTTGATGATCCCAACGGTGCAACTACTGGTTGGACTACCAACCCTGCCCTTTTCCTCTGTGGGCAAGCTGGAGACTTGTGGCCCAGCTGACCACATATGAAACAAGTGAAACTCCTCTGCTTACCCTTCCCCAAACTCGAACCCGACACTAAAAAGGTAGATTTAGGCTGCTCTCCCTGAAACTGTTGTGAGTTGGAACCCCTCTGTCTCTTAAAAAGTCTATTAACATGTAATAACCCTCACCACTGATCACTGATAACCCTACTGATTACTGCTAAACTGAGACTGAATATGATTAGTAAGCGAATTGATTGAAATACTAAACTGACTGATTAAGTGTGCTAGTTTAAATGCATACCTATCTGTTGATTGTTAAACTTATCTGTCTATGTTTTATGTTTTAATTGCGAAAAGGCCTTATCGGCGGGCGAATCTGAAATCGATTAATGTTTTATGATCATTAGAATTTATAAGATTTTATGGCATAATTATCTGAAATGTGATTTAGTATGATTAAATTAGATTAAAATAAGCTAAATTGTATTGTTGGCTTATATTACCATTTAGCCATACTAGTGGCCCACTATCCAAACATTTTGATCTTCATACACACTTGACCAAAACATTTCCCTCAGCCTTATTTTGAGAGCTCAAAACCGGCTACAGAGAGAGAGAGAGAGAGCTAGGAGAAATCTTGAATTCTTGAGAATTGGCTTGGAAACTTGGTAGGTTTGAGGAATTCATTGCATATTTGAGCTCCCTTCTTGAAATTAAAGAGTTAAGGTAGAATTTATACCTTCTTGTTCATGTATTCAAGTGTTGCATGGTTTATGGAAGTCTAGAGTTTAAGGTCATGAATTAGCTTAATTTGTGGAATTGAAGCTCATTCCATGCATGCATGTTTATATTGTTGATTTTGAGTTGATTTCATGGAAAATTGTTACATGCATGTCCAAGTTCTAGCTAAGGTTCATGAAATCATCATGTTTTTGTAAGAATTGGCTCTTAGAGCAAGTATTTGATGCTTGAGAGTTGTATAAATGCATGCATGTCCAATTAAAGTCTTGTTCATGAATTTGGTTTGAAAATCATGTTGAATTGATCTTCCTTTGGGGCTTTGATTTTACAATTGAGCTTTGAATCACGTTAAACTATGGGTTTTGAAGTGTTTTCCAGAAAGTTAGCCCAAAGGGATCGAATTTGACACATTTGGAGTTAATTTGAGCTTGAGGTTCAAATCTAGAAATTCCAGATTTTGAACTCACGCTCGAGTGGGGTGACTGGCACTCGAGCGTGAAAATCGTGCTCCCAGCACTTTGCATTGTTTTGAAGTCCGCTCGAGCAGAATAATTGACACTCGAGCGGGACATTGTGTCTTACGCTCGAGCAGGTGTTGAGCGCCCAATCGAGCGTGAATTTCACCTATCCAGCACTTTTGACTATTTTGCAATACGCTTGAGCAGGTAATCCTACGCTCGAGCGGAAACCTTTGTCTGCATGTTCGCTTGAGCAGAGTAACCTACGCTCGAGCGGGACCCTTGTTTTTTGGAAATTCTGAAAATGCTTTTAAAGTGCATCTTTGCATCCTCATTTCATCCTAGGCATTCTTAGGCCTAGTTTAGGGCATCTTAATGAGGATATAGATGTAGAACCACACCGAGGCAAATTAGGGATTAAGTTATTATTTTTTCCAACTGTGTAGCTTAGTGTGTGTTTAATTTGTAACTATGTAGGGTTGGCATCTGAGGACGCACTCTAGCTTAACTGTAGCCCAGAACTCTGTGAGTAACAACTGTGTAAAGATATGTTCAAATACGAATATCTTCTGAATGGTTAAACTGCATCGTTAATCAATGAATGTATGTCCTCTATTCTCGAATCAGACAGGCATCCTTAGCAACTCATCACATATCACATCATATCTTTATCATCATAGAGATCTCGCCGGCCTTATCTTGGAACTTCACATCTTGTTATGATGGCCATCATTGATCGCTTTCGGTCTTTTAGGACCCATCTTGTTTCATCAGATCGCTATGCTAATGGATGTACCACATATGACCATTATATGAATAATGACCGATATACCGAATCAATCGATCGCTTTTCATCTTGAATGGATATTCATTCTTAACCTCTTTATGCATTATGTTATTCACTGGGCTTTAGCTCACTGCTCATATATATGTAGGTGTACAGGCATCGGACCATTGCTAGAAGCGTCAGGGTAAACTCCAGTTTTGTCAAGCCAACTTATGTGCCTCACTTGAGGTTCCAGAACTGTTCAAGCTAAGGCTGTCTTGGGGTGTTTTAGTTTCCCCCTTTCTGTTCTGTTTTGTATAGACTAAATGTTTTTGTACTGTACTGTTTAATAGGGATTAAGTCCCTGTCCTGAATGATTGTAAATGTTGTACATACTGTTTTGCACTGATTGTATATATGTATGAAAAGTCTTTTTGCATACAGACTGTCACAGCTCATTGGACATTATTTATTTACTATTTTGGCTTCCGCCACCAGACTCAGATATTCTTGTTAGCGGGCCTTCTAATCACGGATTCTTGGCGATTCTGATGCTAAACCCATAGGGGCGGGTTTGGGTCATGACATAACACCCTGAGTTACTGGGGTCACCAAGATGGCCTCCTTCCTACTCCGATCCATGACTAATACCGCTGCCTTTACATGAGCCGCCGCTTCAACAAGCGCACTATAACTTCTATGCCAAGACCCGACAATCCTTTCTCGGATGTCGTCACATAGCCTACTCTCAAACTCCAAACAACACAATTCCTCAGTCTCCACCAACTCCGGAGCAAACCTTGATAGGTTAGCAAACCATGCTTCAAACTGTACCAAAGGAGTAGTACCTTGGCGTAACTCCATAAACTATTTCCGCAACTCTTCCCGTGTGGCAGGAGGGAAATTTTTACTTCCTTGTCTAGGCATCCTAGTAAGGGTAACCCAAAGATTAGCACAAAGACAAATGTATCGGAATCAATTCACTCAAGTCATAGTACAATGGACATCACTAACTCATTCCACATAAGCACGTAATCATGTAAGCACATATGAATTTCATTTTCGGATAATGACCGTTCCGCGGCATTACTAGAGTTCCGGTTAGAAATGATAGTGATCAAGTGCCTTTCCAAAGGACTCCCAGAAACCTATGGACTCGATTAACATTCTAGAAATTAAATCTCATACCCATATAATCACATAAGCATGTTATCATATAAGCACATAACATCCATAGTTAAGTCTCTAACAAGCGAGACAAACCTATTGTGGTACTAACCACTTCCAACGTACCCAAGGTATTCAAACCCGGTATGCTCTGATACCAAGTTGTAACACCCCCAAAATAATACAAATAATCCATTCCATAAGATCTATGAACATAATAGATCTGATATACTTCATTCATCAGGCTTTATATTACAACATGTGTTACATGCATTATACATTCATAAATATTCATTCTGAATTTACAACATATAACATTTGATAATAATAACAAAATAAATGCCTTACGGGCTGGCACCTTTCCAAGACATAACTTGGTTACAACAAATAAGAGTTATAAGCTCTATACATATAAAGCCCTTGGCTTGAATAAATATTTAAACACAAAATAACAAAGTAGAGCATCCAGCTCCTAAGTCCTCCCAAGCTACGTCCTTGGAGGAAACATATCACTAATACCTGAAAATGGTTTCCCAAGTAGGGTGAGCCAAAGCCCAGTAGAGATAGACTAACACAATATATGAGGTTTAACTAAAATATAAGTGCCAGATAAATGTTCCACATTCATAACCAACTTATATTCTTTCCATAATCATTCAATACTGATACCCATAACTCAATCCATTTCCATCTATTTAATTCATATAGATTCAATTAATTCCGAGTCAATTCATGAGACAAGTTCATTGTTATCTAAACATTCCAAATGAGACTATAACTCAGTGATTCACAATTCAATACGACTATTATTCAAAAACTTCAATTTTTTTTTTCATTTTACGAAATGTTCACCTGAGGGAATTGGCATCCATAAGTGCACAAGATTTCAAGTGTTGCCATTTTACGGAATTTTCAGCCTAGGGAATCGACACCCATATATATATATATATAAGATTTCAAGTTTTGCCAATTTACGGAATTTTCATCCGAGGGAATCGACGCCTATATATATATATATTTTCGGGTCTTTCACCCTGGACACTCCGGCCAACTTAATTATAAATGGATTCCATCCCCTATCTCCTCTCAAACAAATATACATATACAATGTATTTAAAAGCATTATCATATACAATGACTATCCACAACACACTTTCAATATCTCAATCATACTGTCATATTCAATGCGATAAATTAAAAGATAGGTTTCAATTCACCTAATCCACGTGCAGTTTTTATAACAATCATAGCTATCCTCTACCGATAGCCCAAAACAAATATTTCTAAATAGATATACAATCTTCAAAACAGATAATTTATCGAATTCTCATAGGTGAGTGATTTAACCAAATCCAACTACACCATTTATTCGTACATCCTCCAAATTTCATATTTCCCATATCAATCTCATCATTTGTACCAAGTAAATTATTTATCTTAAATTAGGACAAATTTCCCACTTTTCCAAATATTAACCCCAAGGCCAAATTTCACCATTTTAACCTATATAACCTCATATTCAATACCCTATATGTATATTCATGGAGCCCAATATAAAAACCCCTCTTTCAATTTTTAAATCCAAACCCTAGCTTTACCAAAACCTTCCCAAATCCCACCATTTATACATAACAACAAATAACTAGGTTAAAAACCATAACAATGTGTAGAATATCCCTACCTCAAGAGTAGAAGTTGAAAGGAGATGATGAAGAACTTCAAAAATGCTCCAAATTCAATTTTGTTCGGATCAAGAGGAAGCCCACAAGATGCTCTAACTCTTTAACAAAGAGACTAAGGTTGAGAAATGCTTGGATCTTGAAGTATTTATAGAGAGAGAGAGAGAGAGAGAGAGAGAGAGAGAATGCCGATTTAGGATTTTGGGGGTGAAGAGATACAAAAATGTGATGCAGATAGGTTCTGCTACGAACTAATATATGCAATCTTCGCTCGAGCGAAGGAGTTGTCGCTTGGGAGACTAGACACAACAAGTGACCTCGCTCGAGTGCAAGAAGCCTCGCTCGAGTGTAGAATACATACCTTCAGGTATTTCACAGACGCACACGCTCTCTCGATTGCAAGAAACCTCGCTCGAGCGAAGGAACAAATAACACAAGGATCGCTCAAGCGCAAGAAGCCTCGCTTGAGTGAAGAACTTCATCTTTTCCAAAAATGCTACATCTGGAAGGAAACTTGAGAACTCCTAATTCTCGCTCGAGTGCGGGAAACCTCCCTCGAGCAAAGGAGCAAATTACAAAAAGCTCGCTCGAGCGTAAGAAGCCTCGCTCGAGCAAAGAGACCAAAAGCTGGGCAACAACCATCTAGACCAACTAGCAACCAACATGTTCCAAACACGCCCAACATATTCCAAAACTCCAATTCAAAGAATTAAAGGAGGAAAACAAGACATGGATACTACAATCAACCACGGAATCCGAGTTCGGAATATAACAAAGGTTGGGTCAAACCGGAATCGCTATATTAAAGCTATATTCAGTAACACAAAATGGAAGATGAGAGCAGCAGTGACTCAGTGAGCATTTTTGTTGAACGGGGAGGAAGAGGGTTTTAGAGAGAGAGAGAGAGAGAGAGAGAGAGAGAATGATTAAATATAGAGAGAACTTACCACAAGAGAGGACAATTTGATCAGACAGAGTGGTGTGTTGCTGGATTGGATAGGCGGATAAGATGAAAGCAGAGTAGTGGAAAAGATGAGAGCAGTAGCGAGGGTTTTAGGGTTTCATGAATCATCTCTTTATATAGCAACCAGCATAAATAAAATTTCATTGTAAGTAAAAAAAAATTAAATAATATTATTGTCCCTCGTTAATACAAATTTTATTTATAAATTAGTGTTGTATAAAGTTAAAAAAAAAAATAATAATTTAATATCATGTGATTTTTCAATTTTATAGAATTCATAAGTTATTTTTCTCTCATCTCACCCAAAGGAAATTTAATTATTAATTTGGTGTTTTTAATTTTTTAAAATAAAAAATCAAAAAAATTATTTTAGTTATTATTTAATAGTCAATAATTTTGATGATTTGGCATTCACTTACACAAATAAAAATAATATATATATATATTGTGAAACATGTCATATATCATATCAATGCACGAGTAAAAATAATATTTAACTAAAATAATGTTCAATTATTTTCTACCACTACTTTCACATTGTCACTATGGAGCCATTTGGGAACAAGTTAAAAAAGTTAAAAACCAGGTTTTAATCCATTTTGAGTCACATCATCTCTCACATAAAAAAGCAAAAAAAAAAAAAAAAAAAAAAAAAAAACTAAAAGAATCAAAAAGTCAGTTTTTAACCAACTTCTTAAATCATCCCTATCGATACGGACAGTAGCGTGTACTAATTTATATTTGCCTTATAAAACTAACATCAATCTATATATATACAAGGAAAATGGTCTTTTAAAGAACAATAAATGTGGAAGCTCCAAACTCCCAAACTAAATTTGTTAATTTGTTAATTTTTAAAGAAATTAAAAAAAAAAATCTATTGGTTAGTTCCTTAAGTCAAAAATCCAAAAACAAAAAAAGTACTAATTATCTACAGTTTTGAATTTTAAAAATTCAAAAAAATATGATAAGTCACCCTCACTCTTTCCAAAAATAATGTTGATCAAAACAATTCAAATAAAAAAAATAAAGACACTAATTATCTATTATTTTGAATTTCAAAATTCAAAATAATATGGTAAGCCACTTTCATCCCACTCTCACATTTTCCAAAAATAATATAAATCTAAAATTTTAAAGACCCAATCAAATTAAAAATTCAATACAATTCTCTCTTTAAAATACTTAATATTTGATCTTTTTTCTAGCCCGGCCAACTCCTCCCCAAATGTAATGATCCAATGGTTATTCTATCTCTTTGCTAATAGTCGAAACTTATTTCAAGTTTATTTGTATGTATTTTTTTTTTTTTTTTTTGTAAATTTGTATTTTTTTGTGAGTATTTTTTTTTCTCTATATGAATTTTTTTTCCAATGTATTTTTTTCCAGCTAAATTGATAATAAATATATATTTGTTAACTATCTTTGTTTTGGGAGTTGTTTTTTTTGTTTTTTTTTTTGGGTGTATGTTTGTGTATTTTTTTATATTGTTGTTTTATTTCTTTTGATATATCTGAATTGATAATATAGTTATGAGGGTTTTTTTTTTTTTATTTTATTTATTTATATATATAGAATATGACGTCTTATATTGTTCTTTATGATTTGGCCATTTTTTAAATTTCTTAAACAAAATCTTCAAATTTTTTATTTGTAAAAAATTAAAAACATTTAATTGACTTGCCCATCAATAAATAAAATTCTAAATAATGAACATTTGTCACGACTCGAACCCGCCCCTATGGGTTTGGTATCGTAACCGGCCAAAGGCCTCTTGGCAGAATAACATATAGTTAGGGGCTGCGAAAGTAAATATTCAAATTATACAAAGTCCATTGAGCTGTGAAGGCATACATGGGACAGATAACTTAAAACATTTAAAAACTTATGAGTGACGTCAAAAGATATAATATTTACACGTCACTCCAAGAACATGTTAACATAAATCTTGCCCATACACATAACAAACATGGTCTAGCACAAATACAAAAAAAAAAAAAAAAAAAAAAAAAAGAAGCCACAAAGCTTGACTTCAACTGGAACCTCTATGGGAGGCACTAAGGTTGGTTAACAAAAACTGAAACATAGGCCGTCAACTCTAGGCCTGGTCACGTGCCTGCTCACCTACATACATAACATAAATAGTGAGCAGAAGCCCAATGAATAATAACAGAGTAAAGATTTTACTGAATGATGTCCATACAAAAATAGAGTCTTGTACATAATCGGATGTCATAACAGAGCAGATTCATAGGCATAGTTACATTTTGTAATCAAAGCTTGTACATATATCACATCATAGTATATGGCACATCCATTAGCATTAATAAATCTGATGACCCATAAGGGACTGTCGTGAAGGCTTTCTGATGACTCATGTGCATAGAGACGTTTCCGATGACCCATAAAGGGACTGGATGACCCATAAAGGGATGCATATCATATGATGCTAAGGATGCCACGAATAATTTTCAAAATTTTGGACAATCATTCATTCATTCCAAAACATAGCATTTCAGAAAACTAATCATTTCATGTCATAGCATTCAGAAAATATTTAACATTGAACATAACTTTACAAAATTATTACTCACAGATAATTGGTAGCTCCGAATGATGGCAAAGTGGGCAATTCACCAAACCTGAGGTGCGTGACCTACATAACATGGCAGATTCATACATTGAAACACACGCTTGGATTGTACATAACTTATTTCATTATTCTTAGCATGCTTCTAACCTTTATCCTCATTATGGTGTCTTAATCTTGGCCTAGGAATGTCAAGGATGGAATGATGATGCAAAAATGTACTAAAAAACAATTTTCAAAACTTACTGAAAACAGGGTCCACGCTCGAACGTGGTTTTCCTCGCTCGAGCGAACATGCAAAAAGTGAGGTTTTGCTCGAGCATGACTTCCTTCACTCGAGCGTACTGTAAACTTTGAAAAAGTACTGGTTGCTTGCTTTTCACGCTCAATCGCAGCTCAAGCGTGAGACTCAGACCCTCGCTTGAGCGTGACTTCTGATGCTCGAGTGTGCTGCAAAACATATGAACTTCTGGTTACATGCATTTCACACTCGAGCAGGCCTTAGGTCGCTCGAGCAGAAGTGCACACACTTAGAGTGCTCGCTCGAGCGTGAACTCCTACACTCGAGTGTAGATGCAAATTCTGGAATTTCCAGATTTGATCTCCAAGCTTCAAACTCGAACTAAACACTTCAAAACTTATCCACTTGGGCCAAAATTTTTGAAAACGTTTGGAAACTCACAAAACATCATGATTTAAAGATCATTTCATGAAATCAAGGCCCAAAAGTATGTCAATTGTTCACAAATTCAACTTAAACTTTATGAATGTTTCATGAACATAACATGCATGAATTTCTTTGAACTCAAACCTCTTAAAACATGATCAAATTAGGCAAATTGATAGAAAACATGATGAATTCTCAAAACATAGGTGAAATGAACACATGCATGAAAGAATTCTTTGAAATCATGCTCATTTTGTGAAGAAATAGACATGCATGCATGGTATGGCTCAATTCTCTTCAATTCTAACTCAATTACACAACTAAGAGTTTGATTCCTTACCTAGAGACTTGAATTCACAAAGGTTGAAGTTGAAACTCCCAAATTCTCTTCCATTTCACAACATTTCCTAGTAAATCCTTTGTTTGAGCTCAATTTCTCCCAACTCTTCCCCCTCTCACGTTTTCTTACTTGAATAGGCTCAAAATGTATTGTGATGAAGGAAAAGGGATGAGTGGGAGCTCAATTGGTGCCTTAACTAGGCTTGGATAAAAGTGTAATTAATTAAGGTTAATTAAGTGGACATTAACTTATTCTAATTTAATCGTTCCAAATTGAATTTTAATTAAACCTACCATAAGGTTCTAAATTCCAAATGACACATAAATCAAATCAATTTCAGAATTAGATGCCGATAAGGCCTTCAATTCGTAAACCGAAACTAGAACATGAACAGATCTTTCTACATCAAACAGATATAAACACAAAATGATGCAATGCACATGTAATTAATCCAAAATCTGGTCGTAATAACTTGTTAGGCACATGAAATCATAGATTAATGTTAATCATGGGTCAGGGTTGTTATAATCTTCCCCCCTTAAAAGAGTTTGGTCCTCCAAACTCGAATTACCTTCATTTTAGAAGAACATTGGGTCTAACGGAAACAGTTCTGGGTATCTCTTCATCGTATCTTCTTCTGTTTCCCATATAGCATAAGTTTCCCCGTGATTCTGCCAATCAACTTTCACCAATGGTATTTCTTTATTTCTCAATCTTTTGATTCGACGATTCACAATCTGAATAGGTCTTTCTTTATAAGTATAATAATCTTTTAGAAGTACATGAGTCATCTCAATCACATGTAGCGGATGCCTCAAATAATCTTGAAGCATAGAGACATGAAAGACATTATGCATGTTTTCCATTACTGGAGGTAAGGCTACTCGGTATGTTATCGAATTGATCTTCTCAAGAATCTCATATGCCCAATATATCTTAGCGCCAACTTGCCCTTAACACCAAACCGAGTTTGTCCTTTCATTGGCGTCACTTTTATAAATACATGGTCCCCGACTTCATATTCTCTGTCTCTTCTTCGAACATCAACATAACTCTTTTGCCGGCTTTGTGTAGTTTTCAACCTTTGCTGAATCAATTTCACATTTTCAGTCGTTTCTTGTACAAGTTCTGATCCCAACAAAGGTCTATCATTTACCTCGGCCCAACATATCGGAGATCGGCATTTTCTTCCATACAAAGCTTTATAAGAAGCCATCCCAATGCTTGAATGGTAGCTGTTGTTGTACACAAACTCAACCAATGGCAAATAAGTCTCCCAATTTCCTTGGAAATCTAACACGCACATTCTGAGCATATCTTCCAAGGTTTATTTGTCTGTTCAGTCTGACCATCTTTTTGTGGGTGATAAGCACTACTCAACTTCAGTTCTGTCCCCAAAGCTTGTTGCAAACTTTGCCAGAATCTTGATGTGAACTTCGAATCTCTGTTAGATATAATAGATACCGGTACACCACGTAATCTCACAATTTCATTCACATACATGTTAGCTAACTTATCCGCATTATAAATTGTTTTGATAGGCAGAAAATAGGCAGATTTAGTCAAACGATAAACTATAACCCAGATAGAATCCATATCTCGGGAAGAGCGAGGCAATCCCACAATGAAGTCCATGGTAATGTGCTCCCATTTCCATTCCGGTATTGGAAACGGCTGTAACAAACCAACGGGTCGTTGATGTTCGGCTTTAACTATAGCGACCCCGGTCTTTTTCCCATTTGATTATTATATCCGGACTTACGTTCCGCGGATTCTGTTATTATATTTGTTGTTCTCTAATTCCTCAATTGAGTTATAGGATGTGTTGGGCAGGTTTGTTTCAGGTTGGTTGGGTTCGGAAATCAAATCTTGCTGTCCAGTTTTTGAGTTGGTCGCTCGAGCGAGGGTTTGGTCGCACGGTCAAGGGTTGAGTTTTGTTTCTAGTGGCTCGAGCGAGATTTCTTCGCCGAGCGAGAGATTGCGTCTAGTATAGACCAGAGAGCAGAGTGTTTTCGCTCGAGCGAGCTTTCTTCGCTCGAGCGAGCGAGCTGTATGTTTTCGAGTTCTTCGCTCGAGCGAGCATTCTGTCGCTCGAGCATGCTTCTGGGTTGCAGACCTGAGGCATCGAGTTCTTGGCTCGAGCGAGCTTTTCTTCGCTCGAGCGAGTATTTCTTGTGTCTGGTCGCTCGAGCGACCATGTCTTCGCTCGAGCGAGCCTGTCCAGTATTTAAACGCAGCAGCAGTTTTAAAACGTCCTTTTTCACATTTTTTGATCCAAAAACCCTAGTTTCGAGTTTCTTCTTTCTCAACTCATCTTTTCCTTGGGTTTGATCTATCTAGGGGCGTTCTAACCTAGTTCCTTCATTAAAAGGTAGAGGAGAGTGAGGGCTTTCATTTAATCTAGACATTGTTGGATTTGGAGCACTTTAACATTTGGGCAAACATCTTCATCTTCTTCTATTGGGTTCATTGCTTTGAGGTAGGGATTTCCTACTCCTTGTATACGTTTTAATCCTAAGTGTTGGTGTTCTGGTATATGGGAGGGGGTGGTTTAGTAATTCTGGGAGAAATCCTAGGGTTTTGTCAGAGATTAATTCATGTAATTAATTTAAAAAGGGGAATTGTGTATTGGGTTAAATTCATGAGATTTGGGAAATTGAGATTGGTTGATGTAATTGAATGTTTAATCACTCATATGTGGATTTGATAATATATATATATTGTGATATTTATTTCTCGCTTAGAAATAACTGTTTGGGGCTATCGGTGGAGGATAGCCATTGATTATTGTAGACCTTGCATGCTGCTTAGGTATAACTGGAATTAAGTCACATATGTTGACTGTTGAATTAATACAGAACATTACTTGTATTGATTGTGTGTTGCATATGGCAATTTGTATGTTTCATTGCATATGCATGATGTTTGGAGGAGATAGGGGATGAACTCCACGGTTTAGGGGAAGATAGGGGATGGACCTCTAAACCGGATTTGTTTGGAGGAGATAGGGGATGAACTCCACGGTTTAGGGGAAGATAGGGGATGGACCTCTAAACCGGATTTTTGTTTGGGAGGAGATAGGGGATGGACTCCATTAGCATCACTTTTATGTGTGCTTATTTATATTGAAGTGTTTTGTTGATACAGCACCAAAATGTGTATCAATTGGGAAGTATGGAAGTGAATTGATTATGATTGATATAATACCAACTTGTGTATTTGTTATGATTAGGTTTAACTTGAATTGTTATTCCTGTGGAATTGGAAGTTTTGTTAATAAAAGATGAAACCCGTTGAGTTATTTGGCGTGTTAGCCATAGATGAAAAGTAGGATGTGCCATAGACAATGTGTCATAGGCAATATAGACATTCATGTCTTAAAAAGTGTAATTGGATTATAGTGTGTTAACCATGTATTAGATGCTAATACTTTAGTTAATTCTTATGCTTGGTTTAGTATTTCTCTAGTGGGTGGCTCACCCTATATGGGAACTTCATTTTTCAGTGTGTGGTTCACTACCTCCAAGGACTTAGCTTGTGAGGAATTGAATTGGAAGACTTGTTTTATTTTTTTATTTATTTTATTTGAACAATGTAAACTTTCAAGCCTAGGGCTTTATTTGTTTTGAGTTAGAACTCATGAATTTGTGTCCAAGTGTTGGCTTGGCAAGATGTAAGCCCATAGGGCATTTATTTGATGTTTTATCCATATTACTCTGGTGACTTAAATAATATACTTGTTTTCTTTTATTAATGCATGTCATGTTTCGGGTTTATTTTTTTGAGGCGTTACAACTTGGTATCGAGGCGTCGGGTTTGAATACTTTAGTGCGTGGGAAGTGATTAGAATCACAATGGGTTCGTCTCGTTTGATAGAGACATAGTGTAATGATTGCATGCTTATATGATAACATGTTTATGTGACTATGTGGGTATGGAATGTAGTTTCTAGGATGTTGATTGGACCCTTGAGTCTCTAAATGTCTTGTTGGAAAGGCACTTGATCAATGTTGTTTCCAACCGAACTTTAGCGACGTCTCGACCTGTCATTATCCAGAATGAAATTGTAGGTGCTTATGTGATTATGTGCTTACGTGGTGTGAATTATTGTTGTCCAATGTATTAGGACGCAAGTGTTATAGTTTTGGCACATTATTTAGAGTGCTAACGTCTTTGTTTCCTTCATTAGGATGTCAGGGCGGGGGCGAGGGCGCGGTAGGCGGGGGAGGCAGGCCTGGCAGGAAGTGCCTATCTGGGAGGAGATCTGGCGATTCAGAGGGTGTTGGCCAAGCCAATGTGGCCGAGCCAAGAGGGCGACAAGGTATGGCGCTTTGGCCCAAGAGATAGCCGGAGCTTTTAGGAGTCTGTGGGCATTCTTAGGGCTCGAATCGTGCTCGGTAGTTGTGGCGGATCAGGCCTTCTTTTTGAAGAGGGAATTCTTCCTGTCTCAACCGGACGTGTTTATAGGTGATCCTAGCGAGCCGCTTAAAGGCGCATTTAATGGCTCGAATGCAGACAACGAAACGTTTGAGATGCTTGGCATCGAAGACGAGGGTTGAAGGTGACCTTGGCATCGCTCGGTGAAGGAGATGCGGTCATGGTGGAAGTTCACCAAGGGTCGTATTGGAGTCGTGGAAGGCTTTTGTTGATGCTTTTCAGAGAAGTACTTGTCTCCAATTTGCTCAGAGAAGTTGAGAGATCGATTCCGCCATCTTGAGCGTAACAGTTTATCGATGGGCGAGTTTGAAGCGGCATTCACTAGTTTGTCGAGTTTGCACCCTGAGTTGGTGGCAACCGAGGCCGCATTGAGTTTGAGAAGAAGTTGAGGCGTGGCCTCATCTTTGAGAATTGTTGGGTCTATGATTAGGGATTTGGGCGATTGGTTGATGCAAAGTTTCACACCGAGATTATGATGCAGAAGAGGGGAAAGCGAAAAGGCTCCAAGAGGAGTCGATGGCCAGAGTGATGGCGAGGCGCAGAGGTTTCACTCCTCAGCACCCACAGAGTAGTTTTTCTAGATCCACTTTTCAAGTGCCGAGTGCTAGTTCTGGGAAAGGCGATCGAGGAGACATTACTGTTTCAAGTGTGGTCACCGGGCCACAAGTCTCGGCTTGTCCTCGGAGGAGGAGTTCGAGGGCGAGATCTTCTTGGCTCGATCTCGAGCCAGAGTCGAGTAGAGGTCAGTCCTCTTGTTTTCAGTCTTGATCGGCGGGGCACATGAAGAGGTTTTGCCCAGTTGGGTGGCACACCGGTACTTGGTTCGAGGCGGCACTGAGTCGATGCCTACTCGGTCGATTCGAGCCTCGAGGGCCAACCAGGGCTTCTTCGTCCCAATCAGGTACCATCGCTCGAGGGTGAGCAGTTGATCGAGGTCATCTGGTAGCGTGTATCTTATTACAGCAGATCTTATACTGACTCCATCTGTGGTTAGAGGTACCTTCTTGTTTTGCAATTCGTTGCTAGTGTATTGATCGACACGGTGCGTCTCATTCCTTTGTGTCTCGCATTTGCATCTATTTTGGAGTTGGAGTTAGCTCGATTAGCATCTCCCATTTGTGTAGTGTCGCTCTTGGGGTGAGTTGATTTTGAAACAAGGTGTTAGGGGTTGTGATATAGAGGTCGATGATCATAGAATCCCTTTCTCTTTTGTAGTGATGCCCATGAAGGGCTTCGATGTTATTTTGGGTATGGATGGTTATCATCATACCGGCATTTATTGATTGCTACCGTCGAGGGTAACTTGTTGTACAAAGGAGCGGAGAACGCCATTTTCATTTCGGGGACAGGTTGGTAGTGTTTTGCCACGAGGTATGATCCATGAGGCGGAGTGAGCTTAGTAGTTTACTTGCTAGTCTTGCGATTAGTGAGGATGTTAAGACTCGATTGTGTTACCAAGGGTGGTTTGTGAGTACTCGGACGTCTTTCCCGAGGATCCGTCGATTTACCACCGCATCGAGAGATTGAATTCTCTATTGACTTAGTGCGATGCAGACGGCCCGATTTCTATAGCACCTTATCGTTTTGCCCTCACGAACTAGTTGAATTGAAGATTCACTCGAGTTGTTAGATAAGGGTTATATCCGTCCTAGTGTTTCACCGTGGGAGCGCCAAATTTTTCGTTAAAAAGAAAGGTGGTGCTTTGAGACTTTGTATAGATTACGGAAGTTGAATCGGGTGACGGTTAGAATAAGTACCGATGCCTCGTATAGACGATTTGTTCGTCGATTGAAGGGTTCCGTTGTTTCTCTAAGATAGACTTGAGATCGGGTTATCATCGGTTGAGAGTCGAGGAGGAGGATATTCCAAAGACGGCATTCCGTGCGGTATGGCCTCTGAGTTTACGGTGATGCCGCTTGGGCTCACCAATGCACCAATGGTATTTATGGATTTGATGAACCGGATCTTCCGAGCATTTTGGATCGTTTTGTGGTCGTCTTCGTGGACGACATTTTGATTTATTCACCTTCAGAGGAAGAGCACGAGGAACACTTGAGAGTGGTGCTAGAATTACTTAGAACCCATAAGCTTTATGCTAAGTTTGGGAAGTGTGAGTTCTGGCTAGAAGAGGTGAAGTTCTTAGGCCATGTAGTTTGGGGAAGGGGTGTCTGTTGATACATCCAAGACGGAGGCAGTGCAAGATTGGGCACAACCTAAGAGTGTATTTGAGATCCGCAGTTTTCTGGGATTAGCTGGGTATTACCGTCGGTTTGTGAAGGATTTCTCCAGGTTAGCTTCACCGTTGACTAGATTGACTCGGAAGGGAGTCAAATTTGTTTGGAGTGAGACTTGTGAAAGGTCATTTCAGAGTTGAAAGTTAGATTGACCACCGCTCGGTTTTGATTATTAGGAGAGGGTTGGGTTATTCGATTTATTGTGACGCCTCACGAGAGGTGCAGGTTGTGTGTTGATGCAAGAGGGAAAGTGGTTGCCTATGGCTCACGCCGCTTGAAAATTCACGAGAAGAATTACCTCGCATGATTTAGAGCTAGCAGCTGTGATATTTGCCCTAAAAATTTGGAGACATTATTTGTATGGTGAGAAATTTGAGGTATTCTCCGACCATAAGAGTTTAAAATATTTGTTCACTCAGAAGGACTTGAATTTGAGGCAGAGGAGGTGGATGGAGTTCATTGAGGATTATGATTTCGAGTTGCACTATCATCCAAGGAAGGCCAATGTTGTGGCCGATGCCCTTAGCAGAAAATCTGTTGGTGACGTTGCAAGATAGCCATCCGAGTGGGAGATGTTGGGTTGTTGGGGAGTTTGATTTGCATTTGGCGAATCCGTTGAGGCTGCCTTGTTTTCGATTGTTGCACGCCTACACTTGTGACTCGAGTGTTAGAGGCTCGAGAGGGTGATCTTGAGGTAGAATCTCTCCAAGAAAAGATTTCCATTGGGAAGGTTGAGAAGGGTTTGACGGTGTATCCCGACCTGGCGTGAGATACCGAGATCGTCTGCTTGTACCGAATCTTGCCGTGAGGAGGTACTCAGAGTTTCATCATTCGCGCTTGCGGTGCATCCGGAGGTACTAAGATGTATCGATTTGGGCCGCCATTTTGGTGGCGGGTATGAAGAGAGATGTGGCAGCTTTCGTATCTAAGTGCCTTACTTGTCAGCAAGTGAAGGCCGAGCATCAGAGGCCAGCGGGTTTGTTGCAACCCTTGCCTATTGCCGAGTGGAAGTGGGAGCATGTCACTATGGACTTCGTTGTGGGTCTTCCAAGACTCGGAGGTAGTGATGCTATTTGGGTTGTGGTAGACCGGTTGTGAAGTCGGCGCACTTCATTCCTATGCGTGTTAGAGATTCGGTAGATCATCTTGCCGATTTGTATGTTCGGGACATAGTGAGGTTGCACGGGTCCCAAAGGATTTATTGTTTCAGATAGAGATCCTCGTTTCACTGCCAGGTTGTGGCAGAGTTTGCAGAGTGCTTTAGGCACTAAGTTGACCCTTAGTACGGCTTATCATCCTCAGACTGACGGGCAGTCCGAGCGTACTATTCAGATCCTGGAGGATATGCTTCGAGGTTGTGTTCTCGACCTTAATGGGTCGGGAGAAGCACTTGCCATTAGTGGAGTTTGCTTACAACAATAGCTTTCGGCCTAGTATCGGTATGGCACCGCTTGAGGCCTTATATGGCCGGTAAAGTGTAGATCTCCGCTTGTTGGGCCGAGGTGGGTGACGACCTTTGTTGGGTCCGAGTTGGTGAGGGAAACCACGGAGAAAGTTGAGCTTATCCGTAAGAGGTCAAGTTACTGACCGCAGTCGTAAATCTTATGCCGACCGTAGGAGGAGACCTTTGGTGTTTGAGGTAGGTGATCATGTCTTTCGAAAATATCACCTAGGCGAGGTTTGATGAGATTTGGGAAGAGCGGAAGTTGTCCCCTCGGTTCATTGGGCCTTTTGAAATCCTTGAGAGGATTGGCGAGGTCGCTTATCGCTTAGCTTTGCCACCGCAGCTTATCCGGAGTTCATGACGTGTTTCATGTGAGTATGCTCCTAAGTATGAGCCGAACCCGTCACATGTGTTGGATTGGACGGAATTAGTTGTTGATGAGGATGTCTCGTATGAGGAGAGACCGTCCGGTTTTTGGATAGGCGGGATCAAGTTTTTGCGTGGCAAGACTATCCCTTTGGTGAAAGTTCTGTGGAAGCATCACGGAGTGGAGGAAGCCACTTGGGAACGTGAGTTGGAAGTCCGTGAGAAATATCCGGATTTGTTTATTGATTTGTAATCTTGTACTTAGATTATATAATATTGCGGAACTTGAGAATTTTATATATGTCTTGAGTTGGAAAACATTGAGGACAGCTTTGATTGAATGTTAACAGCTTGAAACTTGCCACATAATGGGAGTAATGTGTTGTTTATACCATGAGATTGAATACGATATGGAATTTGTTAACATCGAAAGGAATAATGCATAATATTGATGCAGGTTGAAATATATGTTGGTTTATACATATTGTGAGATGCCTCTTAATGAGAGATGAAGTGACCAATATTGGTCAAGATTGTTGATTATTGTTTTATGTATCATTGGGAATTAAGAAAAACTTGTTTTTTACAAACTCATGCTTAATTTCGGGGCGAAATTCTTTTAAGGGAGGTTATAGCGAATTCCGGTCTTTCCCATTTGATTATTATATCCCACTTACGTTCGCATGATTCTCGTTATTATATTTGTTGTTCTCTAATTCCTCAATTGAGTTATAGGATGTGTTGGGCGTGTTTGTTTGAGTTGGTTGGGTTCTAAATCAAATCTTGCCGCCCGATTTTGAGTTGGTCGCCGGCGAGGGTTTGGTCGCCGAGCGAGGTTGAGTTTTGTTTCTAGTGGCTCGAGCCAGATTTCTTCGCCGAGCGAGATTGCGTCTAGTATAGACCAGAGAGCAGAGTGTTTTCGCTCGAGCGAGCTTTCTTCGCTCGAGCGAGCGAGTTGTATGTTTTCGAGTTCTTCGCTCGAGCGAGCATTCTGTCGCTCGAGCATGCTTCTGGGTTGCAGACCTGAAGCATCGAGTTCTTGGCTCGAGCGAGCTTTTCTTCGCTCGAGCGAGTATTTCTTGTGTCTGGTCGCTCGAGCGACCATGTCTTCGCTCGAGCGAGCCTCGCCCAAAGATTTAAACGCAGCAGTTAGCTTTTAAAACGTCCTTTTTCACATTTTTTGATCCAAAAACCCTAGTTTCGAGTTTCTTCTTTCTCAACTCATCTTTTCCTTGGGTTTGATCTATCTAGGGGGCGTTCTAACCTAGTTCCTTCATTAAAAAGGTAGAGAGTGAGGGCTTTCATTTAATCGAGCATTGTTGGATTTGGAGCACTTTAACATTTGGGCAAACATCTTCATCTTCTTCTATTGGGTTCATTGCTTTGAGGTAGGGATTTCCTACTCCTTGTATAATGCTTTTAATCCTAAGTGTTGGTGTTCTGGTATATGGGAGGGGGTGGTTTAGTAATTCTGGGAGAAATCCTAGGGTTTTGTCAGAGATTAATTCATGTAATTAATTTAAAAAGGGGAATTGTGTATTGGGTTAAATTCATGAGATTTGGGAAATTGAGATTGGTTGATGTAATTGAATGTTTAATCACTCATATGTGGATTTGATAATGTATATATATTGTGATATTTATTTCTCGCTTAGAAATAACTGTTTGGGGCTATCGGTGGAGGATAGCCATTGATTATTGTAGACCTTGCATGCTGCTTAGGTATAACTGGAATTAAGTCACATATGTTGACTGTTGAATTAATACAGAACATTACTTGTATTGATTGTGTGTTGCATATGGCAATTTGTATGTTTCATTGCATATGCATGATGTTTGGAGGAGATAGGGGATGAACTCCACGGTTTAGGGGAAGATAGGGGATGGACCTCTAAACCGGATTTGTTTGGAGGAGATAGGGGATGAACTCCACGGTTTAGGGAAGATAGGGATGGACCTCTAAACCGGATTTTTGTTTGGGAGGAGATAGGATGGACTCCATTAGCATCACTTTTATGTGTGCTTATTTATATTGAAGTGTTTTGTTGATACAAAGACCAAAATGTGTATCAATTGGGAAGTATGGAAGTGAATTGATTATGATTGATATAATACCAACTTGTGTATTTGTTATGATTAGGTTTAACTTGAATTGTTATTCTGTGGAATTGGAAGTTTTGTTAATAAAAGATGAAACCCGTTGAGTTATTTGGCGTGTTCGAGCCATAGATGAAAAGTAAGATGTGCCATAGACAATATGTCATAGGCAATATAGACATTCATGTCTTAAAAAGTGTAATTGGATTATAGTGTGTTAACCATGTATTAGATGCTAATACTTTAGTTAATTCTTATGCTTGGTTTAGTATTTCTCTAGTGGGTGGCTCACCCTATATGGGAACTTCATTTTTCAGTATGTTGGTTCACTACCTCCAAGGACTTAGCTTGTGAGGAATTGAATTGGAAGACTTGTTTTATTTTTTTTATTTATTTTATTTGAACAATGTAAACTTTCAAGCCTAGGGCTTTATTTGTTTTGAGTTAGAACTCATGAATTTGTGTCCAAGTGTTGGCTTGGCAAGATGTAAGCCCATAGGGCATTTATTTGATGTTTTATCCCATATTACTCTGGTGACTTAAATAATATACTGTTTTTCTTTTATTAATGCATGTCATGTTTCGGGTTTATTTTTTTGAGGGCGTTACATTAACTTGTTGGCAATGTAAACATCTAGCCACAAAATCTGCAATGCACTTTTTCATTCCAGGCCACCAGAAATTCTGTTTCAAAGCATGATACATCTTCGTGTTTCCTGGATACATGGCGAATTTCGAATTGTGAGCCTCAGTCATAACCTGTTTTCTCAGATCGGACGAATTTGGTACATAAAGTCTATTCTTAAATTTTATCACATTATTCTCAAGAATAAACCCCGACCTCGGCTTTGAATCAAATTCTTGCACAATCTTTTTCAAGTACTCGTCTTCAAGTTGTTTCTCTTTGATTTCTTCAATGATTGCAGGTTGAGCGGAAATGGCAGCTAAAATCCCACCCTGTTCTCGCAAAACAATTTCAATCTCATTCCTTTCCAAGTCATATAACAATTCTCTCTGTCCGGTAAACAAACATGATAGATTTCCCATTGATTTTCGGCTTAAGGCATCTGCTACAGTATTAGCTTTCCCTGGGTGGTACAAAATCTGCAAATCATAATCTTTGATTAACTCTAACCATATCCTCTGTCTCATGTTCAATTCTTTTTGGGTGAAGAAATATTTGAGGCTTTTGTGATCGGTATACACTTCACATGTGGCACCATATAAATAATGTCGCTAGATTTTTAAAGTGAACA
This sequence comes from Camellia lanceoleosa, assembly GCA_025200525.1. Classification (NCBI taxonomy): domain Eukaryota; kingdom Viridiplantae; phylum Streptophyta; class Magnoliopsida; order Ericales; family Theaceae; genus Camellia; species Camellia lanceoleosa. The sequence continues at coordinate 76,092,142 of CM045768.1, forward strand.
CCACTACTGCCAATTCAAGATCATCTGTCGGGTAATTCTTTTCATGTGGTCAGAGTTGTCGAGAAGCATAGGCAATTACCTTCTCATTTTGTATTAGTACACAGCCCAACCCCTTGTAGGATGCATCACTATAAGTTTGAAACCCATCAGTACCATTGGGCAAAGTCAAAATCGGTGCAATTACTAATCTGGTTTTCAACTCTTGAGAGGCGGACTCTCGCTGTTCATTCCAATCAAATGATGCATTTTTCTAAGTCAACTGGGTCAATGGCATGGCAAGTTTTGCAAAGTCTTTCACAAATCTTCTGTAATAACCTGCAAGTCCCAGAAAACTTCTAACTTCTGTCATATTTGTCGGTTTAGGCCAGTCCACAATAGCTTCAATTTTCTGTGGGTCAACAGAGATACCATCCTTGTTGATTACATTACATACCCCAAAAATGCTACACTGTCAAGCTAGAATTCACATTTGGACAATTTTGCATACAATTTCTTTTCTCTTAGAATTTGCAAGGTAGTTCTCCAGTGATTCTCATGTTCTCCCCTGTCTTTAGAATAAATCAAAATGTCATTAATAAACACAACGATAAATTCATCGAGATATTGTTTGAAAACTCTGTTCATTAGGTCCATCAAAGCTGTCGGTGCATTTGTTACCCCAAATGGCATGACCAAAAATTCATAGTGTCCATATCTAGTCCTGAATGCAGTTTTCTCTACGTCTTCTGCCTTGACCTTTAACTAGTGATACCCGGATCTAAGATCAATTTTAGAGAACACTTGGACTCCTTGGAGTTGGTCAAACAAATCATCCATTTGGGATAATGGATATTTGTTCTTAATAGTTACTTTGTTCAATTCCCGATAGTCAATACATAGCCTCAAAGACCCGTCTTTCTTTTTAACAAATAATATTGGAGCACCCCAAGGTGAAGTGCTCAAGCGAATGAATTTCTTGTCTAACAGTTCCTAAAGTTGAGTTTTCAATTCTTTCAGTTCTAAGATTAACATTCTATAAGGGGTCTTAAAAATAGGTTGTGTTCTTGGTGCTACTTCAATAGTTAACTCAATTTCCCTATCAGTTAAGTCCCCGGGTAGATCATTGGGAAACACATCAGGAAAGCCACAAACCACAGGAATAGTTTCTACACTGGCACTATCCGAAGACACAGTCAACACGCCACATAAGTAGCCCTGACACCCCTTTCTTATCGACCTTTTGGCTTTCATAAATGAGATCAAGTAGGGTGGGAAAACTACCTCATTCCTGGTAAAAATAAACTCAGGCATGCCAGGCGGTTTAAACACAACCGATTTACTTGCACAGTGAATGGTGGCACAATATTTAGTCAACCAATCCATACCCAGAATACAATCAAAATGATCGATGCTTAAGGGCAACAAATCAACATATAATGTCATATCACCAATCAAAATATCATATGCCGAATAAACATAAGCACATATCATGGAACCCCCAGATGGCGCAGATACAGATAGTAAACATTCATAGGTTCTAATGGCCTAGTTAATTTCCGAGAGAAAGCATGCGATACAAAAAAATAAGTGGAACCAGAATCAATTAGCACATAGGCATTCTGAGCACAGATAGAAATTATACCTGACACCACAGATTTGGTATTCTGCACATCACCGGGCACAAGTGCAAATACTCGACCTTGCCTCAAGATTTCTTTCCCGGTGTCAGCTTTCATATTCATTTTAGATGCAGAAGCAGATTCGGCTGAACTTGCCACTGGACGGTTGGCATCTTCGAGCCTAATAGGACAATCCTTCATCACATGGCCGGTTTTTCCACACCTGAAATAGGCACCTGACGCTCGATAGCAAACCCCCTTGTGTTTCCTACCACATTCTGGGCAGGTCGGTGCAGTTCCACTACTTTGGCTTAAGCCACTGTAAGATACCGTATTTTGTTTCTTCGCTGCCAAAATAGCTTCTACCATTAATGCCTTGTCCAATACATTCACATACATGGGTAGGTTAAGAACTCCCACCTGATCTAGTATATCCAAATCCAGTCCACCCTCAAATTTGCAGGCTTTCTTGTAGTATGTGTCCACCATATGAGGAGCGAATCTGGTTAACTCAGTAAATTTAGCCTCGTACTCGGCTACAGATATTCTGCCCTGTTCGAGTTCCTGAAATTCTGAAACCTTCTGGTCCTGAAAGCACTGGGGAAAGTACTTGTCATAGGAAATTGTTTTAAATTGAGCCCATGTCACGTTCTCTTTAAAATTCCGGAATAGCAACCACCATCTCCGAGCTTCGTCCTTTAGGGTGTAGGTGGCCAATAAAACTTTCTAAACCTCGGAACAGGGAAACACTTCAAACAATTTCTCTATCTCCAACAACCATGTTTCGGCCTTTAACGGTTCAATTCCACCAAGAAAGGTTGGCCGTTTCATTTTCATAAACTTTTGAGTCAGATTGATAATGTCATTGTTGCCCGGTTCAACTTGTACCGGTGGAGGTGGAGGAGGTAAATGTTGTTGCCGCTGTTGTTGCGTTATCACCTCAGTCAAAGCTGTAAGCATCTGTTCCATTCTGTTCATTCGCGCCTCTGAAGACCCTGCTGCATCATCACTTCTTGCATTTTCCATTACTATAGGGGAACAGAAGAGCTATAAACATGGGCAAATAGTCCTTTTCATAACGTTCAAAACATTCATTTTAATGTCATTTGTTCATGGTCAATTCAGTTTTCATTTTTAATGAACCCACTCACATATATGTTGATGAGATGCCCCTATTTCTTCCTAGAACATCCTATAGCTCATATGGACTCGTGTGTGCGGTATAATTTGTGCTCTGATACCACTCTGTCACAACCCGAACTCGCCTCTATGGGTTTGGCATCGTAACCGGCCAGTAATCCTTGAATTACCAAAGGCCTCTTGGCAGAATAACATATAGTTAGGGGCTGCGGAAGCAAATATTCAAATTATACAAAGTCCATTGAGTTGTGAAGACATACATGGGACAGGTAACTTACAACTTTTAAAAACTTACGGGTGACGTCAAAAGATATAAAATTTACACGTCACTCCAAGAACATGTTAACAGAAATCTTGGCCATATATATAACAAACATGGTCTAGCACAAATACTACAAAAAAAAAAAAAAAAAAAAAAAAAGCCACAAAGTTTGACTTCAACTGGAACCTCTATGGGAGGCACTAAGGTTGGCTGACAAAAACTGAAACATAGGCTGTCAACTCTGGGCCTGGTCACGTGCCTGCTCACCTAGATACATAACATAAATAGTGAGTGGAAGCCAAGTGAATAATAACAGAGTAAAAATTTTACAGAATGATGTCCATACAGAAACAGAGTCTTGTACATAATCAGATGTCATAATAGAGCAGACTCATAGGCATAGTTACATTTTGTAATCAAAGCTTGTACATATATCATATCATAGTACGTGGCTCATCCATTACCATTAACAAATCTGATGACCCCATAAGGGACTACTGTGAAGGCTTTCTGATCACTCATGTGCACAGAGACGTTTCCGATGACCCGTAAAGGGACCTGATGAACCATAAAGGGACGCATATCATATGATGCTAAGGATGCCACGAATAACTTTTAGAATTTTGGACAATCATTCATTCCTTCCAAAACATAGCATTTCAGAAAACTAATCATTTCATGTCATAGCGTTCAGAAAATATTTAACATTGAATATAACTTTACAAAGTTATTACTAACAGATAACTGGTAGCTCTGAATAGATGGCAAAGTGGGCAATTCAACAAACCTGAGGTGCGTGACCTACATAACATGGCATATTCATACATTAAAACACATGCTCGGATTGTACATAACTTATTTCATTGTTCTTAGCGTGCTTATAGCCTTTATTCTCATTATGGTGTCTTAATCTTGGCCTAGGAATGCCAAGGATGGAATGAGGATGCAAAAATGTACTTGAAAACATTTTTCAAAACTTGCTGAAAACAGGGTCCACGCTCGAGCGTGGCTTTCCTCGCTCGAGCGGACATGCAAAAAGTGAGGTTTTTCTCGAGCGTGACTTCCTTTGCTTGAGCGTACTGTAAACTTTGAAAAAGTACTGGTTGCTTGCTTTTCACGCTCAACGGACGCTCAATCTCCGCTCGAGCGTGAGACTCAGACCCTCGCTCGAGCGTGACTTTTGTCGCTCGAGCGTGCTGCAAAACATATGAACTTCTGGTCACATGCATTTCACGCTCGAGCGGGCCTTAGGTTGCTCGAGTGGAAGTGTACGCACTCAGAGTGCTCGCTCAAGCGTGAACTCCTACGCTCGAGCGTAGATGCAAATTCTGGAATTTCCAGATCTGATCTCCAAGCTTCAAACTCGAACTAAACACTTTAAAACTCATCCACTTGAGCCAAAATTTTGGAAAACATTTGGAAACTCACAAAACAACATGATTTAAAGATCATTTCATGAAATCAAGTCCCAAAAGCATGCCAATTGTTCACAAATTCAACTTAAACTTTATGAATGTTTCATGAACATAACATGCATGAATTTCTTTGAACTCAAACCTCTCAAAACATGATCAAATTAGGCAAATTGATAGAAAACATGATGAATTCTCAAAACATAGGTGAGATGAACACATGCATGAAATAATTCTTTGAAATCATGCTCATTTTGTGAAGAAATGGACATGCATGCATGGTATGGCTCAATTCTCTTCAATTCTAACTCAATTACACAACTAAGAGTTTGATTCCTTACCTGGAGACCTGAATTCACAAAGGTTGAAGTTAAAACTCCCAAATTCTCTTTCATCTCACAACATTTCCTAGTAAATCCTTTGTTTGAGCTCAATTTCTTCCAACTCTCCCCCTTCTCACGTTTTCTTACTTGAATAGGCTCAAAATGTATAGAGATGAAGGAAAATGGATGAGTGGGAGCTCAATTGGTGCCTTAAATAGGCTTGGATAAAAGTGTAATTAATTAAGGTTAATTAAGTGGACATTAACTTATTCTAATTTAATCATTCCAAATCGAATTTTAATTAAGCCTACCATAAGGTTCTAAAAATTCCAAATGACACATAAATGAAATCAATTTTAGAATTAGATGCCGATAAGGCCTTCAATTCGCAAACCGAAACTAGAACATGAATAGATCTTTCTACGTCAAACAGATATAAACACAAAATGATGCAATGCACATGTAATTAATCCAAAATCTGATCTTAATAACTTATTAGGCACATGAAATCATAGATTAATGTTAATCATGGGTCAGGGTTGTTACAACATTATTAGGCACATGAAATCTATTCGGCAAAACCATTAGAGCTTAGCCGAATCTGCATTGTGCCCCGACAAATTCCTGAACTGCCGTTTTCAATCCGACTGGTTCATTAACTTGCTGCGGCAAGGGCACATCCACTAATATATTCGGCTAACCTGCAACACTTTATAGTCATTTTTAAATCGGCAGTTTGTTTCATTCATTTCATGATTTTACATCTGACTTGGCTTCTAACAAGTACATTCATTGAGCACAAAAGGCGAAAATAATTTCCATTCATAAGCTGAGCGCAAATAGCAAAAACAATTTTCATTCACAAATCGAATTCATTTTACAAATGAAAACCACCCTATATCAGCTTCTCACAAAAATGAACAATCAAAAACAAAAACCTAATACATATAGAAAAATCTACATACGCTTAATACCAAAAGCAAAATGGAAAATATTCAACTCAGTCTTCGGCGTCAGACTCCAGCGGCTCAGCGTCTACCTGCTCGTACGAAATCAGTTGTTCCGATACTACGTTAGCGGCAGCCAAGGCTTTGAGCCAGCCGTGTTTGAACCCCCTATTCTCGAATTTCAGCACTTCTTCGACGTAGTCCGCCAAGGCCGCATCCTTGCCAGCCTGGAACGACTCGGAAAGCGCAGACTCAGCATTTGCCTTTGCCCACTTCGACTCTTCCAGGTCGGCCTCCAGCTTGGCAATCATCTCGTTGGCCAACTTGAGCGCCTTTTCATTCACTTTTGTCTTTTCCTCAGCGACCATTTTCAGTTCGACAGCAGTCCTGGCCACATTTACTTCTGTATCGGCCATAACTCTCTCTTCTGCCGCTTTCGCAGCCTCAGACTTAGCTCGGAGAGAGGCCTCAGCTATTTTTCCCTTCTTGTTTTCTAATTCGGCTATAAGAAAGCCTATCTGTTCGATTGTGTCATGTTGGCAACGTCCAATCTAGGCTATCCTCCCTACCGCCTGCAAAAGAAGGGATCAGTAGGCTAATATAGAAACACTCCTGTTTAGCCTTACAAAACTGTAAAGAACTACGTACCAATATCGCCGATTGAGCGGCTAATACGATGGCCAGCAGATCGGCCTTCGCCCTAAAAGTTGCTCTGTCAGCCGGCAGAGACATGGAGGAAGCCAGGCTCAAGGCCACAGCCGGGTCTCTCAGAGTCAATGCATCGGATCCAATTGACATGTTTCTTATCTTTGGTTGCACTATGAACGGCACAACCAAATCCGATTCTTCTAAGCGTGGCCGTTTATCCATTGGGTCTTCCAAATAAACGGCTTCGTGATCGGCTGGGCGCTTTTCACCCCTGTGCTTCGTCACTCGACCCTCCTATTAATCGACAACAGGTTCTGTTTCGGCCACTTCATCCTGAACCACCTCTTTAACAGGAACAGGTGGAGTTTCTTCCCTAGCGTCAGGTGAAGAGTGTGGAGGTTGGTTTCGCTCGACTTCAACTCTTTTTCTAGCAGCCGTCCTCTCGGCGTTTCTCCATTTGACCAATTGGGTGAGCAATTCGCCAGCCATGTTGTCAGAGTAAGAGCCGGGCAAGTCCCCTAAGTTTGTAAAAATGTCTTTAACAAAGTCCCCTGGGCCTGAGGTGGATGGAGGGTCAGACGAATTGAATCTAACTTCCTCAGAGGCCGAATTAAGAGCTTCATCTATCTCGGCTTCCAACTGGTTCAGGTCCTCGGCGACCGGATCGGCTGCTTGTTCTTCCTTATGTTCTGAATCAGAGGCTTCTAAACCAACCTCCTTTATGTTTTTGAAGTTGGGGAAGATAAGGGCGGTAAGATGATCTTTACCACTCGGAATTGGAGTGTGGTCTGCCACCGAAAACGTAGAGGAAGACGGCACATATCGCAAAAGAATGTGGGCCGCCTTCTCTTGTTTCTGCAGGTTTGGACGGCCAACAAATTGTAGAGTGACTTTAATGTCTGTAAGTATAGCGTCGTCGGCTGAAACCAACACTTTCTTCAAATTGTTACCTGCATAAAAAAAAAAGGTAAACACATGGAAGGAAGGCCGAATACAAATAAGTTAACAAAAGAAACTAGAATGATCTATACGGCCACCTGGTTCGCCTTTTCGCCTTGGCACGGGATCTAGGCGATCTTCACCCTCGCCAAATTTCCAGTTGCCTTAGACAACAACCATCACGTCGTCAACATGCTTGCCAGTCTGGCAAGCATAGTCACTAGGTGATGATCGGTATCCTTGGCCCTGAGAAAATAGCGTACCAGCCGGCCAATAGACTTGGCTAAGGCATAACAATGCTGAATTACAGGTATACCTAGGTTAATCCTAAGACGACGGTTCAACTCTATAATCCCCATTACGATTCGAAAAAAGTTCACGTTAGGCTGGGAAGGAATTAGACCCCAGTGTCGAAGGACAGCCGTCAAAAATGGGTGAAAGGGGAAAACAGACTCCGCCCTCAGTAATCGATAGGAGAGGAAAAATGATCGTACTCTCATCGGTCCTCTCCATATTAGTGGTACTTTCTGCCGCGAGTGACAGATGGACATCATCGGGGATGGAATAATGGCGTCGAAAGCTAGAAATTTAATCCGCAAAAAGGAGCTCTTTCAAATTTTTTTGCCATCGTAGCCAGCCTAAGGATTATGAAAGATTGAAAGTAAACAAGGAAATGGTGTTGGAAGTGAAGGAGAAGAAAACTTATAGGAAGCAGAATGTGTAATGAGAAACAGGAAGAAGTTGCAGAGGTCGCGAAGTGAAGGGGTTGTACTAGAAGACGAGCCACAAACTTTGAGTATTCAAAATATACATTCGAAGAGACAAAGTTTTAAATCATATTAAATGGAGGAAGTGTATGAAGAGGCGGGAACTTGTAATGATGACGAAAAAACGTGTGTGCTCTGATATGTTGGAATGAGGTTAACCACCGAATTTTTTGACTTTTCAAGTTCGAAACCAAACACGACGACTAACTGGTGTTAGTGGGGTATTTGGGGGGCAATTGTAGGAGCCGAATATCAGGGGACGCAGATAGGCCGAGTACATATTTAGACAATCAGGGTATGTATTATACTCGGCCCCGTCTCGTACGTTCTGGATGCCGAGTTCCTTAATCGGCCATGAAGCCAGTTGAACGAAGGGCCGATTAAGGGTTGGAGTACGACAAAAGAAGGGCTGAGTGAACACTCACACGACGGATTAAGAGTGGGCCCTACCCTGAGGACTAGGAGTGCATATAAATAGAAGAGCAACAACCAAAGAAAGGTATGTGAGAACTAGTATGCTTAACTTAAAATACAAGCAATCAAGAGTGTACACTGACTTATCCGTCGGAGTGCTAATTTTGGCACCCCCGACTGGAGTGTTCGTTCCTTTTCAGGTTACTAGCTGAGGAGCTCGTGCGTCCCATTGGATCCAAAGAGTATTTCCAAACCATTCCCCACAGACACCTATCTGCGCGACTTTCTGGTCTTTCACCAAGGACACTCAGGCCAACTTAAACAATTTCATCTACACTACCTATCAAGACTTACCACCGTATTTACCCCAAAACCATTTCATGAAAACCCATTTCCTAACATTCTTTTCTCAATGTAAATTTCCAAAGCTTAACATAGTCCAATGAATTGAAATGCCAATGTATGCTTAATAATGCAATGCAACATTACTTCCATATTCAATTGTTCCACACAATATACCATTGTGATCAAAATTCCCAATCCTCTTTTCAACACAATTCCACAAGATGAATATATATATACTTTTATATCCAATTCATTCAAGAGAATAATGTAATTCCCACATTTCGAGCAATCTCAACAGTTTAGTCAATTCAAGACTAAATCAACATTTTGACAACAATTTCCAAAATAAACAACATTTCTCATTTTTTTTTTCCACAAAATTCGTCGTTTATATATAAATAAACAATTTTCAAACATCCATTTATTTTGATACACAAAATAAATATGACAACATCTTCCAAGGATTTTCAACATCTTTCAAAGAAAAGACTCAATTTCTAGGTTTTCTCACTAAAACCATTCATCTCCAAGATATTTAGAAGAATCTCCCAAAATCATCTTTCTTCAATCAATATGGTTCAAAACCTTCAATTTCTATTTTAAAAGGAAAAGAAATTAAACCATCTTTCAAAATCACTCATCTTCTTGAAATCAACAATCAATTTCTTAATGCTAATCAAAAGATGATTTCAAAAATTATCTAGATCTTGCAAAAACATATATATAACTCTAAGAAAATCCCTACCTCAAGTTTTGAAGAAGAAATGAGATGAAACCCCCAAAATCAACGGTGTCGAAACTCGAACTTCACCGCACACAACAAAGCCCTCGAGATGATAACCAACTTTGGTGAAGAACTTAGATTTAAATCCCAATGGATTTGGAGAAATCAAAGAGAGAAGATGACTTCTAAAGAGAGAAGCTCCCGATCTGGAATTCTGAAGAGTTTTAGAGAGAGAAAGGACTGAAAAAGTGATATGAAATATCATATTCACGAACTGATATAACATGGTCCACTCGAGCATGGAATGCCTCGCTCAAGCGTCAAATACACTAACCCAGTACTTTTGTAGACAAGTCAAACTTCTGAAACCAAACATTCTTCGCTTGAGCGCATAAACGGCCGCTCGAGTGGACAAGCAACGTCGAATGCATTTTCACCCACCAAGGGGCGCTACCCACTGGACCCCTGCGAGCTGACCGGGCAGCTCGACCCCTGAACGGCTTAGTCGAAGTGGCAAATCATGCAAGAAGGATCGAAACCGAGATCGCTACAATATCAGTAACGAACTAATAAACAATGATATAATTTAAATTTATTAGGATTAGAATATGACCTACAATTTAGGGTGGCTTTATCTGAAATAATTTTTTTATACATAAATATATATAACTATTCATTTAATTGTTATAAACATAAATATATAGTTTTTTTTTTAAACCATGACTCAAACTTTTAATAAGTATGCATAAAATAAGTCCATATTTCTTATTTTTATTATAAAAAAATATTTACAAATATTTATTTACTAATTTAATAAATAGATAGGTCAAATGATTCATATAAGTTGGGAACAGAACAAGACAATTTTTAATAATTAGGTGAAAGACAAGTTGGCGTAAATTTAATGTTAAGCTCAAATTTAATATCACAAGTGAATCCTAATTCATTTTTATGTAAATCGCATAACATAAGACAAATTATAATTTTTAGATTTCACAAAACATGAAAAAATCACTTATATTGACAAATGTAATTTACCACTATCATATGACAAATTAAATTTACGAAACTCATAAGACGGAATGTATTTATATTTTATCATAAATATAATTTTTGTGATTTATTTTAAAATTTTTACCACTTAAATTATGACATATATTTGTTATTAAGAGCACACAATTAATGACATAAGAATAAACAAAAATTCTCTTAGATGTAACTGTGATAATAATGAATAAAATTTAAATCATTTTTGCTAAATATTGTGCATAAAATTTTTAGATTATTATTTAATTTTAAAAATTAATTTTGATTATTTATTTATACCTGTGCATTGCACGGATAATTATGCTAGTTATAATATATATATATATATAAGTTTCAATATAGATTTTGTAATTTATTTTTTTCAAATATCTCATGCATTTACCTTGAATGTAAAGATCATTGAATTTCTTCAAGCTTTTTCTCTTAGAGAGTGAGACATGAGATTTTGATGTGATATTATAAATATATATATACACACACACCAAGTGAAAGGAGTGCATTGCAAAATAAAATAAAATAAATATAGATTTTCTAATTTATTTTTTTAAACATCTCATGCATTTTCCTTGAATGTGAAGAACTTTTAATTCATCATCTCTAAGCTCCGTCTCTTATAGAGATATACATGAGACCTATTAGAAATTGGTCGCCCATGTGGCATGACCCTTTGAACTTTTTGAACCTTATCCATGTAAGTTTGAATTTGAATTCAAAACTTATTTGGATAACCATTCAGGATATCTATATCTATCATATCAATAGATATGGATAGATAGATATTGGTGGATATATATCTGATTATATATTTTAGATAATATATTGATATTTCAGATACGTATATCAGATACGTTATGTGATTTTTACCCATAACCTTTTTTCCCAGACTCTCTCTCTGACTCTCTCCCATTAAACAATGATCAAGCCATTTTGCACTGTGACTTGTGTAGGTGATACTCATTTTGTAGTATCATTCCACTGCTGGGTTCGTAGTTCGGATTCTGGAAGCATGTGATTTACCCACGCGGTTCTATCACCTAAAGGTATGATTATGATATTTTTCATCCGCTGCGTTTTATACTTAGATTTACATGACCTTTATGCAAAGTAAAAGACGTGCATTGCAAACACATCTAAAAATGCATTGCAAAAAACCAAACATAAACCCAAAGAAAAATAATAAAGCTATTTCATTTTATTATTTTTTTTTATCACTTTACATTTAAAATGTACATCCTGAAATAGGAAAAAAAAATAGAAAAACATATAAATACATCAAATTCATCGCTCGCACATACACATAAAAAAAAAAAAAAAAATCCCATGAAATATGAGTCAAACTTCTTGAATAAATCATTTTAAAAAAATATGATCTGTTCAACATTTATCCTTCGTTTGACATAAGCTAAAATGGGGCTTTTTGGCTAAAATAGCCACAAAAAGACAAAATAAACTTTTTAGCCCAATAAGATAAAATGTCATATTTAAACCATAATCATTTCATTTTTTCTATCATAAAAGTCAAAAAACCAAAATGCCTATCCCAAACGAGGCTTTTTAGCCTCAGACTAAAATAGCCGAAAAGCCAAAAAGTCAACCTATATCCCAAATGAATCCTTATGAGTCTCAAAGAAGTGGAAAAAAAAAAAAAACAAAAAAAAAAAAAAAAAACAAAAACAAAAACATTTTAGGAGTCAAACTTGCATAGAAAAAAACCAATAACTCACCAAGATTCGTAGCCATGATGCAGACAAGAGTTTAACAAATCCTTAAAACGTTCCCAACACTAGTAAAATGTTTCACTTTCTTTTTGAGAAAAATTCATGATTTGTTTTTTCAAAGAATTTGTTCCGTGTATTGGGAAAATTTTCTTTAAAAAATCAGTTTTCATCTCTTGCCAAGTGCTTATTGATCTAGATCTCAATGAATTTAACCATGTTTTTGCCTTATCTTTAAGAGAAAAAGGAAATAACTTCAGTTTTACAGTCTCCTCATTACAGGTTTGGTCAAGAAAGGTAGCACAAACTTCTTCAAATTCTTTAATGTGCAAGTAAGGATTTTCGGATTCAAGGCCATGAAATATAAGAAGTAATGCAATCATACCTGGTTTGAAATTAAAATAAAAATTATTTGCATTTGGAGGAAAAATAATACAAGACGGAGCACTACTCCTTATGGATTGCAAATAATCATGCAAGGTTCGAACAGGTTGGGCCATTTGAAGTTGATTTTTCTCATTTTCATTACCACCATTATTTGACATCGTGTTATGTGTGTGGGGGTGTATAAATAAATCAAATTTAGACTCCAAGAGATTACCAGACAATGTATCTGAATCAAAATCAATGCTTACTAAGCGACCAAGATGATCACGATACCAAATATGCATGCAATTTTTTTTTTCCAAGTGACAAAACAGTGGTTAATTACCAAAAGCACACCAACAAACCCACGACCCAAATCTCTCTCTCTCTCTCTCTCTCTCTTGGCTACTATTTCCGAAGCAACAAAAACAAAATTATACATATATATATATATATATATTTTTTTTAAAATGACAAAAATAGTGATAAGCCTAATACTCAACTAAACACCAAGTTTCAAATTTCAACACATATATACAAACAACTCCTTTTTTTAAATAAAACAAAAAATAAAATAAACAAAACACTACACAACTTCTACTTTATTAACAAGAATAAAAATAAAATAAAAATAGAGTGGAATGAGTTTACCAAAATTTCAAGAGATTGCAATTCAAACCTCCTTGGTACTTTTTCAAACAATGACGCAATCCTTGGCAACGACGCCAAAAATTTGTTGCGACTTTTATATTGCAATCCCAAGTATTGGATGTCGCAAAATAGTATAACTCAGTGAGTTCGAGGTTGAATACACATGGATTGGTTTGTTCAAATAAATGATTGAGCACTCAAATAAAATAAAGAAAAGAAATGATTTTGAATTTTGAAAGTGAATGGATATTTTACACTGAAAGATAAATTGAGGTGACAATAAAAAGAAGGTTGCTAAGGTATCAAGGATCCTGCACCAATGTTTTCTTTAAAATATTTTAGATACAATTTGTATTACTCAATTGGGACATACACAATGGGTATCCTCAATCAGAAGATAAAAACGGTTAGTTCATGTAAAAATTAATTTCAAAAGATTGATTATTTTGACTGATTGATTATATCATAAATATTTAGCTATTTGATTCGCAGAAAATATCAAGCTTTTACCGTGCCTGGAGTCTATAATAGAACAAAATATTATACAAAACAAAAACTTTTCCCAAATAAATAAATCAATCACTCAAAATAATCTTAACATTAAAAACCATAATTGAATCATAAAATATTTATAAAGAAACTATTGGCATTCACTCCTAACCTCAGCAAGGAAAATTAGAAAACCATGGAAATGAAATAAAACAATCTGTATTGAGGAAATAGTGTTTTTTACAACCTCTCCAATTCCTCCTTGAACTCACAAATCCAACGTACATTTATAACTTCTCTGCACCATGTAAACACTCAATTTGAAAAGTAGACTAAAACATACAACAACACAATTCAATTAAAACTCTATGGCCTCCATAGCAATAGAAATTTGTAGATTTGAAATTGATTCTTCTTTTGTTCAATTCTTTAGCTCCTTCGAGAATCATTGGAAAAATCTTCAGGAACTCAAATCCAAAATGAATTCTTCGAATAACAGCTTTGATAAGGCTCAAGTGTTCTAGAAAATTGTCAACAAAATTCACTCTGCTTTCTTTATCCTCTAAGAGAGGAGTTCTATGATTCTAATTTCCCCTACAAACATACAAACAAACAAACATATATATGAATATAATATTTGAGAGGGTAATTTATATGAAAATTGGGCCGAGATGGGCAATGGGCCGTCATGGGCCACAATACGAAGGGTTGAGTAAAAAGGCTTTGAAGTTAGTCTGGTCCCAAAGCCCCGAAGTTAGTCCGGTCCGGAAGAGACTTGAAGTTAGGCCGGTCTAAAGATGTTTTGGAGTTAGTCCGGTCTCAGAGTTAACCCGGTCATGGCATATTGTGGTTAGACCGGTCAGAACCTTACTATTCGGTAGCCCGGTCTAAACACGCCATGGTTTGTACATGAGAAACCGAGATAAGGAGTAGTGAAAAGAAGAACCGAACTAAATATAGTTCGGCCTACTCTGTGGCTCAGCATAGCCATGATTACCTCGGTCCTATTAGAATCCGACCATGGTAGAACCATCTCACTTAGTTTAAGCAGTGAGGGGGGGTGTTAAAGGATAAGCATTATCTTTCAGGAGTGTGAATCCTAGGAGGACTCTACATGGAGGAGTAAAAGTCCTACTAGGATTGTGCCACGTGAAACCTATAAAAGCTCACAACATCACCTATGGAGAGGTAACGCAACTTTGATTCCCGAATACACAAAGCTTTTTATCTATTTGTCTATTTTGCTGACTTAGGCATCGGAGAGGTATCCGGCACACACCCGCCGGCTAGCTCACGTTTGTGTTTTTAGGGAGTAAAGTGACGACGTTCGGAGGAGTGCAGTCTTGATCAACAGGATTATACGAGAAGGTTTATTCCTTTCCCGTACAATTGGCGCCATCTGTGGGAATTCAGACAAGAACAAAACCTCTTGATTAAGCTTTTCCTCTTTAAAATCAATGGCGCACAACAAAGATTTGCCACAATCTGCCATTGACGGACAAACACCAGAGGGGGGTGCAAGGCGCGAAGGTCTACCTTCTATCCCTCCTATGGCGGATTTAGAGCCACAGCGACAGAATCCCAGGAGGGATGCGAGGGGGAGAAGGCAGACTAACAGCCCCCATCACTCTCGTTCACAAAGTCCTGAGAGACAAAGGCGGAGGATTGATCCTTAAACTCTAGAGGACCGTGTGAAGGAGCAGGACGAACTGATACAACGGATGACGGCGGACATGGAGTCCATGAAGCGCCAGATAAAGGGAAAAGGAGTGGCGACAAGAGAGGGGCACAAAGGCAAGACGCTCCCTCACCACTCGGAAGATCGTAGTAGACGTACCACACCATCTCAAGCAGAGAGTAGAAGCCTTAAGACAGGCGATACACAATTTAGGACTTCTAGAACTCGTCACTCCAGGTCTGAGAGGACGAGATCTGAGAGGTCATAAACGGAAGGAAGCACTTATCAGCCCTCGCGTACGCACCAGACATCATCCAGGCAAACGGAGTTGCCTAGATCGTTCGACTTACGAATCGTGCTAGAAGAAAAGGCACGATGGAAGGAGGATGCCAGGGCGTGCGACCCACATAGAGTTTCTGCCTTGTAGCGATTGGCTCCTCGGACGCATGGAAGTGTCGAGGTCGGAATGCAAATACCGCGCCCTGCCTACGAACCAACGGACAAAGCATTAGCGAGGTTGTAGACCTCGCCATTCGTTCCGGCAATTGAAAACGCGCCCCTACCTTTAGGCTTCCTTCAGCCCAAATTTACCACGTACGAGGGGAAAACAGACCCCTACATGCACCTAAGCCACTTCCGTCAGGTTATGGCGGTATATCGACGCAACGAGGCTTTAATGTGCATCCTCTTCCCATCAAGCCTTGGCGACCTAGGCCTGACTTGGTTCGAAAAACTTCCAGAAAGCAGCATAGCCTCCTGGGCACAATTAGCAGAGGCGTTCGTAACAAGGTTTAGAACGAACACCAAAATGCCAGTGGAGATCGACCAGCTTCTCTCCATTGACATGGGCGACAAGGAGACACTTAGATCCTACAATAGTCGCTACTGGGAGACCTTCAACCAGATTGGGGACTGCCCCACCAATCTAGCCATTGCACAGTACAAAAGAGGCCTCCCAGTCGGGAGCAGACTAAGGGACTCAATCACCATGACACCGCTCCTCACCATGGAAGCCTTGATGGAAAGAGTGCATTAGCACATCAGGGTGGAGGAGGATGGCACACGTGTCAAAACAAAATCTGGCACGACCGCAGTACCAGAGAAAAAGGCCTCAGCAAAGGTCAACGCCGTAGACTGTCCGAACAGAAACGGACGAGGTAGGCGAGACAACGGGGAGGACCAGGACAAAAGATGGTTGAGAGTTCGCACTGCCATAACCACGGTATTCAAGAAACCGATCTATCGGATTCTAAGCGAAATACGCGATGAGCCTTTCGTCAGATGGCCAGCTATGCTAGGAGAAGCTCAGAAAGACTACGACGGAAGATCACGGTGCACCTTCTACAAGGAAAAAGGGCACCGTACTGAAAATTGCACGCCATTAAGACAGCACCTGGAGGAGTTGGTGGCAACAGGTCACCTGGATAAGTACATTGAAGGAGGGACACAACTAGGCCCCCAGGGCGACAATAACCCCAACGGGATGCCAATCGACGCCCCACCTCAAGGCGTAATCAATGTGATACATGGAGTCTTCGAACCTGAGCGTGTATGCGAGCTCAGAGGGTCAATCAAGAAGGCTGAGCACTTAAGGGAGGTACTAAGTGCACAACCTACCATCAAAAAGAGGAAGACAGAGGCCACGAACGTCATGTCTTTTTCAGATAGAGACTTGGCGAGGATATACTGTCCTCACAATGATGCCCTGGTTGTCACTCTCCGAGTCAAGGATTTTGACGTCAAGCGAATTTTGATTGACTAGGGTAGTTCATGTGAGATAATGTATTACGAAACATTCAAACAATTGAAGTTACAAGACAAGGACTTGGCACCTGTTGTATCTCCCCTGATCAGATTCAACTCAATGCCAGAATGGCCAGTCGGCAAAATAATTCTACTAGTCAAAGCAGGAAGCGTGACAAAACAAGTGGAATTCTGGGTGTTGAAAGTCCCTTCCACTTACAACATAATCTTGGGAAGAACATGGCTACATGCCATGCGATCGGTAGCGTCATCCTACCATCAAGTAATGTGATTCCCCAATGATGCCGGGGTAATTGAAGAGGTCTTTGGAGACCAAATCATGTCCAAGCAATGCTTTGTTACGGTTAATGGCAGCCGCGCTGCCAAGGGATATGTTCATTCGGTGGAAGAGCCTGAGAGCAATGAACTATTCGCAGACGTCGGCAAAGCAGCTAATCAAAAAGCGGTGGAAGACGTGGTAGAGGTAAGAATAGATGAAAAAAACCCGGATAAGTTCTTTTTGCTCGGTTTGTCGTTGTCCAGCACTGAGAGATTAGAGGTCTTCGAATTTTTGACCTCTAACATCGAAGTGTTCGCCTGGACACCATACGACATGCCAGGCATTGATCCCAACTTCATCTGTCACCAACTCAATGTCCACCCATCCACCAGACTAATCATTCAGCGCACACGCAGATTGGCACTCCACCACGCCGAGATAGTGGCGGAAGAAGTAGGAAACCTGCTAGAGGCACGAGCAATTAGAGAGGTGCACTACCCTAGATGGATCTCTAATACAGTGGTAGTGACAAAGAAGAACGGCAAATGGCGTGTCTGCATCGACTACAAAACAGTCAACAAAGCATGCCCAAAGGACAGCTTCCCCCTACCACGGATAGATCAACTGGTAGACCTAACGGCGGGGCATAACCGACTTAGCTTTCTAGATGCGTACAGAGGCTACCATCAAATCGCCATGTACGAACCAGACCAGGAGGTCACGTCCTTTATAACTCCAAGAGGACTGTATTACTACAAGGTTATGCCTTTTGGCCTAAAGAACGCAGGGGCAACATTCCAGAGAATGGTCACCAAGATGTTTGAGCCGTTGTTAGACAGAACAATGGAGGCTTACATCGACGACATGGTGGTCAAGAGCAAGGATAAGAATGACCATCTCAAGGACCTAGGTGAGATGTTTGAGATCCTAAAGAAGCACAAGTTGCGCCTCAATGCATCTAAATGTGCATTCGGAGTAGGATTTGGCAAATTCCTGGGCTTCCTGGTGACCAACTAGGGTATAGAAGCAGAACCCTCTCAGATCAAAGAAATTCAGGACATGGAGAGGCCAAATTCAGTAAAAGTAGTGCAGCATCTCACCGGCATGGCGGCTGCACTCAATCGGTTCATAAGCCTGTCGTCAAACAGATTACGACCATTTTTCCATGCTTTAAAAGACAAATTCGAGTGGGACGAAGAATGCGACCGTGCTCTGGAAAACTTGAAAGAATACATGTCTTCTCCACCACTGCTCGTCACTCCAATACCTAGAGAAGAACTATTCCTATACCTGGTAGTCTCTCAGCACGCAATTAGCGCAGTATTGGTCTGTGCGGAAGGAATCCAACATTTACCCATCTTTTATGTCAGCAAGACATTGCTGGGCGCTGAAACAAGGTACTTGCCACTGGAAAAACTAGCCTTGGCCTTGATGATGGCCTCAAGGAAATTGTCACAATACTTTCACGCACACACCATAGTCATCCTCACAGCTTTCCCATTAAAAGCTTTGTTTGAAAGGGCGAACTTCTTTGGGCAAATCTTGAAGTGGGCAGTAGAGTTGGAATAATATGACATCAAGTTCCAACCCAGGACCGCGATAAAAGCTCAAGCTTTGGCAGACTTTTTCGCAGAATTCACCCCAGGAAGTCATCATATCTGCCTAGTTGACCTGGCTGAAACAACCGAACTAGGGATGGAAGTTGACGTCGGAATAACTCAACCCCTGGTGCAGGATACCTAGACAGGTCCCAAGGCAGACCAGAGTGAAGTAAGGGAGGAAGAACAAAACCATACTACACCAAATCAAGACTCACCAACAAATAAAGGCTTGGTACAATCAGATAACAAGGGGCATACAGCAAGCATGGACCCTGAAGAAGACACTAGCAACGTTCTTGACCCCAAGGCATCATCTGATCCCTCCACTTGTTAGAAGTTATTCGTTGGAGAGATGTGGAAGCTCTTTGTGGATGGAGCATCCAACCGGCATGGAGCAGGACTCGGCATAGTCCTCATCTCTCCAGACGGCCTAGTAGTGGAGCAAGCAGTCAACCTTGGCTTCCCAGCATCAAACAACGAAGCGGAGTATGAAGCGCTTCTTGCAGGCCTCAAAACAGCAATCTACATGAAAGCTACCGAGCTAATGGTTTACAGCGACTCACAGCTGGTGGTAAACTAAATAGCTGGCGACTACGAAGCAAAGGACGACAGGATAGCTAAGTACCAAGAGTTGGTCAGAACAGAAATCAAGAAATTTGAAGTAGTCAGGATAGAACAAATCGGTAGGGAGGAAAATAGTAGAGCAGACGAACTAGCAGGCTTTGCTTCAATGGCAGATACATCCACCCCTCATCCATTGCTAATTGACTACTTACTAAGACCAAGCATTGAAGACCCCGAAGCAGAAGAAGTATGTTGCACCGAACTAGGCCCCTCATGGATGGATCCCATCATACTGTTCTTAAAAGACGGCGTCTTACCGGAAGAAAAGAAAGAAGCAAACAGAATTAGAGCAAAGTCACAGCGATTTTGGCTCTCCCATTCTATGGCAATGTACAAAAAGTCATTCTCAGGACCGTATCTAAAGTGTGTTCACCCCAGCAAAGTGGAATCATTCTTGTTCGAAATACACGAGGGCGTGTGCGGAAACCATCAAAAGGGAAGGTCATTAGCATACAAGGCAATCTTGCAAGGATATTGGTGGCCTTATATGCAAGCAGACTCAGAGAAATATGTGAAGAAGTGTGAGAAGTGTCAGAAGTTCGCACACCAAATACATCAACCTGCCAGAGAACTTCTACCCTTAACCAGCCCATGGCCCTTCGCAATGTAGGGGTTGGACATAGTAGGACCACTTCCAACAGCACCAGGTAACAGGAAGTTCTTTCTTGCAGCAACCGCCTACTTCACAAAGTGGGTGGAAGCAAAAGCCTTAGCATCAATCAAGGAAAAAGACGTGAAGAAGTTCGTCTGGCAGAACATCATCACTCGGTTTGGCATACCAAAAGCCCTAATATTAGACAACGACACTTAGTTTGATGGCAAAATCTTTAGGGGCTTTTGTGAAGAGTACAAGATAGAGTTCTACAATTCTACACCGGCATATCCCCAAGCAAATGGTCAGGCAGAAGCATCAAACAAGGTCGTCTTGGATGGATTAAAGAAAAGGTTAGAGAAAGCCAAAGGCAAGTGAGCAGACAAGCTCCCTCATGTTTTATGGGCTTACCGCACCACACTTCGGCAGTCAACAGGAGAAACTCCATTTTCCTTAGCCTATGGTATGGAGGCAGTAATCCCACTAGAAGTTGGCCTTCCTACAATTCGAAGCGAGAATTTTGATCCAGACTTGAATGGAAAAGCCATAACATTAGAGCTCGACCTTGCAGAGGAAAGAAGAGATAGAGCACTGGTTCACATTGCCTCATACCAACAAGAGTTATCCAGGAAATACAATAAAACAGTGCATCCAAGGCAATTCAAGATTGAAGATTGGGTACTGCGCAAAGTGATGGAAAACACCATGGTACAGGGGGATGGCAAGTTAGGGCCTAATTGGGAAGGACCTTACAAAGTGGTTGGACTAGCAGGCAAAGGGGCATACCACTTAGAAGATGAGGACGACAAGGCAATTCTCAGGCCATGGAATACTGCCAATCTCAAGTTATTTTATTTTTAGCTTTTTTTCTTTAAGTGTGTGTAATTTTTTCCTTTCTCAATAAAACAAGTAGTTTCTTTTCAGTATAGACGTTTTCTTCTGTAAAAGTTTGTTTTAGTGAGTTAGGTGAGTTAGGGTTATTAAAAACACAGTTGGTCGGAATAACCAATTGCGACCTTTCCTAAGCCCAGGATAAGGATCCAGGTTGCAGGACGTTTGGTCGGAATAACCAAACATTTTATTCTAGGTTAGTTGAAAAAACCAACTTAGAGGTTGGCTGGATTAAACCAATACCCTTCCTAAGCCCAGGATAAGGATCCAGGCTGCAAGACGTTTGGTCGGAATAACCAAACATTTTATTCTAGGTTGGCTGGCAAAACCAACTTAGAGGTTGGCTGGATTAAACCAACACCTTTCCTAAGCCCAGGATAAGGATCCAGGCTGCAGGACGTTTGGTTGGAATAACCAAACATTTTATTCTAGGTTGGCTGGAAAAACCAACTTAGAAGTTGGCTGGATTAAACCAACACCCTTCCTAAGCCCAGAATAAGGATCCAGGCTGTAGGACGTTTGGTCAAAAAAACCAAACATTTTATTCTAGGTTGGCTGGAAAAACCAACTTAGAAGTTGGCTGGATTAAACCAACACCCTTCCTAAGCCCAGGATAAGGATCCAGGCTGCAGGATGTTTGGTCAGAATAACCAAACATTTTATTCTAGGTTGGCTGGATTATAACCAACTCTTAATTACTCTTCAACCAAAGTAAGGGTTTAGGCTGAAGAGTGGTTGGCTGGATTAAACCAACTCTTAGTACTCTTCAGCCAAAGTGAGGGTATGGGCTAAAGAGTGATTGGCTGGATTAAACCAACTCTTATTACTCTTCAGCCGAAGTAAGGGTATAGGCTGAAGAGTGGTTGGCTGGACTAAACCAACTCTTAGTACTCCTCAACCGAAATAAGGATCAAGGCTAAAGAGGCTGGAAAAACCATGCTTTTATTATGCTTCAACCGAGATATAGATCTAGGTTGAAGCGGTTGGCTGGTATGGCTAGTCTGATTACAAAATTAAGACCGAGATGAATTATCTTGGCAAGAGAATGCACTACTTCATTCAAACTACAGTAAGAAAGCAAGTACAAGTAGAGCAGCAAACCGAGATAACAGTTAGAGCAAAAGAAGATTTTCATTGATAAAGTTCAAAGCAAATTACAAAGGAGGGGCCCCAGCTCGGTTACAAGTCCAAAAAAAGAAAAGAAATTACAAAATCAGTTGAACAGATCATCAAGATCAGCATCTATGTCAACCCGAAGCCCGGTATTAGTCGGTAGTGTGGTCTCAGTTGGGAGCTCGATCTCTACTGGAAGCATGGTTTCAGTCGACAGTTCGTTAGTCAGATCTTCCACCGTTGGCTCCAACCGAGCTGATTGATCGACAGGTTCATTGACGACCGGAGTATTAATGGGCTTGGTTTCTTCATCGTCATCTGAACCCTGAAGAAATTGTTGCTGAACGGATGCAGCGTACTCCGCCAGTGAGCTCGGTATGAAGTACTGAGGAGGATTGTATACCTTGGTCTCAGGCTCACAACCGAGCTGCACCACAGCTGCCCTCCAACCGTATTTGAAGAACAAATCTTTAGCAGCCTCACACTGTTGCATGTAGAGGGCCTCCCCCTCCTTAAAACCTTTAGCATTGGCATCATCCGCCTTCTTTTTTAGTTCGGCGATCTCTACGTCTTTCTTTCCTTCGAGGTTGGCTAGCTCACGCAGGTACTTGTCCTTCATCATGGTTAGGGCCCTCTGTTTGTCAGCATTAGTCGAGGTAACTAGCTCGGTCAGATGGGTTACCTCGGCCTCTAGCTCGGCCGTTTTCTGTTGGGACTCCTTTAGTTCGGTGGTTTTGGTTTCAACCTCTGCCATGGCCTGCCTTGCTGTCTTCCTAAGCTCCAACACTCGCTTATGTGCAATTTGACTCTTTTGCATGGCCTGCAAAAGAATGGAAAGAAACTAATGACAAACTAAACAGAAAGTTGGAAAAATTTGAGAGACAAGAGAAGCTATTGACCAAGATCATTGATTTTGTTGCCGACCGGATGGCCTTGAGCTCGGTCAAATGCTTGTGATGCTCCATATCAGGGGGCATACATACACTCTTAGCCAGATTGAAGGCTAGCATATGGTCTTTGTCAGCCACCACTGAGTCAGTATCACAGATAGCACGGTTTTGGAAAGTCATCTTTGGAGTCCATTTGGAGGAGCTAGCTCGGTCGGCACGCTCCGGTTACGGACTTGGTGGAGGGCTTGGTGGAAGGATGGTTTCGCCTTCATCAACAAGGCGTTGATCAGTTTGGGTAGTTCGGGCGCGCTTGTTTGGGCGTGATGAAGAGGGTTGTTGAGATGGAAGGGCCACCACTGTTTCCTGAGTCTGGTTTTGTATGCATTATTTCGGTGGGTTTCGGTTAAAAAGGCTCTTACTCTGTTCCTCTTCGCCATTTCTTCTTCTTTGGTAGTACGAACCAGGTTAATTTGTGGCAAGTTGGGGTCCGGTTCAGGAGAGGCTTCCAGTAAGAAGTTTGTTACTCTGGCTTTTCGTCGGTTGCTGTATCTGTATGTTGGTTCAAAATTCAGCAGCTTGGCCCAACTTCTTTCTGGATATCTTAGTGCGGCGCGGAGAGTGTTCAGATTGGGGTAACTGTATAGTGATTGAAGATGGGCTGAATCTGCATAATGAAGACAACTGTTAGTTCGGTTCAGGAATAGGAAACCGAAATAAAACAGAAGCGTGCAATGAAACTGAAGGAATTATACCGGGGGTTCCTTTATTCCAGTTTATATTGCGGCCTGGGATCTGGGCTTGATGGTCTTCAAAATTTCCCGATACCCAGAAAAAATCATCGTCATTTAGGTCCTTATCCGGTGTGTCCTTTATTATTTTCTCACGCCAACGTCGTATTCTTAGATAATAGACCCAGCCATCTTCTTTTGACCCTAAGGAGTGTTGATGGAAGAGTTCGGCTAAACCGAGGTTAATACCAGCTCGGTGGTTTAGCTCGGCTATACCATTAATTATGCGGTATGAGTTTGTGGAAAGTTGGGTTGGGCATATCCTAGTTTGCCTAAGGAATTCACAAAGCAAGGGTTGAACAGGGAATCGTAGTCCGATCTCTATTATGGACAGGAGGGTAAAGGGTACAAAGCCTTGGTTTCCCCATGGTATGATATCTTGTTTGGCTAAGGTGAGATGGACGTCGTCAGGAATGTTATACTCCCTTCGGAATTCGGCCAAGCCACCAGGTGTTTCTACTAAAAACCTATATTTACCCATTTAGTCTTAAGTTATGAATAAATTAAGCTGAGTGTTAGCTCGGTCGCAGAAGTGGGCTGAGTAGCTCGGTTGAGCGCTCAAAAGAGTGCCTGGGCAACCTAAAGTCTGCAAAGTAAAACAACAAAACACAGGTGTTAAGCATAGACCGTTGGACTGTGCTAAAGAGAAGTAAAGGCAAGATAAATCAAGTCCTAGCTCGGCTAGGAGAAGAAGCTATAGGTCTTAGCTCGGTTTGAGCATGAGGCTTGTTAGTTCGGTTTAAGCAAGAGACCTATTAGTTCGGTTTGTGCAAAGGTTATGTTGGCCCGGTTGAGCCTCTAGGGGCAGCGCTCTTAGTTCGGTTTAAACTAAGAAAGCTGGTTTACCCCCAAGTTGTAGCCCGGTCGTGGTTTAAACTTTCAAGCACACAATTGTAGACCTAGTACGGTTCAAAAGCTTGGCTAAATTGAAACAAAGACTGGTTTGACTCATTGAAACTACAAGTATAGCAAGAAGAGTAAGTTCGGTTAGATTGACATCAACTACAAACGACTTCCTAGTTCGGTTATATTATGATTTTGGATTGAAACCAGTGTTTCTCAGATTATTACATGAATTCAAGTGTTCTATTGCTAAGTTTTTCCAGAAAACAATAGCCCAGGCAGCAAAATGGCAATGAAGTGTTTTGCAAAAAACACAAAACAGTATGCTATGGATTAAACAAGGGCAAAAACAAGAAAAATGGAACAGATTTGAGTAGCTTACTAGGTCAAGAGGAGGAAACTGAAGATGAGAAAAACGGCAGCAAAACCACGCAGCTTCTTCAAGTGCAAATCGAAGAACAATAAGAGCTCAGAAGGGAGAGAGAAAGGAGAAATGAATAGTAAGGTAATGGATTCAAAAGCCTTAGGGTTTGTTTTGGTGAAAAACTCAAACTTTAGGCGGGACTATTCAAAAAACATGAAGTACGAAGACGGCGTGACAGCTGCCTTCAGCCAATCAAAATGAGCCACGTGTCATGGGAATGAGAAGCGATTCAGCTGTTGCGATTGAAGAGACGTTTTGACCGAACAAGCAGAGCCCGGTGTGGAATTAGCTCGGTTGGATAGGCTAAAGGGTTTTAGCTCGACTGGAAAAGCTAAAGGGTTTTAGCTCGATTGGAAAGGCTTAAAAACCTTAGCTCGGTTGGTAAAACAGGTAATCCCTATCATGCTACGCAGATGGAATTAAGGGGCAATTGAGAGGGTAATTTATATGAAAATTGGGCCGAGATGGGCAATGGGCCGTCATGGGCCACAATACGAAGGGCTGAGTAAAAAGGCTTTGAAGTTAGTCTGGTCCCAGACCCCCGAAGTTAGTCCGGTTCGGAAAAGACTTGAAGTTAGGCCGGTCTAAAGACGCTTTGGAGTTAGTTCGGTCTCAGAGTTAGCCCGGTCATGGCGTATTGTGGTTAGACCGGTCAGAACCTTACTATTCAGTAGCTCGGTCTAAACACGCCATGGTTTGTATATGAGAAACCGAGATAAGGAGTAGTGAAAAGAAGAACCGAACTAAATATAGTTCGGCCTACTCTGCGGCTTAGTATAGCCATGATTACCTCGGTCCTATTAGAATCCGACCATGGTAGAACCATCTCACTTGGTTTAAGCAGTAAGGGGGGTGTTGAAGGATAAGCATTATCTTTCAGGAGTGTGAATCGTAGAAGGACTCTACATGGAGGAGTAAAAGTCCTACTAGGATTGTGTCACGTGAAACCTATAAAAGCTCACAACATCACCTATGGAGAGGTAACGCAACTTTGATTCCCGAATACACAGAGCTTTTTATCTATTTGTCTATTTTGCTGACTTAGGCATCGGAGAGGTATCCGGCACACACCCGCCGGCTAGCTCACGTTTGTGTTTTTAGGGAGTAAAGTGACGATGTTCGGAGGAGTGCAGTCTTGATCAACAAGATTATACGAAAAGGTTTATTTCTTGCCGTACAATATTATTAATTATGTATAGATACATGTATATATATTATATTATATTCTATGTAATGGGATGGTGGGTGGAGAAATCACCGCTCGTCTGTTTTCTTTTGTTTTTGTTTGTTTCTTTTCCTTTCTTTTTCTTATTTACAAATCAACCCCAACATTTTATATTAATTTTAAACTAATTATGTATAAAGTGAAATTAATCTATTAAACACATGACTATAAATAAAATAAGGGAATTAATATTATAAAATTGTATTAATATCTAAAAACAACAGAATAATTATACACTTTTAACCATTCATCACGAAACCCAAGCCAATCGAAGCCAAAGCAGAGCCAACAACTTTGAAACTTCAAATCAAATTGATTTCAGTCATCAAACAAGCCAGGTCTGGTTCGATTCTCACGAACACAGCCACCATTCGATTAAGATTTCCTTTCGACAGAAATAGTAATGAATCTTATGAATGTGTGAAATTGACTTGAAATCGATATTCAAGCAGCATGGAAGAATTTCAAAGCCCAAATGAAGATTTTGAATCAAGAGAAAAACCCTAGTCGAACTTAGGGTTGAATCAATGAGGTCATCTTTAACAACACTTCAAATTTTATGACTGAAATTGAAGTCGATGCTGCCCTTTGATTTCAAAATCACGAACTGTTCGGTTCACGAACTAGAATACAAATTAGAAAATTCAACTAGTTATTTTTGTTCACTATTGAACAAGGCGTAAAAAAATCATCACAATATCCAAGCCTCACGTTGAGGCAAAATATGCTTCATTGCTTTAGTACACCCCACAAGAGGAGGCTTTATCACAAATGATCATGGAGTATACATTTTATGATAATGTAGAACCTTTAACTTTTATCAATATCACGATAGCAAATATCCATATAGTAGACAAAGTAGCAATAACTTTCACCAAAAGAGCCATTTTTTGGTTGTAGAACCTCCAACGACTCCAACAATCGGCTCATCCTTTTTTCTATTTTCCATTCCCATCTTTAAGGCCTCCAATCGTCTCTTACAAATGGTTCAACTTAAGCTAGTAGACAATAATCACAGAGACTTAAGAGGGAAGGAGGAAGGAAGAGAGAGAGAGAGAGAGAGAGAGAGAGAGAGAGAGAGAGAGAGGTTTAACATCAAATGGTTCATCGAAATGGAGACCTTTTGAGGCTAATATTATTGATGCTACTAAGCTAAAAAGAAAAAAATCGTGCTTTACTAGTAACGACTTCAGCATGCATATCATGATTATAATTATATAATTATGTGTTATTTATTAATTGTGATACAATTGATCAATTTGAGTATATCTGTTCAATTTGGAAACTATTTGTTGATCATAGAAAAATCTGTTGTGATTTCCGCTCTGAATATGAAATTGAAGGCCTTAATGGCACCAGAAACCAAAATTGAGTACATGATTAGACTAATTAGAATTTTTAGAATCTTGTGGCAAGTTTGATCAAAAATTGATTCAGATTAATTAATTAAGTTGTGTTTAATTGGTCTAATGTTCTAATTGTTGCATTATGTTGTCCTAGCTGTATATATGAGCCATAAGCTCATTTGAGCTCATCTTTCTCTTCACTATTGAGAAAAAATCTAAGATTATACATTCTATAGAGAGAGAGAGAGAGAGAGAGAGAGAGAGAGAGCTCTAATCTAGAGAGAGAAGGTGTAGAGATTGAAGGGTTAACTTGATTTGGTTAAAGTTTGTGCAAGAACAAGTGTGTTTGAAGCATCTAGGTGAGATTTACCTCTCAATTCTTGAAGATGATGTGTTCTAGAGTTGTGTACATGGATTATATATGACCATTTGCTTGTATTTTAATAAATAAAGTCAAGAAAGTGAAGAAGCTCTACATGCATGTAGTAATATGTTGAATTTTTTCCATGTTGAGTTTGAATTCTAGCACCCATGTTGAAATTGTAGGTTAATTTGTACATGCATGTTTTATCCATCATGTGTTCATTCTTAAATTCATGTTTTGGAAAGGAGGTTTGTACATACATGAGCCTTTGAGCTCAAATTTGTCAAGTTCATGAGTTTTGAAAAGAAGGAAAGGTAATTCATTATATGCAAGAACATGGAGTTTTGAACCTTGTTTTGGAAAATTGAAAGGGATTTGAGTATTTGGTTTCATAATTTTCATGAATTAATGTACTATGAAAGGTTTCTACATGTTTCTAGTAAGCCATGCAAGCTTTGAACATGAAAGATGCATTTTTGAACTTCAAGAGCAATCTGGAATACCCAGAATATTTGCAGACTGCTCAAGCGAACTTGACGAGCTCCCAGTACTTTTTGCAGTCTTTATAGACGGCTCAAGCGACCAAGTGTGCACTGGAGCAAACCCTGTATATATTGTTAGATCGCTCGAGCGACCAAGTGTTGGATCGAGTGCAGATTTGACCCATCTAGTATTTTTGCAAACCTCTGTGACCGCTTGAGCGACCATTAGCTGCCTCGAGCGAAGACCCCTGTTTCTGCATATTTTGACATGTGTTCATATCTTCGTTCTCATCTTCGCTGGAGGATTTCTAAGCATGAATTGTGACTCAATAAGGAACTAATAAGTGAGAAACCCACATGAATGATTGAATTAGAAAGAGAAGATGAATTATATGATTTGAACTATGTGTTCCAATGTGTGTACCCATGTGTAATGTGTAGGTTTGAACATTGTGGACGGACAACAACTATAGCATTTCTTGTTTGGACTCGACCCATTTGATGTTTTGGATCTGGGTTTCATTGTCATATATAGTTATCCATGTCTTGTTTCCCCTTATATCTCTTAGAGTTTGGCTTTTGGGTTGTGTTGATGGTGTTTGGAATAGGTTGGTAGTTTATTTTTCAAACTTTTGTTGCCCAGATTTTTGTCCATTCACTCGAGCGAAGCTTCTTGCGCTCGAGTGGCCTTTGTGAACCTCCAGTACTTTTGTAGGTCTGCAAAATGTTGAGAGTTTGTATTCTTCGCTCGAGTGAAGCTTCTTGCTCTCGAGCGACAACCTCTATCTGCAAAACTACTAGGAGTTTGTCTTCTATGCTCGAGCGAAGTTTCTTGTGCTCGAGTGGTAAAACTTATTGTGTTTGGTGGCTTGAGCAATACATCTTGCGCTCAAGCGAACTGTGCGTATATCAGTTCGTAAACAACCCATTTTAAGTCACTTTTTCATCTCTCTCTCTCTCTCTCTAAACATTTCAAAACCCAAATATCTCTCACTTTCTCTCTCTAAAACTCACATATTTCTCTCAAATACACCTATATCCGTTGATCTTTTCACCTGTGTGCCTTTGTTAAAAAGTTAGAGCTCGGCGTGGGCTTTGTTCTAACCGGAGCAAAGTTGGTTTTTGGCATCTTTAAGTTTTCTCACACTCTCTCTCGTGTTCTAGCTTGAGGTAGGGACACTTTCCACACTTTTTGTGAGTTTTAACTTAGTTATTTTTCATTTCTAAACCATATTGCGAATTTGGAAGAGTTGGAACAAATCTAGGGTTTTGGATAAAAATCAAAAGAGTGGTTTTTTAAATAAGTTTTTGGAAATGATTTTGATGTTGGAAATAATGTTGAGTTGGGTAGAAATGATTGATTTTTGATACTTAGAGGTTGATTTTGAAAAGAGTAAGAATTTGCCCTAAATGCCTCAAATATTGGTTTTGTATAAATAATGAAATTGATGTTGAAATTATGAAATTGGATTGGTATTGATGAGGATGGTAGAGTTGGATATGTATTATCACTCACCTCTTAAAATTTGGAAAGTTTATCTTTATGGAATATAAATTATTTGTTTAGAAATATCTATTTGGGCGATCGGTGGAGGATAACTATGATTGTTATAGAAATTATATGTGATTAGGAGAATTGAAACTATTTCCTCATTCATTTGCATTGAGTATTATCCCACACATATATATTGAAACTTTTACTATTTTGAGAAAATGGGTGAATCTAGGAAAGGAATTATTGTTACATTAAACAAGTTGGCCTATCCTGGGTGAAAGTCCCGAAAACCGTGCCTATACATGGGTGCCGACCCCGCTGATGAAATTTTCTTGAAATGGCAATAGTAGTGCTTCTATAGCCTACGTTTACATGGGTCTCGACTTATGGTTTGCTTTGGACAAAATTTTCGGGAAAGGATGTATTGTTTTGAAATTCCCAGAGTGTGATTCACTGCCCCATTTTCTATTGTAATAGAAATGATTTATGAATCAGTGTATATACTTGGTATTTCATAGTTTTCGAAAGAGGTATAAAAATGTTTTGGCATGAGCATTGCATAAGCATTCACCTTATAGCTTTATTAAGATTCTTATACTGTGTTGGATTATTTCTATTGGGCTTTGGCTCGCCCTACGTGGGAAAAACATTTCAGGTGCTGATGGTATGCCTCCGCCAAGGCTAGGGAGGACTTGGAGCGAGAGCTTCTTTTTGTGTATTTATTGTATTTATTTTGTACAAGCTAAGGACTTTAACTATATTGGACTTAAGTCCACTTTTGTTGTAAGCAAGCATCGTCTTGGAAAGCTGTTTCTTATTTGTTTAACTTCTATTCTTTTTCTTTTGTTCGTAACATATGCTATAGATTCAAGGCCAGGCATTATGAACATATAGCGCATATGTTTCCCTTTTGTAAATTCAATTGGATTTAATGGAAGATAATTACTTTATTGCTGTTGTCATTTATTGATATGGTGGATGGATTATTGTATTTATTTCGGGGTGTTATAACTTGGTATTAGAGTGTACTGGGTTTGAATACTTTGGGTATGTGGGAAGTGGTTATTACCACAGTGGGTTTGTCTCACTTGGTAGAGATATTTGTATATATGGTATGCTTATGTGATAACATGCTTATGTGGTTATATGGGTATAAGATTTTGTTCCTAAGTTATTGATTGGGTCTATGGGTTTCTAAAAGTCCTATTAGAAGAGCACTTGATCACTGCTGTTTCTAATTTGAATTCTGGCAATGTCGAGATTCATAAGTGTTTATGTGACTATGTGCATGTGTGGAGTGAATTATTGTTGTCCACCGCATTAAGACGCGAGTGAGTTAGATTTGGCATATTTATAAATGTGCTAATCTCTTTTGTTACTTTCATTAGGATGTCAGGATGTGGACGTAGTGGAGATACGCATGGTAGGCCTAGAAGGCATGAGGTGCCTTTATCGGATGAGATTCCAACTCAAGAAAAAGGGTTGGTCAGGCCAATGTGGCCGAACTAGTTAGTTAGCAGGCGATAGGCGCTTTGGCCTGTGAAATGACCGAAGCTTTGCGGGAATCCATGGACATTTTCAAAGATGAGAATCAATTCCAGGCCCAAATTACTGAAGTAGGGTCATCCTTCTTAAAGAGGGAGTTCTTTCGGTCTAATCTGGACGAGTTTTTGGGTGATCCGAAGGAGCCATTGCAGGCGGATGAGTGACTAGAACAAATGGTGAAGATATTCAAGATGCTTGGCATCAAGGACGACAGATTGAGAGTGACCTTGGCAGCCTTCTAGCTAAAAGGGGATGCGGGTCAACGATGGAAGTATGCACGAGGGCGCATTGGGGTGACTTTGGAGGCCTTTATCAACTCCTTCCAGGACAAGTTCTTGTCTTTCACTGCTGGGGAAAAGTTGATAGACCAGTTTCTGAAGCTCAAGGAGCTTAGTTTGCCAGGAGCTGAGTTTGATGCAACTTTCACTAGTCTCTCTAGATTTGCACCAGAACTCGTAGCAACAGAGGAATGCCGTTTTATAGAGTTCGAGAAGAGGTTGAGGACCGGGATTCTTTTCAAGGTAGTTGGGTCAATGATTGGAGACTACGAACGTCTTGTGGAGGCAGCGACTTATCTTGAGACCGTACCCCAACTAGAGGAGGAACGGATAAGGGGCTTTAGGAGGAGTCAAGAGGTTCAGAGGTAGAACCAGGACAATATGAGGCATGGTGGTTCCACCTCACAACAGTCCCAAGTAGCACAATCTAGGTCCATCTTTCCTGTGCCGAGTTCGGGTTCAAGGAGAGGTAATTTGGAAGGCTTCTCTTGCTATAGGTGTGGCTAGTTAGGCCACAAGTCTCCAGCTTAGCCGCATAGAGGATAAGGGCAATAGTTTGTGCCGTCTATAGTTCGCTCTCAGGGCCAGAGTCAGGGGAGAGGGCAGCCGCTCACTTGTTATCAGTGTGGGTAGTTAGGCCATATGAAGAGGTTTTGCCCTCAGTTGGGTAGCACACCTAGTGCGTCTGGTTCGAGGCAGACATAGAGCCACCAACTTACACAGTCAGCACAGGTCTCAAGCACCAATTAGGGGGCCTCTTCAACTTAGTTAGTGCATCAGACGTATGCTCCGAGGGGTGAACATGTAAAGCAGAGACCTTCGGGCGTGTGTATGTTGTTACCATGCTAGACTTAGTACCAGCGCCTTCAGTTGTGAGAGGTACTTTCTTGTTATGCAATTCTATTGCCAATATGTTGATTGATACGGGTACATCTCATTCTTTTATTTCGTCTGCATTTGCATCGGCATTGGGGTTAGAATTGGCTCGGTTAGCATCTCCACTTAGTGTAGAGTCACCTATTAGTAGTGAGATTGTCTTGGAACAGGGGTGTCAGGGTTGTGAGATAAAGATTGTCAGTCGCCGACTTCCTTTTGCATTTGCGTTGATTGACATGTTGAGTTTTGATGCTATGTTGGGTATGGATTGGTTGTCATCGTATTGAGCTGTCATAGATTGTTACCGTTAGAGAGTTACTGTATGTATCTTGAGTGGTGACTACTTTTTATTTCATGGGAGACAAAACCGATAGAGTTTCGTTGCTAGTATGTAATCCGCGAGGTTGGACTGAGCTTAGTTTCCTTCTTGCAAACTTCTTGAGTAGAGAGTGTGATGAAGTCCAAGTCGAATTGCCAAGGGTAGTTTGTCCATACCCGGACGTCTTTCCTAAGGATCTCACTAGTTTACTACCTCACCATGAGATTGAGTTCTCTATTGATATAGTGCTTGGCATGACATCGAACTCTATGGCACCATATAGATTTGCACCCGCTGAATTAAGTGAGTTGAAGATCCAACTCCAAGAATTGCTAGATAAGGGTTTCATTCGCCCTAGTACTTCGCCTTGGGGAGCACCGACGCTCTTTGTCAAAAAGAAAGGTGGTGCGTTACGACTTTGTATTAATTACCAGGAGTTGAATCGGGTAACTATTAAGAACAAGTATCCAATGCCTTGTATAGATGATTTTTTTGATTAGTTGAAGAGGTCTTGTTATTTCTCTAAGATAGACTTGAGATCGAGTTATCACTAGTTGAGGTAAGGGAGGAAGATATCCAAAAGACGGCATTTTGTATGCGTTATGGCCATTATGATTTTCTAGTGATGCCTTTTGGGTTAACTAATGCACCAGCCGTGTTTATGGATCTAATGAATCGAATATTCTATGAGTTCTTAGACCGTTTCGTAGTCGTCTTTGTTGATGACATCCTGATTTACTCACCTTCTGAGGAGGAACACGAGGAACATCTGCGAGTTGTGGTTGAGTTGCTTAGAGTCCACAAACTATATGCTAAGTTCGAGAAGTGTGAATTCTAGTTGAGAGAAGTAAAGTTCTTAGGCCATGTCGTATTTAAGGGAGGGGTAACTATAGATTCATCCAAGTTAGAAGTAGTACAAAATTGGGAGCAACCTAAGAATGCTTTTGAAATCCGTAGTTTCTTGGGGTTGGCCAGGTATTACCGTCGGTTTGTAAAGGATTTCTCCAAGTTAGCCTCACCTTTGACTAGACTAACGAGAAAGGGAATCAAGTTTACGTGGAATGAGACTTATGAGAAGTCTTTTCAAGAGCTTAAGGTTAGACTTACCGCTGCTCCAGTGTTGATTTTTCTGGAGAAAGGTTTGGGCTATTTTGTGTATTGTGATGCTTCATGAGAAGGTTTGGGTTATGTTTTGATGCAAGAGGGAAGTGTAGTAGTTTATGGCTCACGTCAATTGAAAACACACAAGAGGAACTATCCTACCCATGTTCTAGAACTAGCGGCTGTGATATTTGCCTTGAAGATTTGGAGAATTACTTGTATGGTGAGAAGTTTGAGGTGTTTTCTGTTCACAATAGTCTGAAGTACTTATTTTCATAGAAAGATCTGAATTTGAGGTAGAGAAGGTGGATAGAGCTTATGGAAGACTATGATTTTGAGTTGCACTATCACCTGGGAAAGGCCAATGTAATGGCCGATGCCTTGAGTAAGAAATCCATTAGCAGTGTTGTAATGCCCCAACTTCTGGGCCGTTAATAAATCAACTTAGCCTCAAATTTAAACCTCTAACAAATTAATAACCTCAAAAAAATACAAATTTGTCTCCAAAATAATTACACAAATGTATCCAAAATATATCTTATACAAATCTCCAAAAAAATAAATAATAACATATAGTGGTGATCCCAAAATATCTAACTCTAATAATCTTTTTAGAACTTCAAATCCAATCTCCACTAAATTGTTTCGCACCTGAAAAATAAATTAATTCGGGAAGTATACAATACGACAGGAATAATAAAGCTCGGACAAAGAATAAATTCACAGGGATCCAATAATTACACAAACGATTCAATTCAAGATACCAAGCAATTTACCAAATTGCACAAACAAGTCAATTTGACATATGATAATTTATCCAGGACCAAATACTTGGTCTTACTCAGTACATGACCAATGACCGACCTCACCCCCATCACCCAAGCACAACCGCTTATCTGGGCTATTGGTACAGAGCATATTGGCAAAGTCTACTCGATCCATGTACGGAGCATTTTCACGTCATTTTGCCAGACAAATCAACATTTTCATCATAGAATAGTTACACAAAGTTCATCAAATGAATAGAGTAATCAAACAAATAATTCCATAGAATTTATCAAATTATCAAAATCATCAAGAGGAGTACAAATTGAAGATGATTAAAATAACACTGTTTGCAAAGAGATTTAAAAGAAGCATATTGTGTACCACCCGAATTACCTCAAATCAATCTCCTCAGTCGCGAACACTCTAGTCTCGATATTTTATGGATCTCCAAAAATAATTTTGATCTTACTTTGATAAAATCTACAACTCTCATCTGCTATATCACCAAGCCAAAACAGAATTTCCAAATTCAAAACCACTTAAAGATTAAAATTAAAGGACTAGTTTTGATTTTTTTATGAGCCCACCCTCCCTATGGTTCGTAGAGAATTTTATCTAGTTTTCAAAAAAAAAATTCAAAAATGGAATAGCTTTTCTAGATAATTAATTATTTCAGAAATACTACAGCTCTGTCCAGATTCGTCGATTGTTATGAAAATTGGATTTTCTCACAAACCGCTCACTCGTTTTCCATGAAATCAATTTTACTTGAAAGATAACTCCTTAAGGAAGATTTTGAAAAAAAATGGAGGTCTAGAATATTTTTATACATTTTTCTATAATTTTTTCAAGTTTGCTGTAAAATAGATTTTTCTAGCACAGTTCTTGAAATAAGAAAGTTGGTAAGGAAAGATGTCAACTAGGGAAAATTTTGCACTCCTCTTGTGATGAAAACATGCTAAATAATACATATTAAACTCAAAAATTTTAAGGTGAAGGTGTGCCTTTTGAAATTTTGAGACATTGATATAGAAAAAGGTAGTCTTATACTTATTAAGAGAAATACAAGAAGGGTAGAATCAAGGCTCAACACCTTTCATTTTTAACACAAG
Source organism: Camellia lanceoleosa (assembly GCA_025200525.1). Lineage (NCBI taxonomy): Eukaryota > Viridiplantae > Streptophyta > Magnoliopsida > Ericales > Theaceae > Camellia > Camellia lanceoleosa. The sequence continues at coordinate 76,128,307 of CM045768.1, forward strand.
AATACCATCAAAACACATCTGAAAATACCATTTTAAACTTCTAATAACATGTATTTGAAAAAGGAAAATGAAAGAGAGAGTTGTGTTGTGACTTACTTGAGGTTTGGTTGAATTGCAATCAAACTTCCTCTTTCTCTCCTATCTTCCACCAAGCTCACTCTCCTCCATCTCTTTTCTTTTTAGCAGAATGTAGTGTGTATGTGTGTGTTCTTGTATGCAAAATGCTAAGGGTGAGGTTCCTTTTATAGGAAAATTAGTGCAAAAGGTCCATTTTGCCCATTCATTGGAAATGGATTGGATATTTTGGATTTACTTGGAACCAAATAGAATAGTAAATGGTTAGAGGCCTTAATTATGCAATTAATCATGATCTAGTTGGGCTGTAGTTAGGATGGAACTTGAGGTGGAGACAAGGTTCCATGTTTTGAGGTGTACTAGCAAACTTTTTTCTTAATTTCATGGATATGGTTAGAAAATATTATATCAATTTCTCTTCCCAAGGGTGGTTGGCCATGTGCAAGGACCTTTGGGAGATTTTTGTTGATTATATATATATATATGAAGATATTTTGTGTACAAAATTATTTATTTAAGAAAGATACAAGTATATATATGTGTGTGTGTATATGTGTGTGAATGGTACTAGTTTGGGTCAAAATGTGATTCAAGAAAAATGTAAGGGCTTGGGCTCAATTAAAATATCTATTTCAAGTGTAGAGTTAATAAATTAGTGTTAGGAAAAATAACTCAGTTTGTATTATCTTGCTTTGAATTTAAAGGTGAATAACCGAACGAAAACTGTGAAAACCAAAAGTTAAGGTTTAGAGAGATTAATCTAAAATTTGAGAGTAAAAAAATTAATATTAGAGTGTTAGAAATGATTTCTAAGCTTCCAGGGTCGATTAGGGTTTGTATTGGTTCGTCTGTGATGCGTTTTTGGTTCTAGGATTTAATTTGCAAATAATCAACGAACTAAGGACTTTATTATAATAACACAAAATTTAGGGACCTAATAGGGTTTACTAAAGTTAAGGGTCTCACAAGTGTAGCTTGTGTGGCTGTAGTACTATGTACTTCCTGTTATAATGGAATTATATTTGACTCTTTGATTATCTTGATTAGGAACCTTCTTAGTTGATATTTGAACCTTGGTTGAGGTGTTACCATAGTGGTTGGGTGAGATTGAATCAAAAACTCCAAATTTGAATAGTTGTTATTGAGTAGTCTTCGCTCTTTATCATTTTCTCTTTCCACACTTTGAATCTTGATGTGAGGTTAGAGCCATTGGAAAGCTTACTTCCGGGGCTTCAATTTAGACACAAGAACGACCCTAAATGGAGTCTGAATGAGAGAGTTATTCATGTTTGAAATTTGCGAATCTGTAATGTGAGTATAGTGCGCTCGAGCTCAACTTTCAATGCTCGAGTGGACTACGCAGAATCTAGTCTTTAAAAGTCACTTTTTGGGTCAAATCTTTTCACTTTTCACTCTCTTTTCTCTCTCCTTGCGCCATTTTTGCTTTCTCAAGCTTTTTAGCCTTGATTTCATCTATTTCTATACATTTTGACCCCTAGTTCCATATACCAAAACATAGAACACAATGAGGGCTTCTATTTAATCTCAACGGATTGTTGTTTCACCGCCGGTGATTTTTCTAATTTGTTTCCTTCTTGCTTCAAGAGGTAGGATCTATTTCTTAAACTCAATATGAGTTCGGTAGTGTATTTGTTGTGTATTGTAAATATATAGATTTCGTTGTCCTTGGATTGATTTTTGAAAATTTGTTTTGTGAGTGAGGGTTTGTTGCAAATGGGATTGTTGAGCTATGGTTTAGCTACAAAAGTTTATTTTCCACTTACAAAAATGCATATGAGTTTTTTAAAAATAAAAAGCCCTAATTTGGAGAAACCCCAAAATGTTGATCTTTTGGGAAAATGGTTGGATTATTAAATCAAAATGTAAATGTGGGGTTTTCAAATGTTTTTTTTGAAAAAGGTTGTGATTATGAAAATGGAGTTGATATATGTTGAAATAAGCTATTTCTTGCATTGAAATGGATTTTCAAAGACGAAAGGGGTTATGCCCAAAAGTGTAAATGTTGAGATTGTAAAGAGGAAATAGAATGAATGTTGAGAAATGTAAAATTGAAATGATGATTAATGATGATGGTGGAGTTGGATATGTATTATCACTCCCATTTGAGATTTTGGAAAAGTGTATCTTTAATGGAATTTATTTATCTATTTAGAGATATTTATTTTGGGCTATCGGTAAAGGATAGCTATGATGTAGAAATTGCATGTGAATTAGGCAAACTGGACTGTTTATAATCATACATATCATGGAGCATATAATGATTTTGATAATTTAAACTGTATGTTTTGGAAAGAGATTTTGAAAATTTTTGTGTTATGTTTTAAAAGCATTTGTTTCATTTTGAAAATCATTTTTTGGATCACATGTATTGTGCTATTTGGAAAGGGTAAATAAAATGGTAAATATGAGAAATGGTTGTTGTTACATAAAATAAGTTGGCCTGTGTGTCCAGGGTAAAAGTCCCGAAAACCGCGCATATACATGGGTACTAATCCCGCGGACAAAAATTCTGTAGAATGGCAATGGTAGTGCTTGTATAGCATATGTTTATGTGGGTCCCGTTTGACGGTTTCCCAGGGATGAAATTTCTGTGAAAGGTTATATTAGTTTTGGAGATTCACCTATTTTATTTATTATCATCTTGGTTTTGGAAATGAATCATTTGGATTTGAGTTTTAGTAATGTAATTGTTGTTGGTTAACGATGTATTTGTATTTAATTTAGCAATATATTTGCTTGTTGGTATTGAGATACATGGATTGGCTTTGGAAATAGATTTTATATCGAAATAATGTTTTGAATTCAAAAAAACGTTTTGAATAAATGAAATATTTGGAAACTAGAATGAAATGATTTTTTTTGAGAAAGCAAGTGGATTTGACAATGCATTTGGGCATATTATATATATATATATATATGTATTGCATTCATGATCATTTGCACTGGTGGAGCATATTTAGTTTTTGAAATATTTCCTATTGGGCTTTATGCTTATCCTACGTGACTGAAAATGTATTTCAGGTATGCTTATGCAGATGTGGACTGAGACATTGAAGTTGTGTCTGGAACTGTATAGGGTAGTTCCTTTAATTGTCGGCCAAGGGCCATTTATGTATTTGTTGGCTGTGTGTCATTCTTGTAAGAGTTACACCCTTTGTATATGATGTAAGCCTTTGGGCATCTTAATTTGATTTATAACATCTTTGTATGTTTTGTTATAGAGCATCCATTTGACGTAGATGTTGTATTTAAGAATGTGTACAATTAGAATAACATATGTACTGTGTGCTTATATTATATACATCTGCATAAGTGTTGTTAGTGGTCATCTATCGTTGGGTGGTTACTCACGTGGGCCGGACCTCGTAAATTTGAGGCTTGATAACTTGGTATCAAAGCTAACTAGGTTTGAAAACCTTGGGCTCGTGGGAAGTGGTTAGCCATAATGGGTTTATCATGCTTGGTGATGACATTTATATGTTGTGTGCTAAATGATAACATGCTTATGTGTTGCATTTTATGTGGGCATGGTGTTGAGACTCATGGATATTACTCGGTGTCTAGTTGACTAACTTGGAGGTCTTATTGGAAACGCGCTTGATCAACGTTGTTTCTAATGAGAAATCTAAGCGAGTACTGGAACGAATGATTATCTTTGTAGACTTAAGCGCGATTACGTGTTATGTGTTATGTGGGTATGTAAATTAATTAGAGTCTCAATGGGGTTGTTTGAGTAATTGTTATGTAATTGTGTTGTGTTAGTGTTTTGGAAAAATGTGCCAGTGTTATGTATCCTAAGTTGTGTGTTTCTCTTCTTATAGAAATGTTTTGGATTGAGTAGTGGACTCGGAGTGGGCACCTCGGTGAGTGCTACATTGGTGATATGTTGTGTATTTTCATAAATTGTGAGTTGGTGTTAGTAACCTAAAGGTTAGTATTGTGGAGAGTGGTTGGTTGGGAAATGAGTGTGGTTTGACTTCTCTCGAGGTTGGTAGAGCTTGTTGGGATATTTAGGCTTGAGGTTTCTCTTTATAGATGATGTGTGGTTCGAACAAGTGAAGTCATTTTCTGTATAAGTTGGATGAAGTAATTAGTTGAATGCCTGGCAGGATTTATAGTTGCTTTGGATAATTAGTTTTGGTCATCTTGTTTTGTGACCGGAAGATAAACGGTTGTAATTATTATGTGGTCTCTTTCTTTTGTAATCAGTACGGTGTGGACCGTTGAAATGTTATGACTGTGTTCATACATGTATGGTGGGTTGTTTATTTTATGAGTTGTTGTGGAATTGGGAAATTTTTATTTGAACGTGTAAGAACTATTGCGTTTTGAGTTGGGAATGTGAGGGTCGGAGAGCTTTATTTTGATTAGATAGTTGAAATATTATGATTGTGTTCATACATGTATGGTGGGTTGTTTATTTTATGAGTTATTGTGGAATTGGGAAATCTTTATTTGAACGTGTAAGAACTATTGCGTTTTGACTTGGGAATGTAAGGGTCGAAGAGCTTTATTTTGATTAGGGTTTGTATGCCATGTTAAATAATTTGTGTTTGGTTGAAATTGATTTAGAATGGATGGACGATAGAGTTGGTTGTGGAATATGAGCACTTTGAGGTTCATTGTGACTTGTTGGGTTATTGTGAGAGTGGAGTCTTACCAGTCAATATATTCAGTTTGGTTGATGTTGGTTATTGGTTTATTTCGGATATGATGGTTTTAGTATAGACCCAACCTATTTGATGTTTTGGGATTCAGGTTTTCTTGTATTTAATGGTTGTTTATATCCTTGTTTAACTTATTTTTTGTTGATTTGCGTTGTTTGAGTATTATGGTTGCATTTGGAACAGGTCGAGGGTTTGTTTTTCATTAGAAATTTTGTCCAGATTTTGGCCTCAACGCTCGAGCGGTACTTTCTATGCTTGAGCAGTCTTGGAGAACTCTCAGTACTTTGGCAGGTTTGCAGAGACACTGGGAGGGTGTATTCTTAGCTCGAATGGTGTCTCTTGCACTCGAGCACTGTTGCGCTCGAGCGGTGGTCTTCTGTTTGCAAAACTTTTGAGAGTTGGTATTCTTCGCTCGAGCAGTGTTTCTTGAGCTCGAGCGGTATTTCTTGCGCTTGAGTGGTCAACTTCTGTTTGTAATTTCTGGAAGTGTAGACGTCCTCGAACGCCCCGAGAGGGAAATCCCCCGTTCTGTTCATTTTGGGCTCACTACAGTTCGGACTCAAATTGTCACGGTTCGTAATCTGAACCAAAGAGTCCAAATCCGGCAAATCGTTTTGAGAAAACAGATTTTTAGAAAAGAAGTGCCAAACATGGACTGTTTTGCCAGATACAGAGTGGCCACCTAAATATTTTATTTTGGGGGAATTTAGGAAACCCTGACTCATTGCCTAAGGCTACGTGTCCGTCATCACCAATGTTGCCTCGGCTCGGGAACTTAGGTACGATTGGAGAATGTTGCTTCGTGAGCACCCCCGCTCGCCCGATCAAAGATCGGCCTCTACTAACCATGATATCTTGTTTTGAAAATGTTATGCATTCTTATTCCAATTATTAGCCTAGATTTACTACGTGATGCGCACAGCATACAAGTATAGACTGGATTGCCTGAATTGGAACGAAACATCTCATGTTTGTTTTGGAAACAGTTTGCTACTCGTAAGTAGGCTAAAATGTGGATTTGCCACCCTCAGGTGGGTTTAGAAAAGATGGTTTTGCCACTATCTAGTGGGCTTAAAACTCACAGTCGATGAATCATTCCAATTCAGATAATCCAACCTTCACCTAAAGGCATTCAGGTAGATATATCACATAAGCATATAGCCTCATGGTAAGCATGCTATCATGGCAGTCACTCACACGCATGCAAGGATGCTAAAGCATAAAAACTTATCGAGTACTCCAAGCCAAAAAAGAAGCTATGTTAGAAATCCATGCATGACCCTAATTATACAGAAATGCCTAATGCAACACATGCAAAAATGCAACTATAACAGGCTTGGCTATTCTAAAGATGGCATATGGGATGTTACAGCTAACAAGTATTCACCTTGGAATCGAAATACAATGCAGTGAGTTATGATGCGCCGAGCCCGGTGCATGCAAAACAGATGAATGAATGCAAACATGCTATCATACTGTATGCTAATTGAAACATGCCCTAATCTAACCATCAAAAGCTGGTAAATAAAAGGGAGAAAGACGTGGGGTTGGAAGACATACATCACACACACGCACACTTATTACAGTTGTGCCCTCACTCGGAGGGTCCGAATAAATAATACAGTCCCAAATAAATAATTACAGTCAGAATAAGTACAAAACCCTAATTAATTAACAAATGAACTAGGAAAACAGTAAATTAGCATGCAAGCCCATGGACCGCCTCACCTCTGTTCCGAATGATGAATGATGTGTGCTCGAGTTGCCTTGCGCGGAAATCCATTGCGATGCCCCAACTAGCCTCTGTTTACAATTAAGCTCGAAATATTGCACGAAGCTCCAAAAGACTACCGATGTCTGATTTGCTGCAACAGAGCAAGAAAGGGGCATGGTAAAGTATTTTCACATATGTGTGCATGACTACTCTTCAGGGAGTGTAGTCCTCGATCCTCGTGCCACCAATCACGAATATCGATGCATGATGGCCGAGGAGTCGAATTGCACGACTCAATATGAAATGAATGCACATGAAAACATAACAAGATCTAAACTCCATCATGGATAATTCGGAGTGTCGGCGACTGGGAATTGAGACACGTTCCGTTACTCGGAGTACGAAACGTCCCTCGTTTCCCGTGCTTGGGCTAACTCCTATCCCAAACACAATGCAATATGCATGACATGCATGAATGCAATTCTAACATTCAACCTAGCATACACAATGCTATGAAATGGCATACACAATGCTCGATGTAACATGGCAACACAATGCTCGAACATACAACCTAACATACGCAATGCTAAGGACTAAGATGGCATACGCAATGCAATATGGGCTTACGCCAATGTGAGTGGACCTCAGCCACACCCACATCAGTAGCCATGAGATGAAAATGAGGCAACCGAAATGCGTGCACACATGCACGCAAACCGAGGACCGAACCTAAGGCACAACATGCAACTCTAACAAGGTATGGCAAGGCATGAAATATGGCATACAGACATGCAAGTTCCAGCACTGAAACATGATGCAAAATGATCCCGAATCATGGATATACGGCACCCGATGCATGAGATGAGCCCCGAAACTCAAAACTAGGCACATGTATTGACTTATAGCTATACAAAACATGCATTATTTGACCATGAAGCACAAAGACAGAGCCAAGGTAGTCCCAAAACATGAACATTTCTAGTTCAAAGCATGACCAAAAGATGCTAGCATGATGGACTAAAATAGCATGCAATAATGACTAGCAAGCATGAGTTGTATGGCATGTATATGAAGCATATGAAATCTCACCAAACCAACCAAAATCAGTGAAAAAAATATGCCAAAATATGCCCAAATAATCACTGAAATGTAGCCAACATGTGCAAAAATAAGGGGCTTCTTTAGAGAGCTATACAAGGGATTGTTAAGCACATACAAGATGGACATGAAGCATAGCAAAACTACCTCTGGAAATGAACTCTGACAGCCCTAAAACTCACCAAATTGGCCCTAAAATGGGTCTAGGGAACATGAAAAGAAAGGCCCCTTTGAAAGGCCTTGGATGGGATTGCTCTACACATGCATTGTAGACATAAAATCTGGCCAAAAGGGCCTTGGACAGAGCCAAGGAAGACCCCAAAACTCATAGAATGAGGCCTGAAACATGACTTCGATGCATGCAAAAAAGGGTCCCTTTGGAAGGCCCAAAAGGCCACCAAACAAGACAAGGAGAGAGGGGGTCACCCCCCTCTGATTTTAGCCTTCAAGAATATACCTAAGCCACTGAAAATCCACTGGATTTCAGTGGCTAAGAGGCCAAACCATGGCCAATGCAAGTGCTCTAATGCATAGCCCTATTCATGAAGAGATGAAGCATGCATAAGGGAAAAATGACCTCAAAAATAGAAGAGGCCTTAAACAAACTCAAAGAGGAGGCCAAAAAAAGACTTTTTTCAGTTTATATCAAGCCTCAAAAATATTCACAAGTAGGGCTAAAACATGACACAAAAATGACCCTAAAAGAGAGATACAAGGCAAGGGGCAGCAGATGGTCTCAAACAGCAAAGATCCCTTCAACAAAGTTGAAGAGGAGCTCAAAATAAGACACTTTAAAGTTTGGATCGAAGCCCAGAAATGCTCAAAAATAAGGCTAATATATCATGCAAAATAATTCCCAAAAGAGAGATAAAACACAAAGGGTGAGTAGAAGACCTCAAACAAAAAAAAGTTCTGGATCAAACATGAATATGAGATCAAAATAAGACTATTTTCAGTTTAGGTCGAAGCCCAAAAATGTAAGCAAAAGGAGCTAAGATATCATGCAAAATGAAGCAAGAAAAGGGAAAATAAGGACTCACCCTTGAAGAGCCGACCTCCAGCAGCTTCTGGACCAAGTTGGTGAGTTTTCAACCTCTGCAATTAAATCCAAGGGGCTGGAATGGATGATGGAGGTGGTAGGCTATGGGTTGGTGTGTAAATGGTGCAAGGTCAAGGATGTTTTGAAGCTTGGATGAGGGAGATATATGGTTGTATGTATCAATGCCCTAGCTGGTTTTTCTAACCCTTAGAAATGAGGCAGGGTGCTAGTTATATAGAGGGAGAGGAGCCAAAGAAAAAGGGAGAAAAACCAATTCAAATCTCCCCCCAAAAGGACAGACACTCGGAAGAGAGTGCAGTGCCGCACTGTTGATCTGCACTGAAGGGACAAAAATGGCCGGCCAGGTGCAAAATGGTCGGTGGCGGCCACCTTCCTGGCCGGTGACCGAGGGTCAAAGGTCAACAATAAGAATTGGCGGCCACCCCAAAAAGGTGACCTCCCAGATGAGTGCAACACAGCTGTATGGTCAAAACCCAGAAAATGTGAACCAGGAGAGAGAAAAACCAACTTTTTAGAGGGGTTCAAAAGGGTCAAGGACAATTGCTGGCCGGCCTACCCATATTGGTGGTCTCTCAGGTGTGTACAACACAATGATGTGGTGGAGAGTCAGAAAAAGTGGTCCAGGAATGGGAAAAACCAGCTTTGTAGTGAGAAAAACGGGCGAAGAAGAGCAAAGAAGAGAAAAGCTGGTTTTTCAGAAAAATTGCTAGCCTCCCACCCTCCTACAACCTTCCTAACAATGAAAAATAAGGTCTCTGCCAAAAATGGACCAAGACGGATGCAAAACGAAGGTTCGGGGGTCGAAACGCGCGGCTCGGGGCCCTAAAAACAGGCTGTTAGGCACCGGAAGTGGCGTTCGACCACGAAGTTGGTCTCTCAAGCCACAGTGTCCCTCAAAAGGGAGGGAACAAGGTGTATGCCAAAAACCAGAGCAAACGGAGGTGGTTAAGCAGTCCCGAACCGAGGCACACGGCCGACGGCTCTGAAAAATCGAAAATTAGGCTCCAAACGGGAAAAATGGCCTATGACCACGAAATGTAGCCCATGGCCACTGAGAGACGGTCTACGAGACCTCTCCCTCCCTTCGGGAAGAGAAAACAGAGAAAACGGGACCCGATTCACAAACCGAAGCAAAGCACGAAAGAGCCCCGAAGTCCGGAGGCAAGGCTTGCAGCCGAGACTCTGAAACTTCAGAACGAGCACAATATGCAACATCACCAAGCGCTCAATCGGTGACATCTGAGTCTTAAGGTCGGTCAAAAATGGGGTGTCTACAATGGTGTTTTGGTCGCTCAAGTGATTTGTGTGTATCTGGAGCCCATTATGGGGGTGTTTGGTGCTGGAGTATTGTTGTTTTGGTGTTAAGTGAGAAGAGTAGTTGGGTGAATGAAGTGCGAGTCTTATGGGTCAGTGAAGGGTAAAGTGTTGTTGTTTATACCAAGAAGTGGGTTAGACAGATCGATGTCCTTATAACATCTTTAAGAATTCCTTATCAGATCTTTGGGAGTTGGCAATGTTGGTGTTTGAGTCAGTAAGAGTGGTTGGCATAAGAGTGACTTGAGTTTATTTTATGGGGCAATTATTTCTAGCCTACTGAGAGTGGTTAGTTTTGTTTTATGGAAATTGCTTTAATTTTAGATTCTTTTGTTTGGGATTGGTGATATGTAAGGGTATGTTGTTAAGAGATGTGTAGAAGGGGATTGGTCATGGGACTATCTTAGGAGGTTGTCTTGGTGTGGTAATATTATGCTTATTATATTGTTGCGTGGTTTAATGTGTGCTAAGTTAAATTACTTTCGTTATAAGTGGAGGTTGTTTATGAACCCCATGTAAGATCTCTAGTGTTGGGGTGATTTTCTATTACAGTTTTAGTTTGAGGATGAAACTTCTAGTGGTATGGTAAGGTTGTGTGGAGTGGGTAGTGAGTTGTGTAAGTTTGTTATTTACTTCATTGGTCTTGGGGTGAGTGTATATTATAATCTTTAGGAGTTCAACTCGAACTCAAGTGTGGTGCGAGGAAGTATTGCCATGTAGGTCTAAGTGTAGGGGATGGGCCGAGATTTGAGGTAATATGGGTTAACTTGAGAAATCCGGTGTGATTCAATGAGAATGTAAGATTGTGTGAGGAGCTCCATCTTGGAGTTGAATTGGTTAGGTAATATGTGTTGGTGTGTTGTTGAGATATGGAATTAAGTGGTATGTCAGTGTTTGGAGGCCAGTATGGGATAGTGGTGTTGAATAATAGATTGGTTGGCAATTGGATTGGTTGACATATAGTCACCTCAGGAATATGATGGAATTGAAGGATTGTGTAATTGATCGATATCTTAGTGTGGCTTGTAAATTCCATATGGACAGTTGGGAAGTTATTTTGAGTTTGAGGTTATGGTTTTACTGTACTTTTGCACCATTATGTGATTATGAGTGTAAAATTTCTTTTTTTGGTGTTATTGTGTTGTTGGCATTTTGGAAATTTCTTAGGATTCTCATTGTGGAAATTTAGTTTTGGTATTGTGGCATCACCGTGGGTATGATGGGTTTTGTTGGGTGACTGTGTTGTGGTTCACTAGAAGAAAGCTAATGAAAAAAAAATAAGTTCTTTTGGTGTTGTGGCCTTGGATACTTTTCTTGAACTAAAACAGTTTTGAGTTTGAACGTAATTTTTCGATTTAAAAAAAAGCTGAATCCAACAAATCAGAAACAAAATGAAAATGGTTTTGTGTTATAAATATCATCTATGGTTTTCAGAAAAACAGTTTGGAAATCTCTGAGTTTTGTTCTGGACGGTTGAAAATGTGTTTGGGTTGTGACAGTGCGGTTTGGGCGCCTTTTAGAAAAGCAAAGTGTTTTGAGACAAATGGGAAAAGTAAGGAATTTTCTTTAACTTGGATGTAGTACCTTGTGTTGTGCGGTGAGTTGTGATCTAGCCCGAGTTGCTAGTTATGTGCTATGTGTTTACTTTACGAGGGTTTAGAATTTGTCCGAGGCTTGTTATGTCGTATTCATTATTCTTTAGCAGTATTTTGCCTTGTGTTCTCATTCCGAGAGTTGATCGAGAGTCTAGTGTGCGAGGAGTTCTCTTATTCTCTGTGTCCGAGTGTTTGGGCACTCGGTGGTGATTTCAGTGTTGTAGGTGATTCAGGCATGGTTGACGTCTTTGAGTCCATGTGGTTATCGTTGTTGTTGTGGTAGTTGTTGTTTCTTGTCTCATAGACCACTACACGTTATATGGGTTGAAGAGGCATTCGTGTTTGTTCCTTGGTGTTTTGTTGTTCGGACGTCTTTGGGTTCCCAAGGTGTTGAACCCAGAATCTAGGAACTTATCCCATGATAGATTTGAACATAGGTTGGCGTTGTATGCTTTGTAATCGTTGAGTGGCTTTTGGGTGTTAGCATTTCTTCAATTTCGGGGATGAAATTTCCTAAGATAGGGATGTTGTAGCACTATGTACTTCATGTTATAATGGAATTATATTTGACTTTGTGATTATCTTGATTGGAAACCTTCTTAGTTGATATTTGAGCCTTGGTTGAAGTGTTACCATAGTGGTTAGGTGAGATTGAATCAAAAACTTCAAATTTATTGAGTAGTCTTCACTCTTTTATCATTTTCTCTGTCCACACTTTGAATCTAGATACGAATCTAGAACCGTTGAAAAGCTTACTTCCGAGGCTTCAATTTGGAGACAAGAACGACCCTAAACGTAGTCCGAACGAAAGAGTTATTCCTATTTGAAATTTGCAAATATGTGCTATGAGTATAGTGCGCTCGAGTGCAACTTTAAACGCTTGAGCGGATTACGCAGAATTTGGTCTTTAAAAGTCACTTTTTGGGTAAAATCTCTTTACTTTTCACTTCCCTTTCTCTCTCTTTCCACCATTTTTGCGTTCTCAAGCTTTTTAGCATTGATTTTATCTATTTCTATACATCTTTAACCCCTAGTTCCACATACCAAAATGTAGAGCACGACGAGGGCTTCCATTTAATCTCAATAGATCGTCCTTTTGCTGCCGGTGATTTTTTTGAGTTGTTTCCTTGTTACTTCAAGAGGTAGGATCTATTTCTTAAATTCAATATGAGTTCGATAGTGTATTTGTGGTGTATTAAATATATAGATTCTATTGTCCTTGGATTGATTTTTGGAATTTTTTTTTGTGAGTGAGGGTTTGTTCCAAATAGGATTGTTGAGCTATGGTTTAGCTACAAAAGTTTGTTTTTCACTTAAAAATGCATATGAGTTTTTTAAAAGTAAAAAGCCCTAATTTGGAGAAACCCTAAGATATTGATCATTTGGAAAAATGGTTGGATTATTAAATCAAAATGTAAATGAGGGGTTTTAAAATGTTTTATTGAAAAAGGTTGTAATTATGAAATTATAGTTGATATATGTTGAAATGAGCTATTTCTTGCATAGAAATGGATTTTTATAGAGGAAAGGGGTTATGCCCAAAAATGTACATGTTGAGATTGTAAAGAGAAAATAGAATGAGTGTTGAGAAATGTAAAATTGAAATGATGATTAATGATGATGGTAGAATTGGATATGTATTATCACTCCCATTTGAGATTTTGAAAAAGTGTATCTTTAATGGAATTCATTTATCTATTTAGAGATATTTGTTTCGGGATATCTGTGGAGAATATCTATGGCTGTTGTAGAAATTGCACGTGAATTAAGCAAACTAGACTGTTTATAAACGATGCATATCATAGAGCATATAATGGATTTTGAGAATTTAAATTGTATATTTTGGAAAGAGATTTTAGAAATTCTTAAGTTATGTTTCAAGAGCATTTGTTTCATTTTGAAAATCATATTTTGGATCACATGTATTGTACTATTTGGAAAGAGAAAATAAAATGGTAAATTTGAGAAATGATTTGTCATGACCCAAACCTGCCCCTATAGATTAAGGTCATAACTGGCCAGTAATCATGACATTACCTACGGCCTCAAACAAGATTAAAAGTATCTTAATAGTAATAAAGGCCAAAATGGAAGCAGACTTAAAAATCTTCTCCAATGAGCTATGCTTATATGGCATATCAAAACATTTTCCCATATACATAATAATAACTCACATCACATCCCAATAGTTAACATCTTGTACATTCAGGATCATTCAAACATATAGTCAACCAAACTGAAAGCTTATATATACATAGGTGATCCAACAGGACCACCAAGGTAAAGAAAGAGTAAAACAAAAGAACAAAAACAAAGTCTTGTGCGTGAGACATCCGGGCTGACTCCACAAAACTTGGATTTCTCTCACATTCTTCACTGAGGCTGGGGTTGGACATCTCTTTGCTCACCTACATACATATAAATAAGAGTGAGCAAAAGCCTTGTAAATAATACCAAAGTAAAGCAGTTATACAAATGAAATTCATATTAAGTACATCAAACCCATAAATTTCATATACAAACGGCCTTAAGCGGCCTTAAACCATTCTGTGTTTTTGTCATACACGTCGAACGGCCTCGGGCCCATTTTAGATCCTTAGCAAACATATCATATGGCCTCGGGTCCATTGTACAATATTGTCAAATTCATCAAATGGCGTCGGGCCCATTATTTCCATATTCATATTTATGCGCATTTCATATTCATGATCATGATTACCTTTTTATTCAAACGGCCTTTGGCCCATTGCATTCATACTGAAACGGCCTTTGGCCCATCACAATATTCAAACGGCCGTTGGCCCATCAAAATATTCAAACGGCCTTTGGCCCATCAAAATATTCAGATGGCCTTGGCCCCATCAAAATATTCAAACAACCTTAGGCCCAAATCATGTTCTTCACAAAGCCTTATACAACAATTAGGCATATAGAATACTCATTTATAATTCAAATAAACAAATCCATGAACCTTACACAGGAGCATTTGAAAAATAACATGCTTGAAAATATCTTTACTAAGATATTACTCACAGTGTTCCATCGATGGATTTGCCCTTGCGCTTGACCCTACACATTTCACAATACATTGGGTCACGAGTAATTCAATCCGTTCTTAACTTGTTTATTTCTCTTAGGCCTCTTTTTTATTCTTTTAGTTCATTTACAATGCTCAATTCATCCCTAAGAGTGCTTAGAAATGAAAGAGAACGGAAAACGGAACATGAAACAACTTTTCAAAATTTCAAAAATAGGGCACTCCACTCGAGCTCAACTTTGGTCGCTCGAGTGGTCTGTAAAAACTTTACAAAAGTACTGGTTGCATGATTTTTATGCTTGAGTGAACTTTCTGTCACTTGAGCAATGAGCCTTGCAAAACAGGTGTGTGCTCGAGTTATCATGCAAATCTCTGTAAAATTTCTGGGAGCTTGAATTTTACGCTAGAGCGACACTTACTTCGCTCGAGCAGACATGTCGAATTCTGGAATTTCCATAATTTTGTTTGAGCTTCAAACACATATTCAAAGGTCCAATTTCATGCATGTTTCACTCAAATATGCAAAAACATTCCCAATTACATATATTTGAAGTTATCTTCAGTCCTTAGTTCAAAATTCCATGAATTCAACAAATTTCAAATTGTAAACTTTTTATATATATAATCTATGTTTTGTATCTTGTATAGACAAGTTTCATGGCTTGAAATTAAGCTTCAATACATGAAATTCTTACATGCATGTGTCAAACAACCCTCAATATAACATGATCAACATGCTTTACATTCAAATATGCAAAAATTATGGCCAATTCTTACATGCATGCATCTAATGATCTCAAATTTACTTAACTTAGTTTAATTCATATATTTAACTTCATATATACTTTGAATTCACATTTTTATGGAACTTAAACTCATAATTTAGCATTTAATTGCTTACCTAGAAGCTTCAATCTTCTCAATTGGACAAGTTTTTGAGCCTAACTCTTTAAATCTTCAAGTTGTGAGCTCAAATCTTCAATTGTGTGCTTTCTCTCTCTCTCTCTCTCTCTCTCTAGAATCGTCTCTTCCTCTATCTATACACTTTTTTGGCTGATTTCTTTGAGTTCATATAATGAGCCTAAGCTTATTTTATTATATTTATACATTTGGCTAATCAAATCACTAATCAAAGCTTAGTGTTAATTAACTAAGATGAATATAATTAAATTAATCAAATTATTTTGATATGAATCAATTTTTAATTAAATTTCACCGTAGGCTCTAAAAATCATGCTAATCACAATGACACAGTCAATTGCAGTTTCTGTCGCCTCCACGGCCTTCAATTTAAATTTTATAACAGAAAGTCAAACATATTTCTCTACGATGAACAAATATAGATTCAAAAACATAATTGGCACCCAAAATCATATTAAGCACATAATCACAATCATAATTAAGATTAATTAACATAACACAAAACAGGGTTATCACAGTCTTTCCCTTTTTAGGAAGTTTGGTCCTCCAAACTTATTTTACCTCCGTCCGGAAACAAGTGTGGATAGCGTAGTCGCATCTCATCCTCCTTTTCCATCTAGCGTCCTTCTCATAGTGTTCTTTCCATTCTACCTTCACCATTGGGATGGATTTGTTCTTCAATTGTTTCACTTGTTGGTCAATGATCCATTTGGGCCATTCTTCGTATTCCATATTTTCATCAAGTGCTATCCAGTGGTAGTCTATCACATGGAATGGATTTCAGAGATAACCCCTCAACATCGATACATGGAATAAATTGTGCATTTGTTTTAATCCTAGTGGCAAAGCAACTGGACCAAGTCTTTCTAGAATTTGAAACTCCCCAATGTAATGAGGTGACAATTTACCTTTCTTACCAAATCTTGACTGGCCCTTCATCGGAATCACACGAATAATAAATACATGGTCACCAATCTCATACTCAAGTGGCCTTCTCCGAACATCCGCACAATTCTTTTGCCGACTCTATGTTTCTTGAGTCTTTGTTGGATGATTTCAATCTTTTTAGAAGTGTCTTGCACAATTTTGGGCCCAAGTAAAGCTCTATCCTCGACTTCTGTCCAACAAATTGGCGATCTACACTTTTTGCCATACAAAGCTTTGTACGGTGCCATACCGATACTGGAGTGAAAACTGTTATTCTATGAAAATTCAACTAGTGGCAAATAATCCTCTTAACTCCCTTGAAATTCTAAAGCACACATTCTGAGCATGTCTTCTAAAGTCTGTATGGTTCGTTCTGATTGCCTATTTGTTTGTGGATGGAATGCAGCACTGAATCTCAGTTTTGTTCTCATTGCTTTTTGCAAGCTTCTCCAAAATCTAGACACAAATTTCGAATCTCTATCCGATACAATGGATACTGGAACTTCATGTAAACGAAGAATCTCATCGATATATAAAGTGGCTAATCTATAAGCATCAAAAGTTGTTTTCACAGGAAAAAAATGTGTAGATTTGGTCAATCTATCCACTATAACACAAATAGAATCCATATCTTTGGGAGTCCGAGGTAAGCCAACAACAAAGTCCATGGTTACGTGCTCCCATTTCTATTCTAGAATAGGGAGAGGTTGAAGTAGACTGCTTGGTTTTTGGTGTTCAGCTTTAACTTACTGACACTGAAGGCACTTGGACACATATTCTGCGATCTCCTTCTTTATATTGGGCCACCAATAGCTTTGCTTCAAGCCCCGATACATTTTGTTGTTACCTGGATGTATAGTAAACATCGACTTTTGAGCTTTATCTAGGATTCTCTTCTTTAGTTTAGGAATGTTTGGGACACATAATTGGTTTTAAAACTTCAACACTTCACTATCAACGCTAAATTCTGGTTTCAGATTTGCTTCAAATTCATCAATTATTTTCTTAAGGAATTCATCCTCTCTTTGCCTTTGCTTGACCTCATTAATTATTGCTGGCTCAGCTGAAATGGCAGCTATCAACCTAGTTTGCTCATGTAATACAACTTCAATCTCGATTTTGTCAAAATCTTACAAGATTTCTTCTTGTTCGGTGAGTAGACAAGCTAAGTTCCCCGTTGATTTTCTGCTTAATGCATCAGTAACCATATTGGTCTTTCCTGGGTGGTACTGAATCTGAAGGTCATAATCCTTTGTCAACTTTAGCCATCTTCTTTGTCGCATATTCAACTCTTTTTGAGTAAAGAAGTACTTTAAACTTCTGTGATCTGTATAAACTTCACATCTTATCTCATACAAGTAATGCGCCAAATTTTTAAAGCAAACACAACTACGGCCAATTCCAAGTCGTGTGTTAGGTAGTTCTTTTCATGTAGCCACAATTGTCGGGAGACATAAGCAATTACCGGTCCTTCTTGCATTAACATATAACCTAGACCCTGATAAGATGCATCACTATAAATCACAAAGTTTTCCGTACCTGTGGGTAACGTCAACACTGGTGCAGTAGTCAATCTCGTTTTCAGTTTTTCAAAGGAAGATTCTCTTTTATCATTCCATTCAAATGGTTGTCCTTTGCGGGCGAGTTGGGTAAGAAGCACAACTATTTTTGAAAAATCTTTCACAAACCTTCTGTAGCACCCAGCTAAACCCATGAAACTGCGGACTTCTGTTACTTTTGTTGGAGTAGGCCAGTTCACAATTGCCTCTGTCTTCGGTGGATCTACTGAAATCCCCTCTTTGTTAATGACATGCCCTAAGAAAACAAGCTTATTTAGCCAAAATTCACATTTCTTTAGTTTAGCAAATAATTTCTTTTCTCTAAGTGTTTGCAAGATGGTTCTCAAATGTTGTTCATGTTAAAGTCTACTCTTTGAATATATCAAAATAGCATCAATAAAAACTATAACAAATTCATCATGGTAAGTTTTGAAAATTCGGTTCATAAGGTCCATAAATGTTGCAAATGGCATAACAAGGAATTCGTAGCGGTTATACCTCGTTTTGAATGCAGTTTTCTCAACATCTTCTGCCTTCACCTTCAACTGGTGGTATCCAGATCTCAAAACAATTTTTGAAAAGACTTGTGAACCTTGTGATTGATCAAATAAATCATCAATTCGAGGTAATGGATATTTGTTCTTGATCATTACCATGTTTAGTTCCCGGTAGTCAATGCACAAATGAAAGGTTCCGTCTTTCTTCTTTACAAATAACACCGGTGCACCCCATGGCGAAGGACTTGGTCCGATAAACCCTTTGTCAAGTAAGTCTTACAATTGTTCTTTCAGTTCTTTCATTTCAGTAGTAGACATTCTGTAGGGGTTTTTTAAGATAAGCTGGTGTGGTGAATGTGGTTTGGAAATACTCTTCAGATCCTGGAAGACGCCAACGATCCTCTGCTAGTCACCTGCAAAAATACAAACTCCGGTCGGGGGTGCCGGAATTAGCACTCCGACGGACAAGTCAGTTCCTCCGAAGCTTGCTTACTAAGTTTATAGAAGTGTTTCTTACATACCTTTATAAATCAAGCTCTTGTATTTATAGTCATTTTTCATTTCTGCCAGAGTCTACTTTTTCTTTTGTTTATGTATTCTTTCATTTATCCTGACATGCTTTTCCAGTATATTCGGCCCAAAGATCCTACTCGGCGTCTTGGCAGAGCAGAAGGGAGCCGTTCAACACCCGGCTCCCTGTGCGTATCAGACTTCGTCCCTTTAATTACTCGGCTCCCACAATTGCCCCCCAAGCATCTTGTCAACGGCAGTTGGACGAGGTGCTTGGCTCTGATTTTCAAATACTACAAACCGAAGTTCTTGGGGCTTCGACTTATTACGCGGTTGTTTAATTACTCCCCCTTGAATCGTCGCCTCAGACTCCCGTCCCTTCGTGCACGCCTATTCATTATGACTTGGAGCCTGGTGTCCCTTCGAATTCATGTTCTATGACGTTGGCCGCTAGACTGCTCTTCGAATCATTCTTGCACCCCTTCCATCTGCGATACTCTTCACTTTTGTAAGTTTTCCCCTTCTCAACTCAAGCTTTTCCTAATTTGTTTACTCAATCGCATATTCTTATAATCAATAGATTATGGCAAAGTATTTAAGAGACCTTCTTTCTCCGGTCGAGTTGTTGATTTTAGACGTCATTTCTCCATTCCTGACGATGACCACCTATCGTCAGTGGCGAGCCGCACTCTCGACATGGGGTGGGAGGAAGAAAACTAGATTGTCTTTTCCCTTTTGTCGATCGCAGAGGGGAGTTCGCTTCCCCTTCACCCGCTTCGAGGGTCGTTCGCCATTGGGATTTGATCCCTTCCCAGCCCAATGTAAATTTCTTTAGAATTATAATGGGGGTCGTAGCGTTGAACCGTCGCCTTGGTATTAATCTCGGCATCCCTGCCATTCGGCACTGTTATGCTCTGGCCAGATCCTCTGGCCGGCACGGACGTTACTTCCTCAGAGCTAAGGACACAGATCATCAGTTGATCACTATGCTTTCGGCCACGGAAAACGAGTCGATGACGCCATGGTCGTTGTCCGTGGCAACTGGGAATTCGGCGAGGGGGAGGATCGCGTCGATCCTATTCCTAGACGTAGGGGCGAACCAGGTCGCCGAATGCCCTTTTGCTGATATTGAACATTTGTATCTGCCATACCCTATTTTCTTGAATCTCACGGCTTATCTTATGCAGGGAACGAGTTGAAAAAGTCCTAGCTTCAATCGACGACGCCGTTCTTTCGGACATCGATTGCTCTTAATTATTTTACGCCGCAGCCTTTATAAGCGAGGAAGGGCGGCTCACGCTCGCTTTGCTACGAGCCTACGATACGACCTTTTCGCCGCGAAAATATACCGATTCGAAAGGGAAGATTTTCGTCGCCGTATTTTGTCCGACTTCAAAAATTTGAGGCGGATAGGATTTGAAGGGTCCGATTCGGAGAATACTGGAAGTACCGAACCGCCAGATCGATCACTCGAGGCCGAATCGAGGAGGTATTGGATTCTCGACGATCGCCCTTCATGGTGCGCGGAACGTTCACTGACGACGCTCTTCAACGTCATGATAACCCTCCGTCTCGAGCTCTGGCATGGTCAGGTTAAGCGACAAAGCTTGCTAAGAAGGCGAATGCGGAGAGGTTGGCCGCAAGGAGAAGAGCGGAGGGCCTTTCAACCGAACCGCCCACTGCTGAATCTCAGCGTTCCCTCCCAGTTACTGAATCGAAATCCTTGCAAATTGTTGAGGAGGCGGCAACGAGTAAGGGTGCCGAATCCACGCTGGTTGGGGAAGCCGTTCAGGAAGTTGAGGGAACGTCGGAGAAACGCTCTAGAGATCATGAGGTCGGTTTAGAAGATCAGTGCGGCAAACGTCCTCGAACGGTGGGATCAGGTGAGGTCGTGCCCTTTGTGATTCGACCGATGGTGAGAAATATGCCGGTTCCATCGGATGCCTCGGCACTTAATGACCCAGAGGTCGCGTTCGGCGTGGCAACGTCTTTGTCATTACCGTCTGATACGGAGGCTTTCCGGCTGGAGCCGGATTTGAATGCGACAATGTTAGCCGCGCAGTCGGCCCTTTTGGTGTGTATTCTGATTTTTCCTTCATTCAAACGTTGTTCGCGTTATGCTTGTTTTGAGTTGTTCTTTTGCAGGCCGTTGGTAGGATAGCCGATGTGGCCCCCCGCCACCTCGACGCCATCAAGGAGATTAGTCGCTTGCGAGAGCAAGCGGAGGGCCGGAGGAAAAGGGCCGAGGACGAGTTTTTAAGAGCGAACTGGGAAGCTTCTCGGGCAGAGGCTGCGGTGGAGAAAGCTCGTGATGCGGATAAGTTGAGAGCGGAGGCCGAGAAGAAGGCCGACGACTTGGAAGCTGCACTTTGCTTATCCAAAAAAGCCGTTCTTTGGCCCGAGGCCGAGTTAGCGAGGTGAAAGCGGCGAAAGAGAGTGCCGAGTCAAATGTTTTCGGCCGGAAAGAGGTGGGCTCGCCGAAAGTATGTGGACCAGTCTCCGGTTTGAGAATCGGGATTCAAACATGGTTGTACAGGCCCTTGTTTGCGGTGGCGTTTATTGAATGTGCCAATACCGTATGAGCAAGTAGACATCGATCCATTGGAGACTGATTCGGAGGATTGATGTTTATGATACACAAAGTACTTTCTGTCGGGTGGTTTTTGGTATTTTGTGTTTATGATACAGCAATGGACGTTGATACCTTTTGTAATTATAAAATGTTAGCAATTTATGCGCAATGTGATGATGTTTCCGTAGTTTTATGGTGACGTTTTATTTTTGTAATTATACAATGTTAAATCAATTCAAACCAAATATGCCGGTTCCCTTGGATGGCTCGGCTCGAGCGTGAAAGGTCTAGTTCACACGGGCTAGATCTGCCCTTGCGTTGGCCAGGGCGCGAGCGTTAAAAGCCGAATAGTTCACGCTCGAGGGCTGGCCGAGGCGTCGTCGAATATTTCGCCGATTAGATTAATAAATCTGCCCTTGCGTTGGACAGTGCTCGAGCGTTAAAAGCCGAATAGTTCACACTCGAGGGCTGGCCGAGGCGTCGTCGAATATTTCGCCGAATAGATTAATAAATCTGCCCTTGCGTTGGACAGTGCTCGAGCGTTAAAAGCCGAATAGTTCACACTCGAGGGCTGGCCGAGGCATCGTTGAATATTTCGCCGATTAGATTAATAAATCTGCCCTTGCGTTGGACAGTGCTCGAGCGTTGAAAGCCGAATAGATTAATAAATCTGCCCTTGCGTTGCCAGGGCTCGAGCGTGCCGATACATTTTATTGTAATATTTAGGCACTTATTAGAATATTTTGCACCACGTGGTATAAACGTTCAGAAATGCCCCAAAGTGCGATGCCGTCAAAAGGTGTCATGCACCAAAGGGGGCTCCGAATCCGGAGACTTATTCGGCCCTAAGGTGTCATGCACCAAAGGGGCTCCGAATCCGGAGACTTATTCTGGCCAATCGTGATATCCACGAAGGGCGCTCCGAATCCGGAGACTTATTCGGCCCTAAGGTGTCCTGCACCAAAGGGGCTCCGAATCCGGAGACTTATTCTGGCCAATCGTGACATCCACGAAGGGCGCTTCGAATCCGGAGACTTGTTCGGCCCTAAGGTGTCATGCACCAAAGGGGCTCCGAATCCGGAGACTTATTCTGGCCAATCGTGACATCCACGAAGGGCGCTCCGAATCCGGAGACTTGTTCGGCCCTAAGGCGTCATGCACCAAAGGGGCTCCGAATCCGGAGACTTATTCTGGCCAATCGTGACATCCACGAAGGGCGCTCCGAATCCGGAGACTTGTTCGGCCCTATGGTGTCATGCACCAAAGGGGCTCAATCGAGACTTATTCGCCAATCGTGACATCCACGGCGGCGCCCGAATCCGGAGACTTGTTCGCCCTAAGGTGTCATGCACCAAAGGCCGAATCCGGAGACTTATTCGCCAATCGTGACATCCACGGCGGGCGCCCACCGGAGACTTGTTCGCCCTAAGGTGTCATGCACCAAAGGGGCTCAATCCGAGACTTATTCTCGCCAATCGTGACATCCACGGCGGGCGCCCGAATCCGGAGACTTGTTCGCCCTATGGTGTCATGCACCAAAGGGCTCCGAATCCGGAGACTTATTCTCGCCAATCGTGACATCCACGGCGGGCCCGAATCCGGAGACTTGTTCGCCCTATGGTGTCATGCACCAAAGGGCTCGAATCCGGAGACTTATTCTCGCCAATCGTGACATCCACGGCGGGCGCCCAATCCGGAGACTTGTTCGCCCTAAGGTGTCATGCACCAAAGGCTCGAACCGAGACTTATTCTCGCCAATCGTGACATCCACGGCGGCGCCCGAATCCGGAGACTTGTTCGCCCTAAGGTGTCATACACCAAAGGGGCTCGAATCCGGAGACTTATTCGCCCTAAGGTGTCATGCACCAAAGGGGCTCGAATCCGGAGACTTATTCCGCCAATCGTGATATCCACGGCGGGCGCTCGAATCCGGAGACTTATTCGCCCTAAGGTGTCTCCGACCAAAGGCTCGAATCCGAGACTTATTCTCGCCAATCGTGACATCCACGAAGGCGCCCGAATCCGGAGACTTGTTCGCCCTAAGGTGTCATGCACCAAAGGGCTCGAATCCGGAGACTTATTCTCGCCAATCGTGACATCCACGAAGCGCGCCCAATCCGGAGACTTGTTCGCCCTAAGGTGTCATGCACCAAAGGCTCGAATCCGGAGACTTATTCTCGCCAATCGTGACATCCACGGCGGGCGCCCAATCCGGAGACTTGTTCGCCCTAAGGTGTCATGCACCAAAGGCTCGAATCCGAGACTCATCGCCAATCGTGACATCCACGGCGGGCGCTCTGAATCCGGAGACTTGTTCGCCCTAAGGTGTCATGCACCAAAGGGCTCGAATCCGGAGACTTGTTCGCCCTAAGGTGTCATGCACCAAAGGGCTCGAATCCGAGACTTATTGGACTTTGAAGTGTTGAGCTTAAACATGTGAAAACGCGAGATCTTGGATTTACGAGGATATTGTGTACAAATATCAAGCCCATGTGTCGGGTCATTGATAAAATTTTCGTAGATGTGTTGAATTCCACGCGTGTGTTTCTCCCCGACATGTCGACAACCGATATGCCCCTGCTCGTTCTGGAATCTATTTGATAGGGGCCGTCCCGACCAAGTTTCCATCGATTGCCTCCGATCGGCGGTAGAGCACCTTCTTCAGACCAGCTTTCCTGGATTGTAGCGCGCACCTTGGACTCGCCGACAGGCGACTTGGCAAGCTGCTGCTGATAGCGAGCCATGGACGCCAAGGCACGATCTCTTCGTTCTTCAATCAGGACCAGGTCCAAAGCAAGCATCATGTCATTTCGACCCGTGTCGAAGGCTTGCGATCTGAGGGTTGGTAGGCCGATCTCTGGGGGTAAGATTGCCTGGGTTCCGAAGCACAAGGGAAACGGTGTTTTTCCGGTGGATCGTCTTGGTGTTGTTCGATGGGCCCATAGTACACTTGGCAACTCTTCGACCCACCTGCCCTTGGCACTTTCCAGCCTCTTTTTGATGCCGTCCAAGATGGATTTGTTCGAAGCTTCCGCCTGACCGTTACTTTGGGGGTAAGCCGGCGTAGAAAAGTAAGGTACAATACCGTATTTGCCGCGACTCTCGGTACACGCCATACCAAACCGAGTGCCATTATCCGAGATCAATGCTCTTGGAATGCCGAATCGTAATGATGTTCCTCCACACAAAACGCTTAATGTCACCTCGTATATGGGTTAGAGCCTCGCTGACCCACTTTGTGAAATAATCTGCTACGATTAGAAATCGCTTGTTCCCTGGGGCCCTGGGCAGTGGTCCTACAATATCAAGTCCCCACTGAGCAAACGGCCAGGGGCTAGTGATTGAATTCAAAGCTTCCGCCGGCTGATGGGTTAGTGGGGAAAACTTTTGGCATTGTTCGCATTTCTTGACATAATTTTGTCGTCGGCTCTCATAGTCGGCCAAGAATATCCTCGGTTATCGCCTCGATGGGCAAGGAGCGCCGAGTGTGCACCACACCGCCTTCATGTATCTCGATGAGCGGCTCCTCTACTCTGTCCGTGCACGACCTGTATGGGCCAGAGAGGGATTTTTTGTAAAGTCCCCCTTGTGGATCAAGGTAGTATCGCAGAGCCTTGTTTCGCAGCTTGTGTGCTTCTTTTTTATCCTCCGGGAGTTGCTCAGAAGAAAGGAATGCGAGAATGGGGTCCTTCCAACTTGGAGCGGATTCTATGATATTGATGTGGGTCTCCGAGGGCCGACATTTGGTTCGGGGACGGCCCACCTCGATGGTACGCTTGAGCTCGGAGTTGATGGCGGAGGCCAAGCAAGCGAGGCATCCGCGGTGTATTTTGATCGCGTGTTATTTGGTTTAGTTCGTGATGGTCGAATTTCGCCAAAGAACGAAGTTAGCCGCTTATATAGGCCGCCATACGCCATCTTCGCCGCATACTCCCCTTCACTGGTTGATTACCAATTTTGAGTCACAAAACACCACTACGCTGCGGCGCCGAGAACATGTGCGTTCATGATCCGGCTAAAAGGGCTTCATATTCGCCTCGTTATTTGATGCTTCGCCGAAGCTTGACGGCCTGCTCAATGATCGCGCGCCGTCGGGGACATAATTACGACGCAAGGCCGCTGCCGCTGGTTAGACGATCCATCGCAGATAATTGCGGATGTCCCCAACGAGACTCTCCAACTGGTTTTGACCTAACTTCGCCTTTGGCTAGAGGTCCCTGTGCTTGAGGTCGGCAAGCCCTCCGTGAATTCGCCACAAAGTCGGCAAGCACCGCCTTGATTGCGCTTTGGGTGAAAACCGAATGTCATATTGGCCGAGTTCGAGAGCCCATTTCAAACACGCCCGATGCTTCGTGATTCCGGAGTACTGATCGAAGGGGGAAATCTGTTAGCACCTTGATGCTGTGTGCTTGGAAGTAGTGCATCAGTTTTCTTGCTGCCATGACCAGGGCTAGGACGAGTTTTTCTAGCGGTAGGTAGCGTGTTTCGGCGTCCACCATCGCCTTGCTCACATAGTACACTGGCTGTTGCTGCCCTTCCTCCTCTTTTAACAATACGGCGCTGACGGCCCTGTCAGAGACAGCCAGATATAAAATGAGGGGGTCACCGGTGGCGGGTGTTGTTAGAAGAGGTACTGTCCGGAGGTAGGTCTTGAGCCCGTTAAAAGCTGCCTCGCATTCGACGGACCATTCGAAAGCTCTGCCCTGGCGTAATGTCTGAAAGAATTGTCTGCAACGATCTGTAGATCGGCTGATGAACCTGTTGAGTGCAGCGGCCATTCCCATCAGCTTTTGGACTTCTTTGACTGAACGGGGGGAACTGAGTTCCAAAATTGCTGTGACTTGCCTCGGGTTGGCTTCGATTCCTCGATGGTTGACGATGTAGCCCAGGAATTTGCCAGAGCCGATCCCGAATGCACATTTGGAAGCATTCAGCTTCATTCTGTACTTGCGTAGGGTGTTGAATGTCTTTTCCAGATCGGCTATATGGTTTTGTTCTTCTTTAGATTTGACCACCATGTCGTCGATGTATACTTCCATAGTGTGCCCGAGTTGTTCTTTGAACATCGTGGTGACCAGTCTTTGGTAAGTCGCCCCTGCATTCTTTAGTCCAAAAGGCATAACCCTGTAGCAGTAGGTTCCTCTTGGAGTGAGGAATGCAGTTTTGTCCTGATCATCTGGATTCATGGCGATCTGATGGTAGCCTCTATAGGCGTCGAGGAAACTCATGCGGCGGTGGCGTGCCGTCGCATCGACGAGTTGGTCAATTCTAGGCAAGGGAAAGCAGTCTTTGGGGCAAGCTTTGTTCAGATCCGTGAAATCGACACACACTCGCCAAGTGCCATTCTTCTTTTTCACCACCACCGTGTTGGAGAGCGACGGGATAGGTGACTTCTCCGATTGCCCGCGTCAAGCAATTTGTCAACTTCCTCGACAACGGCGGCAGCAGGTTCTCGGAGGATCGCCGCCTTCAATGATCGGCTTGCACCGAGGGTCGACATTGAGGTGATCTTTGCGAGACCCGGGTCTATTCCCCATTTCATACGGGTCCACGCGAAGACGCCGAGGTTGCCGAGTAAGAAAGTGATCGATTGTCGCTTGTCGACCGCTCGAGAGGCGCCGATCATAAAAACTTTTCCAGGCTTCCACCGATGTCAACCCCGTCTAGACCTTCCGTGGCCTTTTCGTTTGCTTGACGCCCAACGTCTTCCGTGATTTCTCGACCGGGCACCTCGACGGAGTTTACTTGCGCTTCCTTGGCCCCTGGCGAGAAGGTAACATGCTTGGCCGACCATTGAGCCACGGATTCGCTCAACGCCATGCTCGCTGGGGAAGCGAGTACCGGTGGTAGGTGCTTGGGACGGCTCAGGTATGTAACCACGACGCCCCATGATGAGATTGTATGGCGATGGTAGCTCGACCAAGAATTCGCGACCACCACCGTTCTCGAGCCATGAGCGGTAGGCTGATTTTTCCCAATGGGTACTCGGGTTGGCGTTGAAGCCGAATAGTGGATAGGAGCCGAGTTAGATCCGAATCGTTGAACCCGAGTTTGATGAAGGTTCGATAGTACATAATCTCAAGTACTTCCCTGATCGATAAGGACGCGGTCTACGGTAAACCTATGTACGCGTAGCGTAACAACCAGAGGATCTACGTGAGGGAGTGTGACACCGCTCAAATCAGAGTCATCGAAGGTGATGCTTGCCGCTTCTCGGAGCCGGGTCATGGCCGGTGGTGGTCGCTTTTGAGGGCTTGAAGTGATTGGACCGTATGCACCCGGGGCTATCGCCAGTCAGATATCATATGGACGGTGTCAGCGGGGCCTTTGTTGGACGACATCGTCCTTCTGTCACTTCCTCAACGTAATCCTTGATGCCGGGCGTCACGCAGATATTCTGTTGGTCGCGAGGTCGCCGAGACCCGCTTTGGGGATCGCCGAGAACCTTGAGTCTTGCTGGTGGGACTTTGCTTTCTAAGGCCAGTCGCGGCGGCGTTCGTTTCGCCGATGATGCCGCCCAAACTCGCTTGGTCCGGTTCGCCTGCTCCATGGTCGCCAGCATCGCCTCCTCGTTTAGAATCGTTGGTGAGCTAGAGTGGGCGGCGTCATTGCTGACGGTTGCCTCTCCGAGTGTAAATGCCGGAGTGAAGTCGCCTCCGTCCGTCTCGTCGGTGGCTATCGGGGATCTTTAGTCACGTCTTTCATGGATATATTTGAGTATTCCCACGGCGCCAATTGTGGTGAATGTGGTTTGGAAATACTCTTCAGATCCTCGAAGACGCCAACGATCCTCGCTAGTCACCGCAAAAATACAAACTCCTCGGGGTGCCGGAATTAGCACTCCGACGGACAAGTCAGCCTCCGTAAAGCTTGCTTACTAAGTTTATAGAAGTGTTTCTTACATACCTTTATAAATCAAGCTCTTGTATTTATAGTCATTTTTCAAATTTCGGGGCCAGAGTCTACTTTTTTCTTTTGTTTATGTATTCTTTCATTTATCCTGACACGCTTTTCCCAGTATATTCGGCCCAAAGATCCTACTCGGCGTCTTGGCAGAGCAGAAGGGAGCCGTTCAACACCCGGCTCCCTGTGCGTATCAGACTTCGTCCCTTTAATTACTCGGCTCCCACAGCTGGGTACCTAGGACAATATCAATGGTAAACTTTGTTTCTCTATCAACCAATCCCCCTGGTAGTTCATCAGGAAATACATCAGAAAATTCTCTAACAATGGGGATACTATTCAATTCAACATTCATAGATTGTTCAAATAATACACTACACAAGTAACCCTAGCACCTTTTCCTGATCAATTTACATGCTTTTATTACAGATATCAAATAAGGTGGAGGCACTACCCCATTACTCGCAAACACAATTTCTTCCTACCCTGGTGGTCTAAATAAAATTTGTTTTGTTACACAATTGATGGTGGCACAGTATTTAGATAATCAATCCATACCCAGAATTATATCAAAATGTCTAAAATCCAAGGGCAATGAATCTACATACAAGTTGACACTCCCAATACGCACATCACAAAATCGACACACAAATGTACACAATACAGATTCCCCAAATGGAGGAGATACACATAACAAATATGGCAATGATTCTAGAGGTCTACTCAATCTAGATGCAAGTGCATAAGTTATGAAGGAATGTGTTGATCTAGAGTCAATTAACACAAAAGCATCTTGATTACATATAGAGATAGTACCTGAGACGACAGCTTCTGTGTTCCATGTATCGGCTAGGACAAGTGTAAAGACTCTCCCCTGCCTCATGGTGTCTCTGGTCATGGTGGGCCTCGTAGTATTTCCTGATTTTGGGATTGATCTAGTTAAGCTAGTAGCTATTTTTCCATTGGTTTGGTTACAATCCTTTGCCATATGCCCCATTTTGCCACATTTAATGCAAACCCCTGAGATACGATAGCAAACCCCGCGATGTCTTTTACCACATTGACTGCACATTGGAGACGTATCTCTAGAGGAATTTGAAGTACTTGAGGAGCTCGTATTCTGTTTCTTTGAAAGTCCTTTCTTCAAAAAGAAACCCTGCCTTTTACTTTTCTAATCAGTTAATGGTTTACTTTGCTTGGCTATGTTAGCTTATGATATTATGGCCCGAGCTAGTACATCAATATAGGTTTGTAGCTTCAGTACATTCACCTTCTCCAAAATATCATCTCGAAGACCACTCTCAAATTTTCTTGCTTTCTTATAGTTAGTATCAACCATATGTGGTGCAAATCTGGCCAATTCAGTAAACTTGGCCTCGTACTTGGCGACTGTCATGCTGCCTTGCTTTAGTTCCATAAATTCTAACACTTTTCTGTCACAGACACATTGCGGAAAGTATTTGTCATAGAAGATTTTCAAAAACTGTGCCCAATCAATATCTTTATTGTTTTCACGCATCAACATTTATCACTTTCTCGCTTCATCTTCCAGTGTAAAGGTGGCTAGTAGTACTTTCTATGTTTCAAGACATGGAAACACCTCAAACAGTTTCTCTATGCCAAGAACCCATGCTTTAGCTTTCAATGGGTCCAATCTCCCATGAAATTGTAGCAGTTTCATCTTCTTAAACTCTTTGGTGAGAGCTATTGTATGGTCATCATTTTTCAAATCTTGTACAGGCTGTACCAGAGGTGGAGAGTGCGGTTGTTGCCATTGTTGCTTGTTGCCTCAACATTTCTGCCATTTGTTATATTAATCCTTCCATCCTATCCATTCTGGTGGTAGAAGATTCCTCTAATTCATCAGCTCTTGTTCTCACCATTATCTAATTAAACTTGCATTATTGTTCATGCAAAATGTATACAAGCATGCATATACAAAGAGCATACGTATACAAGTAGACAACAATTCATGTGTCACATAGTTATTCGTTTCAAAACATTTTAGCATATTCTTAATGTATTCAAATACATACTTATCACATGAATGCATCCTAGATCCTTTTTAGACATTCTATTGTTCATTTGGACAAGTGTGTGAGTTATTAACTCGTGCTTTGATATCACTTTGTCATGACCTGAACTCGCCCCTATAGATTAAGGTCATAATTGGCCAGTAATCATGAGATTACCTATGGCCTCAAACGAGATTAAAGGTATCTTAATAGTAATAACGGGGCCAAAACGGAAGTAAACTTAAAAATTTTATCCAATGAGTTGTGTTTATATGGCATACCAAAATATTTTCCCATATACAAAATAATAATTCACATCACATCCCAATAGTTAACATCTTGTACATCAAGGATCATTCAAACATATAGTCAACCAAACTGAAAGCTTATATATACATAGGTGATCCAACGGGACCACCAAGGTAGCAAAAGAGTAAAACAAAAGAACAAAAACAAAGTCTTGTGCGTGAGACATTCGGGTTGACTCCACAAAACTTGGATTTCTTTCACATTCTTCACTGAGGTTGGGGTTGGACATCTCGTTTCTCACCTGCATACATATAACTAAGAGTGAGCGAAAGCCTAGTGAATTGTCACGACCCAAACCCGGCCCTATGGGTTTAGCACCGTAACTGGCCAGTAATCCGAGATTACCGAAGGTCTCTTGAAACGATGTCTGATTAAGCAATCTGAGGAAATATCTGATAAATAACTAGTGTCCATTGAGCTGTGAAAATCTGTATGCTAAAAACATTTTTATGCATTCATACAGTTCAAAACAGTACGATCTATACAATCATTTACAACATACAGTACGGGGACCCAGTCCCTCGATAACAGTACGGTAAAACAGTCTATACGATAGTATGAAACAGTAAGGAGACCGATAGGGGACACAAAAACACCCCAAGCCATAGCATGGCAACTCGGAACCTCGCAGTGAGGCACATAGGCTGGCTTGACAAAACTGGGGACCAACCCACGCTCCTAGCTCCGGTCTGGCTGCTGAGAACCTACATATATATATAAACAGTGAGCTAAAGCCCAGTGAATAACATACAGCGTAAAGAGGTTATGAATGAATGTCCTTACAGTAATGAAATCAGTTCATTAAACAGTATTTCAGTCTTTCAGTATTTCAGTCAATCAGTCATATGTGGTACATCCATTAGCCTATAAACAGTAGGTCCAAAGGACCGGGTCTTAAGAACCAACAAGAATGATGGCCATCGATCAATAATGATATAGTTCCACAAGGGAACCGATGAGCTCAGAATAAAGAATAAGTGCTAAGGATGCCACAATACAGTTCAGAATACAGGACATACATTCATTCAGTAAACAATATTAGTTCAATAAACAATTCAGTTCGGTATTCAAAAGATAATCATTTTGAACATATCTTTACACAATCGTTACTCACAGAGATTGGGCTAATAGCAGCTAGAGCGCGTCCCCGAGAGCCAACCCTAAACAGTTAACAAATAGAACACACACTAAGTTCACAGTCGAAAGGATGATAATTAAATCCCTAAATTTCCTCGGTGTGGTTCTATGTCTAAATCCTCATTAAGATGCCTTAAACTAGGCCTAAGAATGCCTAGGATGGGATGAGGATGCAAAGATGCGCACAGAAATCAGTTTGAAATTTTGAGTTTCCAGGGGCCCCTTTTTCGCCTTTTCGCTTCGAGCGGACAAGCAAACAAAGGTCCCCGCTCGAGTGTCAACTTCCCCGCTCGAGCGTGATACACAATCCTCCGCTCGAGCGCACATTCCTCCGCTTCGGCGGTGATCGATGCAAGATCTTTGGATGCTCGATTTCTCCGCTCGAGCATGAAACACTCCGCTCGAGCGTACTGTAAAACAAGTCGAAGAAAATGCTGGGAGCATGATTTCCCCGCTCGAGCGGCACTTCCCCCGCTCGAGCGGACATCAAAAATCTGGAAAATCCGGGTTTGTGTTCCAAGTTCAAAACTCAAGTTTGATGCTCCCAACTCGATCCTCTTGGGCCTATTTTCTGGAAAACTCTTTCAAACACGTAGAATAACACGTTTTAAAGCTCAATTTAAGAAATCAAGGCCCAAGGGTGTTTCAATTAAACTCAATTTCAAACTAATTTACATGAACATGCATGAACAACATTCGAACATAACATGCATGCATTCAAACCAATTTAAACTCCAATGTGATGCTCTAATGAGCTCAATAGTTGGAAAACAGGATGAAAACATGGACTTTGTTAGAAACATGAGTATGCATGTACAATCTACCATGAATTCAACTTCCAAATGCACCAAAATGACCATGCATGCAACAATGGAGCTCTAATTCAACAATTATGAACAAAATCAAGACTCAAGTTCTCTATAGCCATGATACATGCAAGATGGAGCTTAGAGATAACAAGAAGACAATGAATTCACTTACCTAAGTCTCAATTCAAGGTAAGGAAGCTAGATTATGCCAATTATACTTCAATTTCTAAGCAATCTCCAAGCAAGTTCAACAAATGAGCTAAATTCTCTCTTCTCCTTCACTCTCTCTAAGTTTGGTCGGTTGGGCTCTCAATTTGGCTGAGGAAGAGTTTGATCAAGTGTAATTCAAGTCCTCAATTGTGTAGGATAGTGGCCCACTCAATGGCAAAGTCGTAAATAAGCCAAACTATGCAATTTAACTCATTTTAATCTACTTTAATCATTCCTAATCAATTTTCAGATAAATATACCATTAAATCACAATTATTCTACTGATTCCAAAACACTAAACGGTTTCTAATTCGGCCGCCGATAAGGCCTTCAATTAGCAGCTTAAACATATAAATTCAAACAGATAATCAATCAATCAAACAGATGCAATATGCAATTCAATAGATAACTTATTCAATTTCAGTTTCGATTTCAATCAGTTCATTCAGTACTTCAGTTAATCCAATTATCAGTCATTATCAGTTCAGTTTAACAGTAATCAGTACATAATTCAGTAGGTTATCGATAATCAGTACGAGGGTTATTACATGAATAATGCCAAAGTAAAGGAGTTATACAAATAAGATTCATATTAAGTACATCAAACCCATAAATTTCATATACAAATGGCCTTAAACCCATTTTGTGTTTTTTGTCATACATGTCGAATGGCCTTGGGCCCATTTTAGATCCTTAGCAAACATATTAGATGGCCTTGGGCCCATTGTATAACTTTGTCATATTCATCAAATAGCCTCAGGCCCAATTCAAACACTTCAAACATATTAAACAGCCTCGGGCCCATTATTTCCATATTCATATTTATGCGCATTTCATATTCATGATCATGATCACCTTTTTATTCAAACGACTTTTGGCCCATTGCATTCATATTCAAACGGCCTTTGGCCCATCATGATACTCAAATGGCCTTTGGCCCATCAAAATATTCAAATGGCCTTGGACCCAAATCATGTTCTTCACAAAGTCTTATACAAAAATTAGGCATATAAAATACTCATTCATAATTCAAATCAACAAATCAATAAAGCTTACACAGGAGTGGCATTTGAAAAATAACATACTTGAAAATATATTTACTAAGATATTACTCACAATGTTCTGTCGATGGATTTGCCATCGCGCTTGACCCTACACATTTCATAACACATTGGGTCACAAGCAATTCAATTCATTCTTAACTTGTTTATTTCTCTTAGGCCTCTTTCTTATTCTTTTAGTCCATTTACATTGCTCAATGCATACCTAAGAGTGCTTAGAAATGAAAGAGAATGGAAAACAGAACATGAAATAACTTTTCAAAATTTTAGAAACAGGGCACTCCGCTCGAGCGCAACTTTGGTCGCTCGAACGATCTGTAAAACTCTGCAAAAGTACTGGTTGTATAATTTTTACACAAGCAAACTTTCTATCGCTCTAGCAAGGTGCGCTCGAGCGCAAGGTTTGCCGCTCGAGCTACCTTACAAATCTTTGCAAAGCTCCTAGAAGCTTGATTTTTATGCTCGAGCGGACATGTTGAATTCTGGAATTTCCAGAATTTTGTTTGAGCTTCAAACACATATTCAAGGGTCCAATTTCATGCATGATTCACTCAAATATGCAAGAACATTCCCAATTACATATATTTGAAGTTATCTTCAGCCCTTAGTTCAAAATTCCATGAATTCAACAAATTTCAAACTGTAAACTTTTTATATATATAATCTATGTTTTGTATCTTGTATAGACAAGCTTCATGGCTTGAAATTAAGCTTCAATACATGAAATTCTTACATGCATGTGTCAAACAACCCTCAATATAACATGATCAACATGCTTTACATTCAAATATGCAAAAATTATGTCCAATTCTTACATGCATGCATCTCATGATTTCAAATTTACTAAACTTAGTTTAATTCATTTATTTAACTTCATATATACTTTGAAGTCACATTTTTATTAACTTAAACTTATAATTTAGAGTTTAATTGCTTACCTAGAAGCTTCAATCTTCTCAATTGGACAAGTCTTTTAGCCGAACTCTTCAAATCTTCAAGTTGTGAGCTCAAATGTTCAATTGTGTGGTCTCTCTCTCTAGAATTGTCTCTTCCTCTCTCTATACACTCTTTTGGTTGATTTCTTTGAGTTCATAATATGAGCTTAAGCTCATTTTATCATATTTATACATTAGGCTAATCAAATCACTAATCAAAGCTTAGTGTCAATTAACTAAGATGAATATAATTAAATTAATCTAATTATTTTGATCCAAATAAATTTTTTATTAAATTTTACCATAGGCTCTAAAAATCATGCTAATCACAATGACACAGTCAATTTCAGTTTTTGTCGCCTCCACGGCCTTTAATTTAAATTTTATAACAAAAAATCAAATAGATTTCTCTAGGGTGAACATATATAGATTCAAAAACATAATTAGCACCTAAAATCATATTAATCACATAATCACAATCATAATTAAGTTTAATTAACATAACACAGAGCAGGGTTATCACATGGTTGTTGTTACATCAAACAAGTTGGCCTGTGTATCTACGGTGAAATTTCCAAAAACCGTGTGTTTACATGGGTGTCGAAACCGTGGACGAAATTTTCGTAAAATGGCAATGGTAGTGTTGTATAGCCTACGTTTACATAGGTCTCGTTTGACGGTTTCTTGCGAATGTAATTTCTGTGAAAGGTTGTATTGGTTTTGGAGATTTTCCTATTTTATTTATTATCATCTTGGTTTTCGAAAGGAATGATTTGGAATTGGGTTTTAGCAACATAATTGTTGTTGGTTAACGATGTATTTGTATTTGATTTAACAATGTATTTGCTAGTTGCTATTGAGATACCTAGATTGGCTTTGGAAATAGATTTTATATCAGAATAATGTTTTGAATTCAAAAAATGTTTTGAATAAACGAAAGGTTTGGAAAGTAGAAAGAAAGGATTTTATTGAGAGAACAAGTGGATTTAAGAATGCATTTGGGCATATTATATATATATATGTATTGCATTCATGATCATTTACACTGGTGGAGCATATTTAATTTTTAAAATATTTTCTACTGGGCTTTATGCTCACCCTACGTGGCTAAAAATATTTTTCAGGTATGCTTATACAGATGTGGACTGAGACATTAAAGTTGTGTTTGGAACCGTGTAGGGTGGTTTCTTTAATTGTCGGCCAAGGGCCATTTATGTATTTGTTGGCTGTGTGCCATTCTTGTAAGGGTTACACCTTTTATATATGATGTAAGTTTTTGGGCATCTTAATTTGATTTATAACATTTTTATATGTTTTGTTATAGAGCATCCATTTGATTTAGATGTTGTATTTAAGAATGTGTAAAATTGGAATAACACATGTACTGTATGCTTATATTATATACATCTGCATGAGTGTTGTTAGTGGTCGTCTATCGTTGGGTTGGGTGGTTACTCACGTGGGTCGGACCTCGTAAATCTGGGGTGTGACAATTGTCATCCGAGAATGGGAGATGTTGGGTGCTATTGGTGAGTTTGACTTGCATCTTGGCGAGTTTGTTAAGTCTGCCACTTTGTTTTTGGTAGTTGCACAACGTACACTTATAAGCGGAGTTATAGAAGCACAAAGGGGTGACCTTGAGGTAGAATCCCTTAGGGAGAAGATCTCTAGTGGAAAGGTATAGAAGGACTTGAATGTGTATTTTGACTCGAGTGTTAGATACCTTGACCGTCTTTTCGTGCCGGAGTGTTGCCAAAAGGAAGTACTTCGAGAGTTTCACCATTCACGCCTTCCGATGCATTCGGGAGGCATTCACGATCTTAGTTATCAGTTTTGGTAGAATGGAATGAAAAAGGATGTAGTTGTGTTTGTGTCGAAGTGCCTTACTTGTCAATAAGTGAAGGCTAAGCATTAGAGGCTAGCGGGTTTGTTACAACCCTTACCTATAGCCGAGTGGAAGTGGGAGCATATCATGATGGATTTTGTTGTGGGTCTTCTAAGGACTCAACGGGGTAATACTCCATTTGGGTAGTAGTTGACCGATGACCAAGTCAGTGCACTTTGTACATACGCGCACGAATGACTCGGTAGACTTTCTAGTCGACCTTTACATTAGAGACATTGATCGACTTCATGGGGTCCTTATGAGTATTTTCTTGGATAGAGATCTGTATTTTACGGCTCATTTGTAGCAGAGCCTGCAGAATGCCTTGGGCACTAGGTTGACCTTCAGTACCGCCTATCATCCTCAAACGGACAGGCAGTCCGAGCGTACTATTAAGATCGTTGAGAATATGCTTTGAGGTTGTGTCCTTGATTTTAAGGGGTCGTGGGAGAGACACTTGCCCTTATTGGAGTTTGCTTATAACAACAGCTTCCAATCGAGTATTGGTATGGCATCATTTAAGGCCTTGTGTGGCCGACTGTTTAGATCTCCTATTGTTGGGCTGAGGTGGGTGATGAACCAATGTTAGGTCTAGAGTTAGTCTGGGAAATGACGGAGAAGATTGCACTTATCTGTAAGAGGTTGGTTACGACTCAGTGCCGTCAGAAGAGCTATGTTGATCATAGGAGGAGACTGTTGTCCTTTGAGGTGGGGGATTATGTCTTCTTGAAGATATCACCTAGATGGAGTTTGATGAGATTTGGGAAGAGTGGGAAGTTGTCTCCTAGGTTTATTGGGCCTTTTGAGATCCTATAGCGGATTCGGGAGGTAGCTCATCATTTAGCCTTGCCGCCACAACTTTTCAGGGTACATGACATGTTCCCTATTTGTATGCTTCGGAAGTATGAGCCGGATCCATCACACGTGTTGGATTGGACTGAGTTAGAGATTGACAAGGATACCTCGTATGAGAAGAGACTGGTTAGAGTTTTAGATACTTGAGACCAAGTCTTGCGAGGCAAGACGACTCCTTTGGTAAAAGTGTTATGGTGACACCACGGGATTGAGGAGGCCACTTGGGAGCGTGAGGTGGAAGTCCATGAGAAATACCCGGACCTATTTGTTAATGTTTGAGCATGTATTGAAAACCTTGTTATGTTAATGAAATATAAACATTGTATATGTTTTGAAAATGTGAATTGTATATTCAGTATTAGAAATTCGTTTATTATGTTGATGGGAGAAGATGACCAGTGGATGGGTCATGGTGTTAGCTATAATTTACTGTCATTATTTTAATTGGTTTAAACTTTGGTTTTAATGTTTGGTTTAAATTTCGGGGACGAAATTCCTTAAGGGGGGAGGTTATAGCGTTTCTGGTTTGGACCCAATCCATTTGATGTTTTAGATCTGGGTTTCATTGTCATATATAATTATCCATGTCTTATTTCTCCTTATATCTCTTTGAGTTTGGCTTTTGGGATGTGTTGATGGATTTGGAACAGGTTGGTAGCTTATTTTTCAAAATTTTGTTGCTTAGATCTTTGTCCCTTTGCTCGATCGATGCTTCTTGTGCTCGAGTGGTCTTTGTGAACTTCCAGTACTTTTGCAAGTCTACAAAAATACTGAGAGTTTGTATCTTGCACTTGAGCGGTAAAACTTATTGTGTCTAGTTGCTCGAATGATACATCTTGCACTTGAGCAAATTCTGCGTATATTAGTTCGTAAACATCCCATTTTAAGTCACTTTTTCATCTCTCTCTCTCTCTCTAAACATTTCAAAACCCTAATCTCTCTCTCTCTCTCTCTCTATCTCTAAAACTCACGTATTTCCTTCAAATACACCTAGATTCGTTGATCTTTTCACTCGTGTGCCTTTGTTAAAAAGTTAGAGCTCGGCGTGGGCTTCGATTTAACTGGAGCAAAGTTGGTTTTTGGTGTCTTTGGGTTTCCTCTCTCTATCTCTCTCTCTCTCTCTCTCTCGTGTTCTAGCTTGAGGTAGGGATACTTTCCACATTTTTTATGAGTTTTAACTTAGTTATTTGTCATTTCTAAACCATATTGTGAATTTGGTAGAGTTGGAACAAATCTAGGGTTTTGAACAAAAATCAAAAGAGGGGTTTTTCAAATAGGTTCTTGGAAATGATTTTGATGTTTGAAATAATGTTGAGTTGGGTGGAAATGATTGATTTTGGATACTTGGGATTGATTTTGAAAAGAGTACGAATTTTGCCCTAAATACCTCAAATGTTGGTTTTGTATAACTAATGAAATTGATGTTGAAATTATGAAATTGGATTGGTATTAATGAGGATGGTAGAATTAGATATGTATTATCACTCACCTCTTGAAATTTGAAAAGTTTTTCGTTATGGAATATGAATTACCTGTTTAGAAATGCTTGTTTGAGGCTATCGATGAAGGATAACTATGATTGTTGTAGAAATTGCATGTGAATTAGGAGAATTGAATCTGTTTCCTCATTCATTTGCAATGAGCATTATCCTACACATATATATTGAAAATGTTACTGTTTTGAGAAATGGGTGAATTTGGGAGATGAATTATTGTTACATTAAACAAGTTGGCCTGTATGTCCTGAGTGAAAGTCCTGAAAACCGTGCGTATACATGGGTGTCAATCCTGCGGACGAAATTTCTATGAAATGGCAATAGTAGTGCTTGTATAACCTATGTTTACGTGGGTCCTGGCTTACGGTTTCCTCTAAATGAAATTTCCAGGAAAGGTTGTATTGTTTTGAAATTCCTAGAGTGTGATTTACTGCCCCATTTTCTATTGTAATGGAAATGATTTATGAATCAATATATATACTTGGTATTGCATAGTTTTGGAAAGAGGTATAAAAATATTTTGGCACAAGCATTGCATATGTATTCACCTTATAACTTTGTTAAGATTCATATACTGTGTTGGATTATTTGTACTGGATTTTGGCTCACCCTACGTGGGAAAAACAATTCAGATGCTAATGATATGCCTCCGCCAAGACAATAGCTTGGGAGGACTTGGAGCGAAAGATTCTTTTTGTGTATTTATTGTATTTATTTTGTACAAGCCAAGGACTCTAACTGTATTGGACTTAAGTCCACTTTTGTTGTAACCAAGCATCTTCTTGGAAAGCTGTAAGCCCTTAGGGCATTTCTTATATGTTTAACTTCTATTTTTTTATTTATTTATTTTGTTCACAACATATGCTATAGATTCAGGGCCAGGCATTATGAACGTATACCGCATATGTTTCTCTTTTGTAAACTTAATTCGATTTAATGGAAGATAATTACTTTATCGTTGTTGTCATTTATTGATATGGTGGATGGATTATTATATTTATTTCGGGGTGTTACAACAACCTACTCGAGGTGAGTAATGTCTTTGTAATGGTATTTTATTATGAATTACTTTGAAAGTAGTTTTACTATGCAATGAATTATGAAACCTACACTTTGTATAAGTGATGAGATATGATTCAAGATTTTTGAACAAGTACTTTGAGACACTAACCTATCCTCGAAACCTCCGAATTGTGTGAAATGAGATAAGCTTTCCAAAAAAATGTGATTTGCTAAGTATGAATGAGTTTCCTTTGAACGATGACATGAAAATGTGCTTTGACAATTTGGTAACCACTATTTTGTCTATGATCTGCAAGTGACATTCTGTAAAAGTTAATGATTCGTTGTGAACGTTCTGTGTGATGTCGATCTAGATGATTTTTCTGTATGACTTCGATGGTAATCGTTCTATATGGAATTTACACGTATAAGATGTTCTGTATGAGCTTATCAAGTATAAGTCATCAATGTGATGTTCTATATAAGCCATCAAGTATGATGTTCTGCATTCTATATAAGCCATCAGATGTGATGTTCTGTATGAGCTATCAATGTGATGTTTTGTATAAGTCATCTGAATGATGTTCTGCATAAGTCATCAAATGTGATGTTCCATACGAGTCACTAATATGGGTGTTCCAAATAAACTCATTCAACATGAATGTTCCGTATGGTTTTTTGATAAGTAACATAAGGCGTTCGGGCACTTCTCAATGTGATAATTTACGAAAGGTTTGGTAATAACCATATTTGCTATCACATGTTTTCAAAACAAGCATCAATTATGACAAGAACCTTTTGAATTACTTTGATAAATTATGAGACTCATTCATTTAACCCCTTTACATTGAAGTTACTCATTGGGCTTCTAGTTCACTCCATTTATATATATGTATGTAGTTGATCATCAAGAAGTCCAACATTAGAGCTTGCTTTGTAGTCAGCCTTTTGTGAAGCTACCCGTGTTATGCCTTAGCATCAAGGCCTTAGTTTTTTTATTATTATTTTGAACCGAGCTTGAAAAGCTTTGGTTTTGTACAGTTTGTTATGTTATACAAGATGAATGTTTGTATATGTTCTGGTATAATGTGAGATATAACATGTATGTTTTTTCATTTGCATGTATGCACAGCTCAATGGACAAATTTTTATATTCTGCTTTTGCTTGTGGCCCCGTATATTGTATTATAAATTCTATTACTTCTGTCTTTGAGGCCGGGTAATCTGGGATTACTAGCCAGTTACGATCCTAAACCTATAAGGGCGGGTTTGGGTTGTGACATTACCACTGCCATTCATATA
Source organism: Camellia lanceoleosa (assembly GCA_025200525.1). NCBI lineage: Eukaryota > Viridiplantae > Streptophyta > Magnoliopsida > Ericales > Theaceae > Camellia > Camellia lanceoleosa. Next base: position 76,169,793 of record CM045768.1, read on the forward strand.
CAAAAATATATGCATCCAACTGTTATTTTTTTCAATGTAGCTCAAGTGGTTGTACTTTAGATTTCTAGAGGGAGGTTCAGAGTTCGTGCTTATGGAGAAGCGTTGACTGCTAGGTTGTGCTAACCTAACAACATCCTAACTAGTGCAAAAAATAAGAATAAATAATTGTAGCTTTTCTCTCTTTCTTCTTTCCATTGTTTTGCAGTGATAAACCGGTTAACTTCTAATACTTTTCCATATGTATTTAATGGAAATAGAATATCAAGTTTCATGCATCTGTGGATTTGCCTTTTTCCGCACCCCGTCTTTTGGAAAGGGTTTGAAAAGAAGGCCTCACAGTTTGGACTCCTGTGGTTCTAAATCTAATCTCACAAAGTGTAATGTGAAACTAATAATCACCAAAGAGTCCAAATCCGGCAAACATTTTTGGAAAATGGATTTTAAATGAAATAATGTCAAAATTAGACTGCTTTACCAGATACAGAGTCGCCACCTAAATATTTTGTTTTTGGGGAAACTTAGGAAACCCTGACTCGTGCCAAAGGCCACATGTCCGTCATTACCAAAGTTGCCTCGGCTTGGGAACTTGGGTACGAGAGGGGAAGATCCTGAAATGAGCACCCCCGCTTACCCAATCAAAGATCGGCCTCTACTAATCATGATATGTTCTTTTATAAACATTATGTGTTCTTATTTCGGTTATTAAACTAGCTTTACTATGGGACGCACACAGGCAAGTATAGACTCGTCGCAAGACTTGGAACAATTCAACTCATGTTTGTTTTCGAAAATGGTTTGAATTTGCCACTTTCAAGTGGGTTTAAATATGCGGATTTGCCACCAAACATAGTGAGCTCAAAACATGATTTTGCCACAACAAAGTGAGCTTAAAACATACATTTGTTGAATTGTTACAATTCAAACAACAAGCCTCCATCCATAAGCATTCAAACACTTTAGCATTTAAGCACATAGCCTCATGGAAAACATGCAAAACATGGCAATATGGCAATTACACTCATGTAAGTATACTAAAGCATAAAAACTCACTGAGTACTCCAAGCTAAAACAGAAAACTAGTTAGAAAAATGCATGATCCTAACTATGTTGAGTGTCTAATACAACACATGCGATATGCAATTAATAGGCTCGGCTACTATATGGCATATGAATCGATTTGAAGAACATGCGATAAACACGTATTCAAAGAAGATATTGAAATTCCGATGCAATTTGAATGATGCGCCGAGCCTTGGTGTATACAAGACAAATGAATGGATGTAAGCATGTGATATGCTAATCGAAACATGATCCCTAATCTAACCATCAAAAGCGGGTAAATAAAAGGGAGAAAGACGTGGGGTTGGAAGGCATACACACACGCACGCACACTTATTACAATATTACGCCCTCACGAAGGAGGGTTCGAATAAATAAGCTAACTAGCTACGCTAATTAAGCTAACTATTACAAAACGAAACTAATTAACTAACTTATTCTAAGCTAATTAAATATTACAAAACAAAGCGAATTAACTAACTTATTCTAAGCTAATTAAATAGTTACAACATTTGCATGAATAAAGCGAATAAATGGCCTTGGGGAGAGGGACACAAGCATGCTCGGTTGGCTTCCACCCGAAAATGCCACCGCCTTGCCATTGAATGCCTCTGTTTGCACATATTTGAACACCAACAGTGTTGCCAACTCCCAAAATGCCTCTACTCCACCTCAGGAACACACTGAGCAACTTTCTTTATTGATGACCGGTCGGCTACTGCTGGTGGCCAGTCAGCTACCCCTTTCCAGAACTTCTCCTTTTGCTACAATAGAGAGCAAATAGAGGCAAAGCAGTGTATTCTCAAGGAGTGTATGTACTGTTACCCTCCGTATCATCGCACAAGCTCAAAGGAGCATAGCTTTTGGTTCTCAAACCATCAACCAAGCATTTTCCATGCATGATGGCTAAGGAACCAAGCTTGTACAAGCTTAATGAGTGCACAAACAAGACCAAAACAACCACCACCCTATCATGCATGATCAAAAGTGATGGTGACCAAGGAAAATGGCACATTTCATCACTTTGAGTATGAAATGTCCCATTTTCCTTGTGTTCGAATTAATGTCCGATCCGAACACATACGATGTAATACAAAAGATGCTTAATCTTGCCTCTTTTACTTGTCCATTTTTGTTTACTCATTTTAGATTACCAATCCATTCTTTAATTGATTAGTCCAAAAATGAGTGTCCTCTAATGGAAAGTGAGCTTAAGCCACAAGTGCCTTGGGCATGAAAGAGACCTCATGCCATTGATAATGAACTCCCGAAAGGATTAAACCATTAAGCATGAATGTCTCAATTTCATGCTTCAGCAAACAAGTGGTTTAAAACCACTTTCAAAGCAAACGAAAAAGGTGAAGAACAGAAGGAGATTGCAGAGATTTCAGTGTTGAAATGGAGTGCAAAATAACACTAAAACATGCTTTCAACTTAAAAGGATGATGATCCAAGCATTAAAACATCAAACTAGCGAAGGAAATTGCCTCAATTGGACTAACCAGCCCAAAAGAGAGCCAAAACAGGCTATTTCAGAGGCAAAAACATGCTGAGGTTAAGCTACAAAATGCTAGAAAAATCAGCTAACACATAGAGCTAACTAGGCATGCAAACAAGGCATAAGGAGAGGAGGCTAACCCCTCCAATTTTGGACTTCAAAAGAAGATTTTTGTCACTAAAAAACCTCTGAGTTGGTAAAAAGGCCCAAAAAGTTTGATTTGAAGATGATGAGAAATGGTGCAAAAAGCTTAACAAGCTAAGGAGCCAAAAAATGGGACAATCCCCTAACTCACAAAGGCTCAAACCACCACTTTTAGAACTGAAAAATAGACGTTTTTTCAGTTCAAAACCAGGCCAAAAACAGTCCAAAAACAGTTTGAAAAGATGGGAAAACAAATATAAAAAACAAGCTTAAAGGATAAAGGTTATACCTCTTGAAATGAAGACACAATTTGGGCAACAATTCAAGCCAAATTCAAGTTAAAATCACCTTTTAGAGCTCAAAGAGGGCCACAAGTAACCTCAGCCCAAAGATAAGCAACTTTGGATGAGGGTTGATAGGCAAACTAGAAGTGTATCTTTACTTGTATGCACAAAAGGGCAAGAGGGAGAGAAGTTTAGAGAGAGAGGATTGTAGAGAGAGAGGCTCCCAAAAATCTATAACCTTCCAATTTGAGAAATATGTCAAGTATATATAGAAATATATGAGCCTTGGTCGAAAATATTTACAAAACAGACAGTTGGAGCTTTTGGGAGACAGCTGGAGGAAAATATTTACAAAATCTGAGCTTTGTTGACACCTGTGGCCGACCGGCCATCATTGGTGGCCGACGACCATCACTAGTGGCCATCGGCCATCACTGGTGGTAGACAAAATGCACCTCTAGCTGACACATGGCCGACAAGCTTCATTGGTGGCCGACAAGCAAAAACTGGTTTCTGGCCCCGACTTCAAACAGGTATATCTCCTTCATATGGGCTTCTTTGTAGATCATGCTTGAGTATACATTGGAGCCCCGAAAGTCTTCTTTCCAATGGTGGTAGCCTCATATCAAAATTCCAAGTATGCAAAAGGATATGCCTCTTTTAGTGAAGACTGCTTAATTTTGGTCTTAACCGGATTCATGCCCAACTTCTTCTCCAACTTGGTTTCGTCCCTCTCCTCGAAGTTTCTTTAACTCCATACCTTTAAAAAAGATGTTTTAAAGATTTTTTTCAAATATTTCACCTCTCTTTAATTTATTCCCACTCCTTGTTCAGTTTATCGAAAAGCGCAATATTTAACGAAATGCAAGCCTCGGAACATCGTAGAAAATTTTTCAAAAATATTTTGAAAGAAAGGATTTTAAGGTCTAAAATCATTTTGGTCAAAATCATTTTGGTCCAAAAATGAGGTGTGAGGTTGGGATTTGGAGCTCCTATTGCCGAAGAAATCGAACCTTTGCATAACATAACCTTCACTATCAAGTAAGCAATCAGTGACGCTCAAGTCTTAAGGACGGTCAAAAATTGAGTGTCTACAGCATCTTGGAAATATTTAGCCAAGGCAACTGGTTAAGATTTTCCCCCTCCACTAATTGAACTAGCAACCTGTAAAGTGAATGGTCAAAATGAATCAAGAAGTAGACCACCTAGAACATTGAAAAGAAAAACAAAAGCGTGCTTGATCAAAATTCAAGGGTGTAAAAATTACTGGTGACCATGTAAACTCCATCTCTGGTAAAATCCATCCATGCATTCAATTCCATTGGCCAGAATTAAGTGCCTACAATTTAGAAAAAACATAATCACCGTAATCAATTAATTCTACAACCAATCTCAAAGGCTTAGACAGTTATTTTTTTTAAAAATTAAATAAAAAGAAAAAGGAATATGTCAAAGATAAACAGGAAAAGTCTCTTGCATTTGTCGGTTTTAGAGCCAAATCTTTAAAAATGCTAGTCCTAGAACCAGGGAAAGGAAGATTGTGTACATGAACTAAAATTCTTCTATTTTTGTTTTTGTTTTCTTTCTTTTGTTCACTCTTTCTTTCTTTCTTTTTTTTTTCATTTTTTTTTATTTTTTTAAGAGTCGCATGGTGGGTAGATTTTATGTCCATTGTAAGAACAACAAAATTGCAAAAACAGACTAAAGGGAGGAAAAAACAATCTGCAACACGTAGCATATGTTGGAATAACATTATATTGCCACCTTTAAAAACTTTCACAATTTGAAAACACTTCAAGCTACATGATTATATCATTTCATGCTTGCTTATAAATACTAAATACCTATCCAATGATGTGACTTCTGATTGCAGTTGAGCTGGTCTTTCATTTGCTTCATCTAAAGGCATAGATGCCCCCAATTTGCGCTCACTATCTTGAAGTCGTTCCCCTAGTTCCTTATCCTAAAGTCAGTCAAAAATTTTGAATTAGACACATGATAAAATGCAATAGAATGAAGAGACCTCCAGTTACAATATATTGACATCGCAACCAAAAAGAAAAGTAGAAAATAAAATCAATTATTATCTCACCATTTTCTTTGCACACTGTCGATATAGAGCAATCTCCTTCTGACAAAATGGCTTAATATCATTGATTCGCAAGCCTATAAGACAACCAAAAGAGACAACTAAAAAATAATTTTTAAAGAACTGCAAAACTTCATGCACGAGAGAACAAGAACAGAAAGAGAAGGGAAGGAAAAAGGCAGAACTTACACAAAAATAGGTTCCTCAATATCCCATCACACAAATCAACACCTTCGAGTACATGAGAAGCAATTTTTGATGGAATGAGTGGTGATGGGGGCCCCATCATAAGATCATCGCTGATCAAAATAGTTTCCTCCATCATTGGTTGGGAATCAACTAAAATCCATGGGAAGGAAAAACTTGTAAGTATAATTCTTTCCTAGTTTTAAAGCTTTGTTGCATCAAGTAACCTACAAGATACTCACTAGAGCTCCAAACTGCAAAGGTATGATGAGAGGCCTAGGATCTAAAAGCATTGACATGTAAGCTTTAAGGCACAAGCTCAAGCCACATGTCCATGAAATAATTTGATTTTAACTGATGCTAGAAAAATGGGGGAAAATAATATACTAGGATCTTTCGATTCCAAATTTGTACCAACAATTCATATCGATTGATGGGAAACCATAGTTTCAATAAGATTTTAAAAAATTTAAGCATTAAGCAACATACATGTCAAAGCTCATATATTGATTTGAGGAGCCATAAATCAATATATATGTGTGTGTGTGTGTGTGTGTGTGTAAATGTACTCAACCTTCGGTCCTCCAAGAGGGCCAACTTTATTCTTTTCTTCATATAATACACAACACACATAACAATAATAGAGGAACTTAAAATGTTGAATTTAGTATCCCATGTCCTCTCCTCACTTTGATAGGTGATTTGGAAGGGAATACATTATCAAAGCAGTAACAACAAGAGCTTCTCCACAATTCCCATGTCCTTAGAACATGTCTTTCTCATATACGCTATGACATCCATCCAAATTTCTAATTATTTGCTAAGACATCCATCCAAATTTCTAATTATATCAACCAAGTTTGATCATCCTATTATGTGTCACTTCTATAGCTATGTACCATTTAAACAATCACAATAGTTGCTAGTTTCCAAAAAACCTAACCCAAGTAAATAAAAAAGCATTGTCTCAGAAAAGAGTTGTTCTTATTCACTACTATAAAATGTTTTGAATAGAATAGAGCTTCAAAGCTCAAACCAAGGGTTTCAAATAAGGGCGTTTATTTAGTTAGCATTTTTTGAACTAGTCTCTTTTGGTCATTGACAACTAAGAGCAAACAAAAATCAATGCAAATGTCAATAAAGAAGATCAAAGTCCGGAAATTCAAAATTCAAATACATGTAATAGAAATGCATGTATGTATGTAAGTAGGTTTCACATACCATCCATGATTGTTTTGTGTTGCTCTGATGATACACCCCCAATATTGAATTCAATGCTCGATCAAAGTTCTACAATTACAAGTTTAAACAACAAAATGTGATGACTAGCCAATATATCACCAGAAATGATATATGTATATATATATAGAGAGAGACAGGGTATGATTACAGAAATAGGAGAGAAAGTGAGGGCTGAAGCAAAAATTGAGGAATGTAGCGAAAAAGAAGAGTCTACCTGAATATATTATTTGGTTGCAGGGTTACAATATCTTAACCATTGTATGCAGGGACGGATTCAGGATTATGACTTTAGAGGGGCCAAAGTACATTTAACCTCTAACAAATAAAATTTGAAGTTCAATACCAATTTCTACTAACATGAAAAAAAATCAATAATGTTCCGATAAAATATTGAACTATATATTCCTTGTCAATATAGTTGAGTACCAAAAGATGATTATACAATTGAGAATATTTTTTTGCCCATATTCACTTACAAAAAGTAGTAACTATTTCTACATGCATTTATTTACTAAAATTAGGCATCTTCAATTGAACTCAACGCTCTTTCATAATATCAAAAGCATAGATGATAAAATCTACATCAAACCCTCGAGCAATGTCTTTTTCAATGTACGTAATCAAGTAACTAGCCAGAAAACCATCTTCTATCCTATTGCGCAATTTAGACTTAATGAGTTTTATAGCTGAAAATGCACGTTCTGATGTAGCAGTTGAAACAGGTAAAGTCAACACAAGGCGGATCAATCTATCAATAAAAGGATAACTTGTCGACTTTTTTGTTTTTGCCAACATTTGACACAACTCAGAAATGGTTGACAGCTTCTGAAACTCGGTAAGTATGGAAATATCAAGCTTATAGTTTTCCAACTGATATTTCAAATGCAATTTTTCTTGCTCAGAGAAATCCATGTGATAAAATTTATTTGCAAGTTTGCAAATATCCTCAATTTTGAATGATCTATAACCATCCCTAGGATCCAAAGTTGAGCTAAGAATAAACAATTCCATTACATTTTCTTTAAACCTATTGTTTAATTCTTGTAACTGAGAATCAACTGTAACCATAAAAATATCAACTCGAAAATGATGTTCCATGGTGAGTTGATCTCTTTCAGAATGAGACCAACCTTGGCCTCCTTTATAAGGACAACTCATATCAGGAATCTGTATACCATGATCATTAAAAAATAATTTAATTTTCTCCAATAATGGAACCCATCCATCTTCTCTAAATTTTTTAATAAGTATCTTCGTTGTAGACACCAACTGCATTGCATTTAATATATCTTGAAATTTACTTTGCAAAGCTTGGCAAAGATTATCAGTAATCTCCATGATATCCCTCATAAGATGTAAGATGAAGACAAACTCAAAAGATGTAATGTAATCATAAACTCCATCTGCCTCAGCTCATTGATTCGATTTGCTTCTATCATTAATTATGTTTCTTAGGACTGCACAAGTAGCACTGAACATGTTTATCAAACTACAAATTAGGGGGGCTACTCTATATAATTTTGAAATTATCTAAAAAAAATTTGGGGGTGCGAACTTCTATAATTTTAAATTATTTTAAAATTTCTAGTATAATATATGATATTTTTCAAATTTTTGGGGGTGCGGCCGCCCCCCTCCGCCCCCCCCCCCCCTAGATCCATCCTTGATTGTATGAATAAATGGCACAGATGATAATAGATGAATTGCCAGACAAGGTACTCCCAATAGCCTAATATGAATTCTTTGTCTTTTGGGTCTTCATCACACAAGACAAATTACACTGACCTCATAGAGGTCTTTGTAATTTTATTAAAGTTTGGAGAAGGTTAGTATAATTTATTCAATTTTTTTTTTTTTTTTTTAAGTTTGTCTTCGAAATATTATGTTGGCAAAGAAGTTAATTATTTTTGGATCATTTTAACCACCAAAAAAATAATAATAATAACAATTGTCAAATAGTGCACACCATCCTTTTTGTAAATAAGTTAGATAAACAAGAAAAAAACAAAAAAAAAATGAAAAAAAAGAAAGTGAGAAAAAAGACTGACTTCAATGGAAAGATTTATCGTAAATTAGTCGGTCTAGTGGGTTAGATATCAAGTTATCAAAAATGATAATTGATGGGCACGGCCCAAAGGGGGTTGTCTTGGGTTACCCAAACAGTCACTCACCTGAAGCTCGTCAAGACAAGCCCAACACTAAGTCCAGTAAAGAACTCATAATGGTTATGCCCAGGTACCAGCTAGCCATGTGTTAGGTAAGGAGTTGGCCACGTGACAGACAAAGATTTTGGAGAATTATTGAGTCCACACGCGAAGTATTAAATGAGACTGTCAAAACATTAAATGCAACAAACCACATGGTCGACAGCAAGCAAATAGTAGACTTTTGGCCAATGAGACAGCATGAATGGACAAGGAAATGATTAATGAACAATATAAGGAAGCCTCTAGTTTACGTAGTGTAGACACCCCATTTTTTACCGTCCTCAAGACTTGGTTGTGCTTGCAGGTACATCCAGCCACAAGTTCGATTGCGAAACTCAACTTTCGCGGTGGAACGTCACAGGTTTGAGCTTTCCAAACCCTGTATCCTTTCTGTCCCATTCTTGGACCATATGTTGGTCTTTTCAGCATGCTTCTCATGATGCACTACCGGCTACCCTCTACCACTGCCGGCCATGCATTTTTCCCTACCTGCCATTGATGATGCCTGCCGGCCATCAATGAAGCACTGCCGGCCACCACTGATGGCTGGCAGAACACCTTGTCTCAGCAGATTTCACTCCAGATCTTTTGAGCCAGCTGGTTTTCACTCATCCCTCCTCCATACACGTGTATGGAGGGATGAAGCCCTTTTCAAGCTTGGTTAACAAGCTTTGCTTTGCATGTCTCTATATAAGGAGAGGCTCCTCCTCCCTTACAAAGGTTCAGCAATTTTGGAGGAAATATATCTCTCTTTCTCTATATCTCTCGTTCTCTCTCTATATTTTGTTTGTTTGTGCCTTAAAGTGCATTTTCCTCTTACTTTTGCACTACAACACATAGTGATACACCACCATCTTTGAGTTGAGGTCCTTGGGAGTGTTGTTTGAGCTCTAAAAGTTGGTTTTTGGCCTCAGAGGTTGCTGGTTTCGAAGTTGTGCTTCAAGGGTGAGTGTATTCCCCTTTTAAGCTTTTGTTTGTATACCATATTGGCCATCCTTGCATATTGTTTTAGGCTTTGCTTTCAACTGAAAAAAGTTCTGTTTTTAAGTACTTTTGATGGTTGTTTAAGGCCTCTTTGGTGTTAAGGGTGTTCTACCCTCTTGTAACCATGTCTTAAGGCCTTTGAGCTAGTCTTTATTTGGCCTTTTAGCCACTGAAATCTAATGGATTTTCAGTGGTAGACATGTGGTTTTGAGGCCTTAAATCAGAGGGGGTGATCCCCTCTCTTTTTGTTTTTGTTTGCTTGTATTATTAGCCTATCAAATGAGCATGTATCTCTTTACTCTTGAGACATGTTGTGAGCTTGTTTTTGTGAGTTTTTAGGTTTTCCATAACTCTGTTTTGGGTTGGTTTGGTTTTCTCTTGAGTGGCTCATACACTTGTAGTGTAATCTTGTTTACTAGCCTTGTATGCATGATGTTTTGGCTCATTATTCTAGCATATTTTGGCTATGCTCCAACATGATTTTATTCATATTTTGGGTTGTTTTAGGACTATTTTGGACTGCCATGGTCATATGACTCATGTTTTGTATAGCTATAGTGCAATAGCTTTGACTAGCTTTGAGTTTTGAGGCATCTTGCATGCTTGACTTGAAGTATTTTCATGTTTTAGCATCATTTGGAATGATATTTCAGAGCATATGGTGCTGTTGCACTTCCATATTTTTCATCCTTTAAGTGCTCTTGAGAGATGAGCATTATGACTTATTTGTGAGTCATTGCATGAGCCTCATTTTCTTGCCCTTTCAAGCCATCATCTCAGTCCATTTTTGCTACTGTTTTGGCCTACATGGGGTCTATTTGGGGTTGGTTTGGCCATTTGAGCATTGTCTTGCATGCCCCTAGTGTAGTACACTTCATTAGCTTTGACGCTTGAGCTTTTCAACATGCTTTACATAGGTTGTTTACATGATTCCAAGTCATTTGGCATGCCATTTCAGTACTAGAACACATGCCACCATACTCCATGTTTCACTCTTTCAATGCCTTTGGAGAGTTGTGTTTTGTGCCTTAAGCTTGGGCTAATATGCATGCATGTTTGTATAGTCCTTTGAGCTTCTATCTTAGCATGTTTTGCCACTGTTTTGGGTATGGTGTAACTCTGTTTTATGATGGTTTGGATGTTTGAGCATTGTGATGCATGCTTATAGTGTTATCCTCCTCACTAGCATTGGTATTCTTGGCCTCTTAACCTGTTGTGCATGAATGCTTGCATGTTAGAATATAGTGCATTTCATACCAAGATTAGCATGTTGTTTGCATGTTTTGCATTGCGTTCAATCGAATGTCGTATTGAACATGAGGAAGATTGGTTCATTTCATACTTGAAGTGATGAAATGAGCCAATCTCCCTTAGTCTCCATTCCCTTTGATTCCTCATGATAAGGAGATGGTCTTGGTGTTCTATTTGTCATGCATTTATTGAAAATTGCACATGTTAGATCTTTGGCCATCATGCATTGAGATGCGTGATTGATGGTGTTGGATCCGATTATGCCTCTTCCTTGATGTTTTGAGGTGATATGGAGTGGCATAGTACGTACATAGCCTTGGGAGACCCTCCATTTTCTCTATTTTGTGCTCTGCTACAGCTTGGTGTCACAGCACACCAGTGGCCGGCACTCTCTTGTTTTTGGCCGGCAGCTCTTCATTTGTGGCCGGCAGTGTGCATTCTTGGCCGACAGGGTGGTCGGCAGTAGCTCTTCATGGCCGGCAGGCCACTGGTGCACTCCTCAGCTTGTTTTTGGTAAGATCCAACAGCTAATTCTCAAGGACACCCTGCAAACAGAGCCTCTAAAGAGCATTTGGAGAGCTTTTCGGGATGGGAATTGAGCATGCGTCTTCAACTTCTTCAAGGCAGAGCTGAGGCGGCCTAGTCCACATATTTTAATGCTTAGCATTCGGTGTTGTAACTTAATTAATTTGTTTGATTAGTTAAAGTTTTGTAATAATTAGTTGTAGCTAGTTATTCAATTTGGTTGTGTAATAATTAGTCTAATTAGATTATTAGATTAGTTGATTAGCTTAGCGTAGCTAGCTTAGAGTATTCATTCGGACCCTCCGTCGAGAGGGCGAACTTTTGTAATAAGTGTGCATGCATGTGTGAATGTCTTCCAACCCCACATCTTTCTTCCTTTTACTTACTTGCTTTTGATGGTTAGTTTTAGAGCATGTTTCAATTAGCATACTTATGCTTTGCATGTTTGCATTCATTCATTTGTCTTGCATGCACGGGGCTCGGCGCATCATACAAACCACATTGTATTTCAATACATTTACTTGAATACGTGTTAACAGCATGTTATCAAGTTGCATATCATATGCCATTTTAGAATAGTCGAGCCTATTTCTAGTTGCATTTTGCATGTGTTGCATTAGCCATCATTAATTGATTTTTAAATAGCTATTATTTTGGCTCGAAGTACTAGGTTTATGCTTTAGCATCTTGCATGAGTGTGAGTGTTGCCATGATAGCATGCTTGCCATGAGGCTAACTGCTTAATTGATATAATTGCCTGAATGCCTATGGGTGAAGGTTGGATTGCTTGAATTGGAACAATTCATTGAAATGTGAGTTTTAAGCCCACTTGAGGGTGGCAAATCATGTTTTTTAAGCCCACTTGAGGGTGGCAAATCTACGTCTTAGCCTACTTGCGAGTAGTACCTTCAAACCATTTTCAAACAAACAAACATGAGATGTTTTGTTCCAACTTAGGCGATCTAGTCTATACTTGTATGCTGTGCGCATCACATAGTAAGATTAGCTAATTAACCGAAATAAGAGCGCATGTGTTTTCAAAAACAAAATATCATGTTAGTAAAGGCCGATCCTTTGATCGGGCGAACGAGGGTGCTCATTGCATAACCTTCCCCTCTCGTACCCAAGTTCCCGAGCCGAGGCATCTTTGGTGATGACGGACATGCGAGTCAGGGTTTCCTAAATTTCCCAAAACAAAAACATTTAGGTGGCGACTCTATATGTGGCAAAGCAGTCCATGTTTGACACTTCTTTATAAAAATCAGTTTTCCAAAACGATTTGCCGGATTTGGACTATTTGGTGATTTATCGATCTTGCATTGCACTTTGCGAGATTAGATTCAGAACCGTGACATTGAGTCTGAACTGTAGCAGCTAATGAACAAAACAGATTTTGCGCCATCACGCGCAGAGCCGTGACATTCGGGCACGTCTACACGTGGTTGGTAAGAAGAAATCTCTCTCTCTAGACTGTTATTCGATACCACCTAACTTAATCATCGGAGGGTCTACGGGAAGGAACCACTCCATTTCGGAACCTTTCCATTAGACTTGTTACAGGTATGTCTAGGAAGACGGAGCAGAGACGACCTGTGGAGCGCCTGGATCAGTCTGACCCACTCCTACCCCAACCAAACTACATTATCAGTTGACGCCGTTTGTGGGAATTCTCCGGTCGATAGTTATGTTCATTGTTGTCGGAGGCATTTCCCCCATCACCCACTTTTACGTCGAAGTGAATGGTTACGACAAGATCCATGGCTTTGGAACACTATACTGGCAACCCTCAAACTGAGTCATCCAACGCAAAAAATGCACCTTTGTATTTTACAGAACTCGCCAACAGCATCAACTATATGGCTGAGCAAAACCAGACCCTGATCAATGTTTTGCTCCACCATGATCTCCCTATTTCTCTCCCTCCGCTGCCACAAGACATTCCTCCAAACCAGGAACATAACCTAAACCACCACCCATACCAACCGCATGTTTCTGAAGGACCTCTTGTCCCACATTTCGCCCCACAAGCTCACCTGTCGAACTTGGACGGCCTACACCTCCTTCCTTAAGGCTCATAGCTTCATTAGGACAAACCTCAGCCCTTTTATAATTTCCATCCACCACACCACACTCCTGTCCATGAAGGTAAGGCTAGTAGTGTTCAACCCTTATTTTCTTCTCGAGGAGACAATGTTCAAATTTGGGACGCGGAGCTGCGAGCCGTGAAGCTCCAGCTTTAGAGGGTCATACAGAACATAAAGAACAAACCTTCCACAACCGCCAACTCCCCCTTTGCCGCTTCTATCAAGGACAAACCTTTACCCCATAAGTTTAAAATGCCGTCAATCGACACCTTTGACGGCACAACTAATCCGGTCGACCACTTTTAAGCTTACAGGATACTCATGATCCTCCATGCTTTCCCTGACGAAATCACGTGTCGCGCCTTCCCTGTGACACTCAAGGGGTTGGCACGACTATGGTTTAGTCAGCTCAAGCCGGACTCTACCACTACTTTTCATCAGCTAAGCGACCCCTTCCTGAGCCATTTCATTGGCACTCACCGTCAATGACATCTAGCGACGTAGCTACTGATTTTGACAAATGGAAAGAGAGACTTTCGTAGCTTTGTCACTCACTTTAATTCGGAAGCTCTGCAGGTTGAGGAGAATGATGACAAGGTCATTTTAACAGCCTCATGGCTGGGCTACCCCATTAGATTTCCTCTTCTCCTTCTCCAAAAACCATCCAGCAACCATGGCCATCCTCCTTGCCAAAGGTTAGAAATACATGAATGCTGAGGACTCTTTGGTAGCCCGCCAAGATTCTATGCTCAAACCCCCACAACCCAAAGAAAAGCGAAAAGAACCCACTAGACACTTCCAATACACCCACCGACCTACCCAATATATTGACCGACCCCCATGCTTCGACCGATCGGCTGCTTCCCACCCATCTGGTCATTTCAAGCGGTATACCCCTCTTAACTCACCCATGGAGTAGGTCCTTAACCAAATCCAACAAGACTACAATTTAAAATGGCCCCAACCTTCCAAGTCTCCCTCCATCAATCGAGATCAGCCCAAATATTATTGTTTTCATCGTGACCACGACCATGACACCGAGAAGTGCATCAATCTTAAGGATCAGGTTAAAGACTTGATCCGTCAGGGACGTTTGGCTCGGTTCATCACAACCCGACCCCACCAAAGAGCAAGGGCCTATCCTCTGAGGCAGAACGAAAAACATACTCTACCAAGCCAAGCTAACCAGCCATGATGGAATGATGATAGAGCCCAACAACAACCCTGATCTCCAGGCTGACCCACTCCCCCAGTGGAAGAAATTAGGGTCATTACAGGCAACCTAGCATGCGGCAGACCATCGTTGTCGGCACAGCGAGTCGAGCTCTACAGGATTAAGTAGGGGTCAGACAAAGAAATTACAACGATTAACCGACTTCTGAAGTAACCTAAAAAGTGGTCGAAGCAAATCACTTTCACGGATGCAGATTGTGTGGGATTTCAGTATCCCCACAATGACCCTCTAGTCATTTTCTCTCTCCTCTCCAACTACAAAGTCAAACGTGTGCTCGTCGACAATGGCAGCTCATCGGACATCATCTTCCTCAAAGCGTTCAAGCAATTCAAAATTGGCAAGGAAAGTTATCACCTCTTCAAACCCCTTCAGTCGGTTTCACAGGAGATTAGGTAACCTCCATAGGATTTGTTGATCTTCTAATCACTATCGGTGAATTCCCAAGGCAAACCACAAAGATCCTCACTTTCCTGGTGGTTGACTGCCCCTCCGCTTACAATGTTGTACTTGGACGTACAGCCCTTAATGCTTTCCAAGCTGTGACGTCCACCTACCATCTAGCCGTAAAATTTTTGACCGATCATGGGGTCGACATCGTAAGAGGCCAGAGAATGTTACGTCACTTCATTAAGAGATGTGAAGATGAAGGAGGCTATGATCATTAAAGGCTTTGACGTCAGACACAAAAAGGAACTAATCCCGGGGGAACTAGTGGAAGAGTTAGTGGAAGTACCCATTAATTCTACCGACCTAAGAAAAATGGCTAAGATTGGCAGCCAACTATTCCCTTAAGCCAAGGCTGACCTTACAACTCTCCTAACTGAGCATAATGATGTCTTTTCTTAGACTCATTCGGATATGCCAAGCATCAATTCTTCTTTTATTATTCATCACCTTAGCATTGAGCCCCAATTTCGACCATTCTGTCAAATGCAGAGTATTTTCCATCCAAAATGTAATAATCTCATCGCTATAGA
Source organism: Camellia lanceoleosa (assembly GCA_025200525.1). Taxonomy (NCBI): domain Eukaryota; kingdom Viridiplantae; phylum Streptophyta; class Magnoliopsida; order Ericales; family Theaceae; genus Camellia; species Camellia lanceoleosa. The sequence goes on from CM045768.1 coordinate 76,185,557, forward strand.
GGTAAACAAGTTGTTGAAGGCCCAATTCATAAAAAAAATATGGACTATCCCAAGTGGTTATCCAACATGGTCTTGGTTTGCAAAATTACTGGCAAATGAAGACTTTGTGTTGACTACTCCGACCTCAACCGAGCTAGCCCCAAAGATAGTTATCCACTAGCCATGATAGATCTATTGGTCGATGTAATAGCAAGCCACCAAATGCTTAGTTTCATGGATGCGTTTTCAGGCTATAACTAGATCTTAATGCATGCAGCTGATCAGGAGCACACATCTTTCATTATTGACAATGGGACTTATCATTACTGTGTGATGCCATTCGGTCTGAAGAGTGCGAGGGCTACTTACCAATGACTTGTTAATGCCGTTTTCAAAAACCACATAGGTAGAAATATGGAGGTCTGCGTTGATAACATACTTGTCAAAAGCAAACTCTCCTTAGATAACTTAACAGACTTGCAAAAAACCTTCCAGGCCTTGTGCAAGTACAAAATGAAGCTAAATCCAGAGAAGTGTTTCTTCGTCATCGGGTCTGGTAAGTTCTTGGGGTTCATGGTCAGCCATAGGGGCATTGAGGCCAATCCAAAAAAGATCAAGGCCTTAATAGAAATGTAGTCTCCTAAAACCGTAAAAGAGGTTTAGCGGCTCATTGGCAGAGTAGCTGCCCTCAATCGCTTCATTTCAAGGGCAACCGACAAGTGTATTCCATTCTTCAAGGTGCTTAGGAAGGCTTTCGACTGGAACACCGAGTCTGAGGAGGCATTCCAACAACTGAAACAGTGCATGGCCAATCCTCATCTCCTCTCTCAAGCAATTCCAGGAAAAACCCTCTTCCTCTACTTAGCTGTTTCCAATACTGCGGCCAGTGCTGCCTTAATAAGAGAGGAAGATTTAGTCCAATACTTGGTTTACTATATCAATCGAGCACTTCAGGGACAGAATAGAACTATCCCTTATAGGGGAAGATGGCTCTAGCTTTGGTCATCGCCTCCAAACGCCTCCAACCCTATTTTCAAGCCCATTCCATCGTGGTCCTCACTGACCAACCTTTGAAAAAATTTATACAATAACTAGAGTCGTTAGTGTGATGACCAGTTTCGTTTAACTTCACTTCACTTTTGTCTTCCTTGGGTTTGTGATATCCAGAAGTTTTTCCTCAAATAAAATTCTTGTTCTTGTTTTTGTTCAGTGTTGAATTCCACTTGTTTCGGAGGGTGCACAGTCAAGTTCGGAGTGCCCGGGGTTCGAACCAGAAAATTAAGGGCTGCTGGGCAAGGGCCGCACGTGTGGGGAAGGGTGAGTTTTGGGAGGATGCATACTGCCTAAATTGCAGGTGCGGAGGAGTAGTGCGGGGATCAGAGCCGCACGTGCGGGGATTAAAGCCGCACGTGCGAGGGCAAGTGCCGCACGTGCGTACGGGCCTGAGTCCGAATCCCTGTTTTTTTAATCTCTTTTGGCCGAGTTTGTATCACATTTGGGGCCTTTCTCTCTCATTCTAAACATCATTTTACTCTTCCTTCTCTCTAAAAACCTTCACCAAACACCCAAGAAACCTTGATCTCTTACAATCCATGGAGCTTTGATCTATTTTCTTTCACAAGTTTTGGGGAGCAACACAAGAACCTCACATTGTACGGTGGAGATCAACTTTCTACAACTTTGATTTCTAGGGTTTCATCTCACCTCTCAAGAACTTGAGGTAGGGTTTCCTTTGAGTTATATATACATTTTTGCAAGTCTTGGTTGACTTTGTGAGCTCATCTTTGTCTATTTCGAAAATGGGGTTTATGGCTCAAGAAATTGTTGGTTTTGTAGAAGAAACTTATCCTTGTTTCCTTTTAAAGATTTTTCTTGAGTTGTTGAGCCATATGGGTTGAGATTGGGGTATATAGTGAGGTTTCAAAAAGGGGTTGAGGAAATGTTGGGATTTTGTGAAAACCTAGAAAATTGTGGGTTTCTTAAATGAAGAAGGATGAGGGTTCATGTTGGAATTATATATATATGTGTGTGTGTATATATGTTTATATATGTATTGTTGTGTTCCATGTTAGGTAAGGAGATTGAAAAATGTTGTCTTATATATATATGTATGTTGATGGAGAATTTCTTAACATATGAAAATTGTTAAGATTAGAAGTTGATATCTACATAATGCTATGGCCTTGAAATGTTTAAAATGTTGAAAGTGTTTGAGTTGTAATTACATTGTTACAAATGGACAAATGATGGTAACTTTTGGCAATTTGATGGAATGGCATGGAAAGAAGAAAATAGAGATTTTGAACCTTTATGGAAAATTAATTGTAGTTATGATCAACATAGGGAAACACGAAGTAGTATGGTTAATTGTTGCATTGGGATTACTAAAATCTTGCATGTTATGAAAATCGGTTTGAGAATTGGAACTTTCATTGAGAATGGAACATTGTGATTGAAATCGTGGAAATATGTATGGGGTAAATACGTTGGTAAGTCCGGTTAGGAGGTGTAGATGAATTGATAAGTTGGCCTGAGTGTCCGGGGTGAAAGACTAAAAACACGCACGGGGGAGGTATCACTTTCCTTCCGGTTAGCAACCGGTAAAGTGGGGTTATTGGTAGTGCTTGTTGAGTCTACTTGCAGACACCAACCTAGGGATTACCTGAGTCGTATTTACCGCCCCTATTGGTTAAAATTGAAGGTTTTGAAATTGATGAGATTGCAAATGGTTATTGAAAACATGGTGATTTTCAAGAAGAGCATGAAATGAAATTATCTTTAAAATGGCATTGCATGGCATTTGCATTTGCATTGAATGTTGGAATATTTTCATAATTGTATATACTTTGTAAAGATTCTCTACTAGGCTTTATGCTCACCCCTATGGGATTTTGGTGCAAGAAAAGACGTGGTGATCTCGCCAAGTTGAGGGCGTGGATATGTTGTGAAGAGTAATTGCTCTGTTTTGTATGATTTAATTACTAGCCAAGGGCTATTCATGTATGGGTCCGAGGGGCCATTTTTGTGTAATTGGGCTTAAGCCTTGGAAATTGTGAGCCCATGAGGGCATTTTATTATTTTTGGAACATGATGCTTTACATGCTATAGATTCATGTATTTCTATATCATTGAATGTATAATTCGTATGTGGAAGTTTTGTATAAATCTTGGTGATTGATGGTATAATGGTTGGAGTATTGCTATTATTATATAGTGGACATTTGTTGATGCATTTCATTTTGTGGGATTATTTTCAGGGTGTTACAATTAGGCAGGCTTATGCAATGGTCTGTTGAATTAAGCCAGTATGAGATCTCTTACCGACCTCGAACAACTATCAAAGGCCAAATCGTTGCAGACTTTATCCTAGAGTTCACCAATCTCACCCCAGACGTACTTCCTCTACCAGCACACATCATTCTCGAGATGGTTGACCCCCACTCCTGGACTCTTAGCGTTGACGGTTCATACAGAAAAGAAGGTAGTGGAGCTGGCTTAATCCTCACCACCCAAGAGGGTGAGTACTTCAAGTGTGCCATCCGATTCCTATTTGACACGAGCAATAACGAGGTTGAGTATGAGGCCCTAATAGTAGGTCTACGACTGGCCAAAGACATTGGGGTAAACCATCTCCAAATGTCCAGTGATTCCCAATTGGTTGTCGGGTAGATAACTGGGGAGTTTGACGCACAGGAGGAAGCAATGTGATCATACAAGGACATTTCTCTTCCCCTCACCCGTCTCTTCAACAATTTCCACATCAAGCATATCCCAGGTCAGAGAACTCCCAAGCAAACGAAATGACCCAGTTAGCCTCGGCAGACCAGTCAGATCTTAGTCACAACGTTCGAATCGAATACCTGACCCACCCAGCAGTTTCAACAGATCAACAAGAGGTCCACTTGATCTAGAACGAGCCTATTCCATAGGCCCAAGACATTATCCCGTTCTTAGAGCAGGGAGTGTTACCAGAAAATAAGCTAGAAGCTAACAAAGTCAGGGCTCGATCGTCTAATTATGTCATCATTGACAGCATCTTGTACAAATGGGGATTTTTACAGCCATACCTCAAGTGTCTAAATGCTAATCAAGCTACCTATGTGATGAGAGAAATATATGAAAGAGTTTGTGGAACCCATTTAGGGTCACGGTCTTTGGCCTATAAAATTCGCTGCACGAGCTACTTCTAGTTCACGCTCAGTCAAGACGCAAGTGATTTTTTGCTCAAATGTGACAAATGTCAACGCTTTGCCAACATCCCTCATGCCCTTCCAACAGAATTGATCACACTCAGCAGTCCCTATTCCTTCGCCAAGTGGGGCATCGACCTAATCGTTCCCTTGCCCATTAGTAAAGGCCAAGTCAAATTTGCTATGGTTGCCATTAACTACTTCACCAAGTGGGTGGAAGCAGAGCCTCTTGCTAAGATCACTGAACAGAATACCACAAAGTTTATCCGGTAGTCAATAGTCTGCTGATTGGAGATCCCTCAAGCCATTGTGTCAGATAATGGCAAACAGTTTGACAATGCCAAATTCAAGAAATTTTGCGAGGAGCTCAACATCAGGACATGTTTTTCCTCTCCAGGCCATCCCCAAGCTAATGGGCAAGTCAAAGTCACCAACCGGTCTCTGTTAAAGATTATTAAGACCAAGTTGGAGGCCACTAAGGGACTCTGGGCAGAGCAACTACCAAACGTACTATGGACCTATTGAAGACAGCAAGAACTTCCAGTAGGGAGAGCCCTTTCTGCCTAACATATGGCGCTAAGGCAGTTATCCCCATGGAGATTGGTCTGCCGACCCCCAGGTAGTGCACCCAAACTCAAAACTAAACGAAGAACTGCTATGGATCGACCTGGACCTAATTGAAGAACTACGAGAGTCAGCCACTATTAGACTAGCCTCCTATCAACAGAAGATAATGAAGCATTATAATAGTAAGGTCATACCTAGAGAGTTCGTTATGGGCAATCTAGCTCTTCAAGCAACAACTTTGGCCACCAAAAACTTGGCCAAAGGCAAACTAGCCGCTAAAAGGGAGGGACCTTACATTGTTAAATCTAGGCCACGCCCAAGCACTTACCGCTTACAAGATTTGGAAGGCTGAGACCTCCACCCATGGAATGCTGAGCATTTGAAGTGGTATTTTCAGTAAAATGGAGTCCCATTTTCTCCCATGACATTTATTTTGCTACCTTGGTCAGCTCATACTACTTATTAAATTTTTGTCTTTTTAATACAATGTATAAGCTCACCATGGCAAGACTTCTTATTAATGAAAAATATATTCAACCTCTGTTATTTGTGTTGCATGTGTCATGAATGTTCATCTGAGTTCAATCAAGCCTCAGCCAGACTGAGCATAAAGATCTCAGCCAGATTGAGCATGAAGACCTCAGCCAGCCTGAGTTCAATCAAACCTTAGCCAAACTAAGAATGAAGACCTCAGCCAGACTGAGTTCAATCAAGCCTTGACTAGACTGAGCATGAAGACCTCGGCAAGACTGAGTTCAATCACGCCTCAGCCAAACTGAGCATGAAGACCTTAGCCAGCCTGAGTTCAATCAAGTCTCAGCCAGACTAAGCATGAAGACCTTAATCAGACTGAGTTCAATTAAGCCTCAACCAGACTAAGTTCAATCACGCCTCAACCAGATTGAGCATAAAGACCTTAGCCAGCCTGAGTTCAATCAAGCCTCAATCAGACTGAGCATGAAGACCACAGCCAGATTGAGTTCAATCACGTCTTAGTCATATTGAGCATGAAGACCTCAGCCAGCTTAAGTTCAATCAAGCCTTAACCAGACTGAACATGAAGACCTCAGCCAGACTGAGTTCAATTAAGCCTCAGCTAGATTAAGCATGAAGACCTTAGCTAGACTGAGTTCAATCAAGCCTTAGCCTAAAGTCCTCAACTAGCCTGAGTTAAATACAACCTTCTCTAAACTGAGTTCAACACGTGGTACTAGTCGATTGACTTCACAAATTAAACCCTTGCTTTTGGCACGAGTCCAGTTTTTATGTAGTTATGTGATTTATTGATTCACTTTTAAGTTTTACTTGGGGCCTTGGTTCATTTTACTTACAAGTTTGAGCCCTTACATTCTACACAATCCATTTGTCAAAATCCATTTCATCTTTCATTTCACATAATTCTTTCTTTATACCTCATTTTTCAATGGGCGCACACAATAAACAAACTGTTATAACTTAACAATTTCCAAAACCAATTCTTGCATTATGTACAAATTCATTACAAAATGTGTAAGTCTTTACATGGAAAATTCAAAAACAAAAACAACACATCCAGAGGTTTAGCCTTCCTCTTCTTCACTGGATAGGAGGTCTTCTTCTTTAACCCCCTCATCCAGAGGCATGCTAGCAATGTCATCCTCTCTTGGCTTCACAGCGCTAAAGTCAATGTCTGGGAAGGTCACCTGCGCTCTTTGCTTAAACCTCACCCAGTCGACATCCCAATACTCGCTCAGTAAGTGTTTGTAATAGTCGGACTATCAGAAGTTCTGGATTATCTCCGCTTTTGTTTGTCCCTCCACCAGATCAACTGCACTCGTGCCCGATGGCCAAGCCTCTACCCCCACCAAGCTAGGCTAGATGCCACAGTAGCATCTACTGCTATTTGGAATTCGGTAAATTGCTTGAATTGCTCCACTATTGCGGCATAGAAGTCAGGATAAGTCGCTATTTCCGACGCTATTACCCTGGCCAGCTCTGTTGCCTTGCTCTTCTCCTCTTCCAGAGCCTTCGCCTCTACGCCAAGTGCCCTCTCTAACTCAGCAACTTGCGCATCATCCTCTTCCTTCTCCTTCAGAAATGACTCACGTAGCTCTTCATTGTTGATCAGAGCCTTTTTTAGCCTTTCGTTAGCTAGGTTGCAGGCCTGCTAGGCGTCCAATACTTTCTATCACCCACTCGCCATCTCGGACTCCAGTGACCCCACCATTTCGGCGAGTATCCTCCAGCTTGCACTTTGCTTTGCCTAACTGAGCCTTCATATCTGTCAATTCAGCCACTGTTTATGATTAGTTTATTTTCGCTCGATCGACTATGCATCTCTGCACCTAGGCTAACATTTCCATCCTTTTTAAACGTCATTCATTCACCAGCCCTTTGGCACAGGCACTTCGTGCCGCCTTTCGCCACTTGACACTCTCTATTCTGACCACTTCAAGCTCAATGCACGCCTTCTCTAACTGGGCCTTTAGCGGCTTAGTCTTTATCTTCGCCATCACTTATTTGCCCAGCAAACTGGTCTCTAAGGTCAGCGACTCCATTTGGACCGAGCAAAATGCCCTCATAAGGTCGGCCTCCCTAAATTGAGATACGTCCCTGATGGCCGCATCATCTATAGTGCTCAACTGGCGTTCAATAGCGGCTCTAGCGTCACGAAGGATGCTGGCTGGCTGGCTCGCTTCAGGTAGTGAGTGCCCAACCACTGCACTTAGATAGCGAGTGGTGGTGCTCACTACACCGAAAGCAGAGTTCTCTTCCACTCTACTTGTACTCACTGGGGTTGGGCACTCCTTCTCCACCCACTACTTTGCATTACTTGTTTCCTTCGCCGCAGGCAAACCAATCATTTGCTCCTATGCTTTCCCCTTTTCCACCTTATCTAGGTCCACAAACTCTACGATGGGGGGGTCGGCTTTGCCTTCCTCAGCGACCATTCCTGACTTTGCCTGCACTATCTCCACCTTCCATGTTCGATCATCCCTTGGCACTGATGCGCTCGATTTGGCCCTCTTTCTCTTCCTTCCCTTCTCCCCACCCCTAGCCACACTTCTCTTTTTCTTCTTCGCTTGCTCTATCTTAGCTCTACTCATCTCGTTGATTGGATCAATTGGTGCCTTCACTGGCACAATAGTTTTTAAGTCCCGCTCCCCCAACACTTTGGGTCATTGGTGGAAGACCACGAGCATGTATGACGTGGGCGCTGGGCCCAACTCCTGTTCTTTTAGTTTTTTTGTCGCGACAAGCACTCGGCAGTCGTCAGCCTCTTGGGCCACCCTTCTTGCCTTAACCTCTTTTGAGGTGGGGTCCCCCATGCTTGTTTACGGCCTAAACCAGTGGTGAAGAGGGCAGAGGGCTTAACTAGATCATTCCACTTGAGACTTTTTCTCTCACCATTGTTTCACTTCCTTCACTTTTCTCTCCTTCATTAGGCTTAACTTCGGCTCTACTGACCTGGTAGGGATTTTCCAAATCGTTCTCACCCTTCTCTCCGCCATTTTTTGAAACGAAAAACCACTTCGTCCTCCACCCCTTAACGGAGGAAGGAAGCCAGCCACCAATCCTCTGCCTAACACCACTTGCAATGATACCCAGGTCTCCTATTGGCTCGACGCCTTGTAGCATGCAAAGAACTCGTCGACCGTCATGTGTCGCCCTTCGGTCGCCTGTGGCCAGGAGATCGCGCTGGCCATTAGTATCTTCCACGTGTTCGGCACCAACTGCCCCGATGCCACCTCCAGCCAGTTCAGCAAGTCCACAACCAGTTGGGAGAGTAGTAACCTCAATCTCCCAAACAATGCCACTTCGTAAAGGGTGAATTCTATAGGTCTGGAATCCGACGCCCTTTCCCCCACCGTTGAAGCCCTCAACTCTACGTTCTTGGGAATCTAATACTTGCTTCGGATTCTCTCTAGGTCCTCGATTGTCAATGTCGACTTGTCGGCCTTCGTATGCTATTGTTAGAGGCTACTTGACTAATCAGTTGCGCGGCCGAGATCATTTTCGACTGTATCAGGCGAGAAAGCCTTCCGGTGCCTTTCTCCACCATCTTCTCTACCCTGTATTTCTTCACCAAAGCAATCCCATCATCATCTCCTAGTGCGTTAGTTCTTTGGATGGAAGTTTTATCTCGGGCCATTTCTCTCAAGTTTCTAGTGATTGCTTTGGTTGCGGGAGTCAAAAAGTCCGAAATATGGAAGATAGGAGAATCCCACGATACGAAAGAGCTCAAATCTGGAATGCGTTGGTTTTTTGCAACCAGATATATGAAACGCACAAATGAAAAAGCCCACGGTTTCCCTGTATTCTAAGGATCAAAATTCAAAATCGCCAGTTTGAAAATTTGCCGAAAGTGGGAAAGGAAAGCAAACAACACACAAATTAATACATTAGCCCTTTCGTATTCATGTGCCATTGCAAATTAATACCCCTTGCCTTTCCGAATTCAAGCACTATCACCAGTTTTTGCCCTTGGAATCATTTCAAATCAACATCAACGACCTCAATTGCTCCACATGGATAGACGGAGTTGTTCCATTGTCTGCCTCCCGTTACGTCGCCACGTGCCTTCTTGCTCCTCGAGCCTTTCGCCCCCGAGCACATTTAACCCTTCGCTCCCTGGTCGGCGTTGTCACTCGGTCAGCCTTGGTCAATCTTCTTGACAGTCAACTACCTCGTCGGTCGGACACCCTCGGTCGGTCACCTTGATGGTCAGCCACCTCGCCAGTCGAACACCCTCAATCGGCCATCTCACTCGTCAACCACTCCACTGGCTAGATGTCTTTGCTCGACCGTTTTGCTCGGTTGGTCACCCCCTCGTCCTATGACTTAGAGGACTATTTCCACCTTTATTATTCCCTTCGTTGGACTAAAGCTGCACTTGGGAATGGGGGATGGGCACGACACAAAGAGGGTTGTCTTGGGTTACCCAAACAGTCATTCACTTGAAGCCCGTCAAGACAGGCCCAACAGTAAGCCTGGTAAAGAACTCACAACGGTCAAACGCAGGTACCCGCTAGCCATCTGTCAGGTAAGGAGTTGGCAGACAAAGATTTTAGGGTGTTATTGAACCCACGCATGATGCATTAAATGAGATTGTCAAAACATTAAATGCAATAAGACCTCTCGTTTTGAGACGTAGGAAAACCACCATGGCTGACAACAAGCAAACGGCAAGCTTTCGGCCGATATGACAGTATGAGTGGACAAGGAAATGATTAATGAACAATATAAGGAAGCCTCTAGTTTACGTGGTTGGTAAGAAGAAATCTCTCTCTCTCTCTCTCTCTCTCTCTCTCTCTCTCGACTATTATTCGATACCACTTAACTTAATCGTCAGAAGGTCCAGGAGAAGGAACCACCCCATTTTGGAACCTTGCCATTGGACTCGTTGCAAGTGTGTCTAGGAAGACGATGATCCGTGGAGTGCTTGGATCAGTTTGACCCAATCCTACCCTGACCAAACTACATTATCAATAATAATAATTTCATTAAAAAATCAATTGATCACTCATATTCGCTTATAGAAAAATTATGAAGTCATCATTGTCAAAAATAAAAAATAATTATTTGTTGTAACTATTGATATTTATGTGTTTTCGAAATAAAAGAGTAGGAAAATTCTATTCATATAAAAAATTTACAAAAATAGTGTAACAATGTCATTATTATAAATAAATGTATCTTCAATAGTATTTTGTTCTAGAATGAATAGTCCATAATGAATCACATCTTTATATAATAATTTTTTTATTTATATAGCGTTACTCAAAAGAATATTGTAGGTTTGGTACTCTGAACATACAAAAATATCATATGTTTGAACAATGAGTTTAAACTTGGGGTTTTAGGTTACAGTAAAATAAGTCGCATAATGATATGTATGGAATTTCACAATTAACATGATGATTTACAAAATTTGTACACTAATACAACATTATCTTCACATTTGTAATTAACGGCACGGCCATGCAAGCGAGAGGCCAGCGTCACGCACGTCTGTATTCATCGCCACAGTCCCCAATTATTCTCAGCAGATCTTTCCCTTTCTTCTGCACTTCTTGGATGCTGCTTACATCGTCTTCATCAAGAACAAGTGAAAACACAGCACTCGAGTCTTTGATATGTTCCGACAAGCCAAGCCTGACACCTACCATTGATCCTGCCACTGCTGGCTGCAATTCAATTCCCACAAAATCATGAATCAAAATTAGGTAAAAAACTGAATATTCAAGACTCAAAAAGGTCAACCACCGTTCGATTTAGGAGGGGAAATGAATTTACCTGGTCTAGAACATATTTCACAGCAACTGCTGGAATTGAGACCCCGTGTTTCGAAGCTACTTTTTTAAGGGTTTGAAGCAAAGTTTGGAAGAGACTCCATCCTCCCCAAGCATCAACCATCTACCAACCACAGTCAATTTTATAAAATGTATCACTAGTCGCTACAAATAAGAAAAATCACGTTTTCTATGACTCTTCCCTTGCTTATTAAAAGCACCGTGCTTGAAATTTTCATCTAGAAATGCTTCATTAATTAATAAATCAAATAAAATCCAAGATGCCGCAAATTATTCAAGCATGCTGTGATTCGCTGCAACTTAAGCTTCTCTTTTTCTTGACAGGAAATGCTTTAACCATACATCCTCTTTTTTTCTTCTTTTTTTTTTTTTTTTTTTTTTCCTTGTATATAAATCCTTGTAGAACCATATTCTTAAAATTGACTTCCTGATTTTCTCATGCACAAGTCCCATAAAATTCCTTTATTTACAAAATAAAATAATTTCCTGCTCATCAATCTGGCATCATAAATTCATTATTGTGTATGGGAATACATACCCTTTTGTACTTCTGAAGGGATGGAGTGTTTAATGGAGGACCAGCAAAAGGAATAGTTAAGTTTGTGTCAAGGAACTTCTC